>JAUESR010000196.1:9617500-9905000 GCA_030914345.1 Drosophila koepferae | reverse complement strand
TTAGCTTGATTAACTATCTAGCTCTAACAGCAATCTCCCTCTCCCACTCTCCCACTCACCCACTCTCTGCCTCCTTCACACATATTCATATTCAATATCTCTAGCTGCACCTATACATTCCCATTCTATTCCCATCTATATTGCCATTCATTTGTTGCTCTTGGTGTCGTGTCGAAAGTCGGAGTCGTGTCGACTCAAGTCGAGTCATTTAATTACCCTGGGCACTAGGCAAACAGGGAAAGAGGGCAAAAAGGTAGGCGAACAAGTCGAAAGTCGAAAGAAGGAAAGAGCAAAAAAAAAAAAATGAAGCTGAACTGTAATGAGAAAAATTTTACGAACCGGCAAGAAAAGTTGAAAACGAGGGCGACACAAGACCAGAAAACAATAAACAACAAAGCCAAAAGACGGCATAAGAGCAGAGACTGAGAGAGAGAGAGAGAGAGAGGGAGGGCATGGAAATGCTATGAAAACTTTGCAATAGTTGTGCGACAGTGGGCGTACGCTCAATAGGCGTGGCATCTGCAAAGACAACAAACAACAATTTTGCGCTTTGCTTTTCCGTTTCCTTTCAGAAACTGTGTCGTAGCAGTGCCTCGCTCCACCTCGCTTCCTCTCCCTCTCCCTATCTCTCTCTCTCTCTCTCTCTGACTGCCACTTCAGCCACTTCCCATTGACCTGGCCCCGCCACCTGTCTGCTTCTTCTCACTTCGTGTCGCTGACAGCCGACGTAAGTAGCTGCGTAATAAAATTACTTTTTAAGTGCGTCGCGTACCTGCAGCCAAAAGGGCAACTGAAGGTGCGAGAGGTAGCAGGAGTAGCAGCAGGAGTAGCAACTATGGAGTCGCTTCATCTGCTGCCAGCTCGAGGCTGTCATGAATTGGCAGCGCGCATCAAAGTCAAAGTCAAAGTCGAACTCCGGAAGTCATTTGAATTATTTAGTGCGGCGCTGTCAATGCGGCGTATGAGTAATGTCGCTCTCGAATTTCATACGTCAGTAAATGATATGTGCTGAGAGAGAGAGAGAGAGAACGAGAGAGAGAGAGAGAGAAAGAGAGTTGTGTAATAGAATTTGGCTCACAATCAGCTGCCGTTGCGGCGCTACGAAATTGGCCAGCAAAACTTGATCGTAAATCAGCGTAAAAAGTTTGTTTTTTTTTTTCCTGTGCTCTTTGGCCGTCTTCTGCTTTTATGGCCAAGCGTAACAGCCTGTGCGCTGGCCAACTGCAATGTGGCCCATAAAATATGTTGCAAATTATGAAATATTTGAAATTTGTGCCCAGACTTTGGGGCTGCTGCTGCTGGGCCCTGCTGTGCGTTATGGGCATTTAAGTTTTCATAAGTTGCGCAAATAAATTTTAATCGAAAAATGCGCCAAGGCAATAAGAAGGAGCTCAGTGTGGGAGAGTGTGAGCTGTTGAGATTGAGACGAAGACGAAGACAAAGACGAAGACGGAGACGGGAAGAGCTCGTCCTGCGACAAGTTTCAGCTGCAGCTCTGCGGACAGCCAATGGAGCCTGAAACTGCAGACAATCTGTGGGCACATTTGCAAGTATCAATCGGCAATGCAGAGCACTCGCTCTCTCTATCTTACACACACTCCCTCTCTCTCTTGCTCTCTCTTTCCCTGGCCACGCTTGGCTGCCGTCTGAGCACCTTAAATCAAGTTGCTACTCACGAAATTCACAGTCAACTTTCAACTTTTAACTTCAATTTATTCGGGCGCCAGTTGTAAAAGCCTCTTGACTATGCTCTTTGAAGCGCTTAAAGATGTTGCTAAAGAAATAATGTACATGCATTTATTTTAAAGTTGACTTTAAGTGCATTAAATAGCTGTAAATTAGTGTCAATATATATTGCATTTTTAATCTGCATATGCAAATCTGTAGCAACCTCTTCTTAGCTACGCCATGAGTTCTGCTCAACAAATTTCACTCATTTAACTAACAGTGCGCAAATAACTGTTTACCGTTTCACGCAGTCTGCAAATGCGTGTCTCTCACTCACACTTTGAGTAAAAACTCAGAGTGCTGCCGATTGCAGCGCTACTTTAACGAGCTCATTTGCGATCGGCTCACGCAGCAGTTTGTTGTTGTTACACGACCATTCTCGGTTTAGTCAAAGTCTTGTTATACATGTACATATGTATGTGTGCGCCAGCCTATGAGCATGTGTGTGCGTGTGTGTGCATAGGCTTTTTGAGTTCTTTGCTTACTTACTGATTCGCATTGTGCGCGAGCGTTAATCGTATTGCTACCTAAACGATTTACGAGCGTCACACGAATAGCGCAACTCAAGGCGTTCAGCTGAAAGCGAAAACGAAAAGTATCGTAGGTTTTTGTTTAGAGCGAGAGCAAGAGAGTATGACTTTCGTTTCGATTTCGCGAACAGCTCGTAAATAATAGAAACGGTCAACCGTTATTTGTTGTGATTTTTAGTCACACAGCTGAGTGGGCAAGAATACGCGCAGCAAAGCACAACAAAAAAACAGCTACGCATTTGCTTTAAAATTCTTATCCAATAGGAATTCAATAGGAATTCTTGAATTTAACTAGAGACCGGAGCCCTTCTCTCTGTCTCATAAATGCATAAATAATATAATATAGTCTAGATAATCTCTTCCACTTAGGCATACTCCTGAAATTCGCATTGCTGACAAATTTCTTGAATTTTTTGTTAACGCTAATGAACTACATTTTCGTATAATTAAAGTTAATTTATAAATTTCGCCTTCGTTCGTATCTAATTGCAGTGAGCCTTGACCTGATGCTGCCGCATCTGTTTATTTACTGTTAGATCTGTAATCTGCTGCCAGTCCCAAGAAGAAAAAAATCTAGCAACAGCAGCAGAAGAAGAAGAACAAATTTAAACTACGTCCAATGGGCCGAAAATGAAGTCAAGTCCCTGAACTGCGCTGCGTAAGCAGTAAATGAAAGGAAAAAAAAAGAAACCAGAAAATGAAGGAGGCGAAAGAGAAAGAATGAAGAAAAAAAAAAGTAATGTAAGCAAAGCATGGTGAACAGGTTGCGTGCTGTTAAGGAAAATTGTGTAAAATTGTTGGAAAATTGTTGGAAAATTGTGTAAAATTGTGACTCTCATTGGGCTGCTTAAATTTGATGCTGTTCGCAGCTCATTTGGGCTTAGCCAGGGCCAGTCTCGAGTCGGCTCAACGGACCTCGCTGACTTATGAGCGAGAAAAAGAGGGAGAAAGGGAGAGGGGCCAGAGGCAGCGAGAGTGGGCGGGTAGATGGGGTCAGACTAGCAACTGCAAATCCTTTTGCCACTTTTCTTGCTCTTTCTTCATATATTTTTTTCTTCTTCTTCTTCGTTTTGCTCCTTTTGTCGCTCTCTGGGGCTGTTTGCGCTGCTGCAGCTCAGCTACGCGGCGCGCGCTCGCACATAAAATTTAATTAAGTGCAACAACAACAACAACAACAACAACAGCAGCAACATCGTTTATAAAATTCACATAATAACAATAAATTTTAAAATGCGCCCAGACTTAGCAGTCGACGTCAACGTCGACGCCGCTGTCGCTGTCGCGCCGCCGCCGTTGGGGTATTAAAATTTATCGCCGCTTGCGTAGCACGCGCTCAACAATTTTTGCATGGCCCCACGCAAAGCCGAACGCCACCCGCCCGTGGGCGGGCCGTCTAATGCCAGGCTTTGCTGTAGCTCTAGCTCTGTTGCTGTTGCCATTGCTGCTATCTGTCTTCCGTTCGCATACTCATTAATGCACGCGAAACGGGCATATTGGCTTTGCGCAATGTTTGCCCTGCTGCCCGTTCAAGTCATTTGTATGCAAACCATTTCGCAGCTGTTGCAGCTACAGACTTGAAATTTGGTATATATGCTCTTATATATACTCTTATACTATATACTAGGGCGTAATGCGTTCTTCCTTATCTTAAGAATGCCATTTAGAAATTCTATTTATTAGCTACTAGAAAGTTGCATTTTGCTATCTATACTTGGATTGATCAAAAGAAATCAAAAAGAGATCTTTTATATATATTTGAAATTTTTCAATATTAAAGACAGCTAAAGTCGCATAAGTTGTGAACTACTGTATCCATAACCTATCACCAAATCCATTTCTTGTTATTTAGTTCTCCTCTCCAACTGCCTCTTGGTTGCATATTCGCGTTTATCAATATCAAAGCAACTCTGTGTGAAGTAGCCCTCTCGCTCCGACATTCGAGAGCACGTTCAGCAAGTGCTATAGTTATCTCTCTCCTACAGTCAATCACAACACAACGTCATCATATCCTATCGATACGATATTTTATATACATATGTGTACTAGAATTCGCCCGGAAGACGCTTAACTCAAATAGGTTAGCTCAAGCTTGTTTGGGTAGCGAATTCGTCGCGGCTTCATTATAGCCGCATTCTACTGTAATTAAAATATTTATGAAATATTTCAGAGGCTTACTTTATGGCACATTTAAGTTAATGCAATTTATCAAAAGAAAAATCTCTCGCCGCCATGTATTTTGCAGTCGTTAACACCCGACTGCTTCCTCTTCTCTCTCTTTCCTTTGCTTAATTTTATTCCTATAAACTGTGGCGCCTGCTTGCCACACATAGTTGAAGCGACACGGGCACACATATGCCAACTCCCACTCCCCACACCCACTCCCACTTCCACTTCGTACTCTCCTCAGCTGCCACGCCCACACCCTTAAGTCGTGCAAAATCATTTGTCTGTTTGTTTCTTTGTTTGCCTTGGTTTTTGGCTCGCTTTGCTTATTCATTTGGCTGGCATTAATTAGACGACACGCATACAAGGCAGCGCTGCTGGCATCATTTATTAAAAAGCCAAAATAAAAGCCCATGGCCCTGCTTCCTGCTGGTGCTGCTACGCCTCCTGCTACTCGCCTGACATTGCTTATGCGCATAATTTTAGGCTGGCCAAAAATGTAGCCAACATGTCAGCAAGCAGAAGTCCGTACCAGCTGATGCCATGGGGATTTGCCAGCTAGTTTCATCATCATCATCATCATGAGCAGCATCATCATCAGCTGTTGGCTGGTGTCTCCTTTGTGGCATCCTCGTCAACACAAATGACTGTCTCATGTTATCTGCTAAGCTGTCTTATCTGTTTGCCCTGACGCATCTGTTTGCATGTTTATCTGTCTCCCCCCCCCCCCCTCTCTCTCTCTCTCTCTCTCTTTCTCTCTCTGTCTCTGATTTCGACTTTGTTACTTATTTAATTTGTTGCTTATTTGCTACAGCAACAGCTCACATCCTCGCACACTTGTTTGCATATGTTTAACATGCTCCCCAAAGCAGCAGCAGCAGCAGCAGCTTCAGCTGCGCCTCCTGCTTACAGTCTCCTGCTACAGCTTACTTATGTTTGCTAATGATTTGCCAGCTTGCTAATCAAATTGGTTGCCCCGGCGGCTAATGGCATTACAAATGATGCGCACTCCATGATCATTGTGCGTGAGAGGCAGAGCGGGGGAGAGACAGAGAGAAAGTTACATAGAGCGAGCGAGAGAATGCTTTAATGGCCAGCAGCCGTTCTTTCTAGAACAATTTGCCATTCACCTTAAACAATATATCGATATGAATGTTGGTATATTTATATATATATATATGTTTATCGATATTTGCATCGAGTCCATGTGCCACAAGGGAAGTGCACTGTCACATGTGATTTTATCGATACCGCAAGAGCTTCTAGCCGTTGCAACGTGTTTTCTGCAAATTTCACAAATTTCATAAATGCAAAAAGAGCTTGAATGAGGTCAATTTGAATTCATTCAACATAGGCCATGTCTCTATCGAAAGCAAGCAACAACAAGCATAATCGCCGCAGCTGGGAGGATTCCGATTTTCCCATACTCTGCGAAACGTGTCTGGGCGACAATCCGTATGTGCGCATGATACGTGAACGTTATGGCAAGGAGTGCAAGATCTGTACGCGCCTCTTTACCACCTTTCGCTGGTGTCCGGGTCATCGCATGCGCTTCAAGAAGACGGAAATCTGTCAGGCATGCTCACGCATGCGCAACGTCTGCCAGACATGTGTGCTGGACCTCGTGCACGGCCTGCCGACGCAAGCACGTGACGCCGTACTCAATGCGGAGCGAGAGAGCAGCGCCCAGAGCGGCGGCAAAGCGTCAAGGTATAAGACCGCGCTCAATCGCTTGAGACGCACGGCGCCCTACTACACGCGGAACAGGCCACGGATCTGTTCGTTTTGGTTGCGCGGCGAGTGCCGGCGCGGCGACGAGTGTCCGTATCGTCACGAGAAGTCATCATCGAGCAATCCGTTTGATTCGCTACGCGAGCAGAACATCAAGGATCGCTATTTTGGCCGAAATGATCCCGTGGCCAAGAAGATGCTGGAGCGCGTTGGTCTCATATCCAAAGTGGAGCCGCCCATGGATAAATCGCTTACCACACTCTATGTGGGCAATCTGGTGCATCACATCACCCAGCGTGAGCTGCACAATGTGTTCTATGAGTACGGCGATATTCGTTCCATATCGCTGATCACGCGCCAGTGCTGCGCCTTTGTACAGTACAACAAGCGTCGTGATGCCGAACTGGCCATCAGGCGCACCTTCAACAAGCTGTCCCTGAAGGGTCGCAAGGCCACCGTCAACTGGGCACGTTCCCAGAACAAGCCCGTTTCACGCTATGCCCATACCAGGCGAGCCTCTCGCCGTTCCGTCGAACCGGACGATCTCGATCTGGATGCCACTCCGCCACTCTTGAATTATTACGCCAATCCCTATTGCGCCTAATATCATTCACTTCAATATCAAATTATTTTCACTAAAACTTGAAACAATTGTAATAAATGAACAAGAAATAAATTCCAATTGTATGTGAAAATTGATTCTTATTCGATTATCTGAAATAGATACTATATCATTGGGGTACTCTGGGTAGCTAGTTGACCGATTTATCAACTAATATTTAGCCAAGTTATATTTGATGTATACAGAGCCGAAAACCATGTAACAGTCGGAAGGAGGCGTGGCAGAAACCATTAAATATATATGTACTTGATTAGGGTGACGAGCTCACTCTATATAGCCATGTCCATCTGAAGATATAAGAGCTAGAGCGTTCTTTTCATTCTTTATGTGTTAGCTTCATAGTACGAGTTTGTTGCAGAAATTCGATAACTTGTATATTTCCAGAGTTATCGATAAAAATATTTATGGAGAATCAGTTAAAAAATTCTATTTAATTCATCTTTAGTTTAGAGTTAGAGTCTTCGAGTCTTCTGCATATATATAGATACTGATTTAATGCAATTTCGATTTTTGTCAGATTTTGGATTGCTGCCCCCACTACACCCCCACACACCCAAATGTGTAAAAAATGCATATCAAATACTAGAGATAAACAGTTTAATTTGGCATATAGCTACGAATGTCTACATAGCTACTTATCTGAGCTGTCAGCATATCGTAGTACGAGTTTGTTGCAGAAATTCGATAACTTGTATATTTCCAGAGTTATCGATAAAAATATTTATGGAGAATCAGTTAAAAAATTCTATTTAATTCATCTTTAGAGTTAGAGTCTTCGAGTCTTTTGCATATATATAGATACTGATTTAATGCAATTTCGATTTTTGTCAGATTTTGGATTGCTGCCCCCACTACACCCCCACACCACCCAATAATGCATATCAAATACTAGAGATAAACAGTTTAATTTGGCATATAGCTACGAATGTCTACATAGCTACTTATCTGAGCTGTCAGCATATCTAACTATATATCGTTGGCCGATATATATATCCACATCTCTACAATTTGCATATCTCTGAGCAACAAGAAAACTTCATAGAGTGAAAGAGGCTGCTAGGGGTTGGTTGGGAGAGCTGCACAAAATCAACTAAAGCGATGCAAAGGGATTGCAAACAGTTTGTGCGAGCGGCGCCAATGATGATGGCAATAAATTTGCGAGCTAGTTCTGATGCGAGCTGAACCACCAAAAACCACCCAAACCACCCAAACCACCTATGCGACGTGCAATGCGCAATGAATGAATGCGAAAAGAAAGCAAGAATTATGTGGCAACAGGATGCGCTGACATTTATCACCTGCCAGAGAGAGGGAGACTCTGAGAGAGAGAGAGAGAGGGAGAGAGCGTGGGAGTGTGCCATGCATTTTGTTGCAGTTCGTTTCATTAACTGCCAGCACACGTAAACCCAGACCAGCACAGCCCCCCCCCCCCCTCACACTCCTTCCCCTTCGCAACCGCCCACGCAGCTAACGTCGCATCGTTGGCGCAGCATTAGCATAAATTTTGGAACAGCTTATGCGCGCATATGAATATATTATGCCGCTGGCCGTTATTTATGTGTGCCGGCTAACCAAAACTTGGCGCAAGTTTTGCAGGAGTTGGGCAGGACTCGTGGCCAGGATAATCGCTGCTGCTTAGTACACTCGCGCGCATAACGCGACAGCCCAGACATAGGCTGAAAGGCAGTCAGTCAGCCCATTGATAACCAGCCGTGTGGCCATGCCCCTAGTCTTCAAAAGCCCATTGAAGAGCATTCAAATTGAATTTAACATGCAGGCACAACTTTTGTTTACCTTGTGGCAGCAGCAGCGAAATCAAATTTAAATCCGCTGCTTGCCGCATTTTATGGACGAGCGCGCAGCCAAGAAGAAATCAACAAACGCAGCCAAGCAAGCAGCTAGTCATCCAGCCCACCACCACCATCAGCAGGTGGAGCAGGCGAACCAACCAAAATCCATTGAAAACCCAACCGCACCACCACCGAGGCAGCTCAACCACCGCGCTCAGGTGGCAAGCCGAAAAATAAAACACAAAACTGTTTGAAGTGCTGTTTCGCATTGGGGGAGGGGGGGAGCCGGGTGAGGTGTACAAATTATTTTTATTTATTCGTGCGTCTAAGCAAATACAACAACAACAACAACAGTGGCTAAAACATAAAGAACATTTGTGCAAGCGACGCTCGCTAGATGGCGCCAGCTACAAGATTTATGGCCTACATTCAGATCAAATCGGTTTATTGGCATTAAATGAACCTGCGATTTCAGGCTAAAGTTGCCAAGTTGAGAGCAGCTAACGAACAAAGACAACAAAAGATGTTTAGCAATTTCCTAGAACTTGGCGAAATGTATGTATGTATGTATATTTCAATTTAGTTCTTCTTCTTGAAAGAGTTTTCAATGTGCTTTCAAATAATGTTCATACATTAAAAAACATTTGCTCGCAGCATTTGCAGTTGTACGACTCTTTGCTACCAAGCGCTAGATGGCGCTCGCTGCCGATAACTGCAAAATTGATGCATTCGATTGTCTGTGCAAATCTGTGCAAATCTGTTTAAGCAGTCTCTCTAAATTAGACAATTTCCATATAAACCGAACTGCAAGTTGGAAATAAATAATTCATAATTAAAGAGTCTCTCATAGTTTTCTAATGTATATTTTTCTACCATTATTGCACGCGTATTAGTGTGTAAGCATGCATAGAAACTGTTAATCGAGTGAATTTGCGTTTTAGCTGCGCGCTTCTAGTGTCCTCTAACTATCGTTCAGCGAGCAAGAGCGAGAGCGCGAGCACGACACAGCTAGCGGTTGCTGCATATACATGCATATACGCTCAGGCATTGCGGAGTGAGAGCGAGAAGCTATTTCGAGCGATTAGAACTGTTAAAGCACAGCATGAGCAGCACAGAGTGAAAGAGAGCAGCTATAAAAGTGCAAAATTTGAGTGAAATGCGATCGAATTGCCAAAATATATGGAAATTATGAAGTTATTATATATATTTTTTATTATTTAATTGAAATTGATGTATTATTATTTTTATTATTAATTATAACTTTTTTATATAGTTTTAATATCTTCAATATTTAATATTTATTTTATTTTTTTTTTTTAATTTTATTTCTTTCTTTATTACAGATCCTGCTTTAATCCCACTTCAAGCTCTCACTCAGTTCTCTTGCGATTTTAACGCTCGCCTGTCAGCAATTAGTTTTGTCACTTTGTCTCTTGAGCCGCACGGTAGATGGCGCCACCCGCTAATTTATGAGCCGTTCGTTCATTTGAATGCCAGCTAACTGCGGCCGTGTTTCACAAATTTCCGACAACAACAAAGAGAGAGAGAGAGAGAGAGAGAGAACAAAAATCTTTTATTGGGCGCGTTTGGCAGCTCATAAACCTCAAGCACCAGCCCGGCCCAGCTCCAAAAACTCATTGAGTCGCCTATTAACCTCAACGTGTTACCTGGTACATGAATAAATCAAAGCCTTCCCACACACGCACGCACACACTGAACCACCCACCCAGCCGCAGCTGTTGGCACAGCGTGCGCCCCGAACTGCCTGATGATAAATGTGTTCATGGGGTTTTTCTTCGTCTGCGTCTTCGATTTGCTTAACAAATTTGTAAGATTCTTAACACATTTGCATATTGCGTAAGCGCGTGGAATGCCAGCATGTCTCTTCCCTTGTCACTCTCTCGCTCTCTCTCTCTCTCTTTCCCTCTCTTTGTATCTGCTTCTTTTTTTTTTATTACATCAGCTTTTGGTATCAAGTGTGAAAATACTGTAAATTCCTTGACGACTTCAACTCGAACTCATTTTCCTTCACTTGCCCAAGCTGTTGTTTCTCTCTCTCTCTCTCTCTCTCTCTCTCTCTCTCTCTCTGGCTGTAATGACAACATTTCCTTGCCCTCATCCTCTTCTCCAGCTGCTCCTTTTTATTGCCATTGACAGAGTTGCCAGCTCTCGAAAGTGCGAATCCTTTTATACGCAAACCTTCGAGTGCGCCAAACATTGCCATTGCTCAATCGATGTTGCTCAATAAAAATAAAAATATATCAAAAAAAAAAAATAAAATAAAAATAAAAAAGAACATAAATAAAGAGAGAAAAGAGAGTGGATTTCGACCCACGCCTTTTCTGCGTCTCACATTCCCTGTCAATTTTCATGGCAATGACTTTGGACAGTTTGCTGGTCGTAAAGCTCTTGGAATTTCTCGCCGATTTTTTTTTCCCATTGTGTCTGTCTGCTGCCGTTGACACTCAACGAAATTGACCTGCATTTGTTTAGTGGATTCAGGCGAGCCAGCTATGCAGGCAATCACATTCACATTCACATCCACAACAACAACAATTGCTGCAACGCTCAGTTTCCATTTACTCCAACTCCGGTTGACAGGCAACATCCTCACATCAGCCACATCTAATGCCTGTAAAGTCCTTGCAAAACTCCTTTAAGTTCTAATCGGAAGCCCCGAGCTCTGCTCCTCGTTCGCTCTCTGGACAACTTTAAGCCAATGGCAATTGCGAACTGTCAACTCTTTGACACACTCTTTCCACACGTTCCGTATTTGATTTTGATTCTGATCGATAAGCTCGACGTATTGCAATGAACCTATTGTTATGGCAAAAGTCTATTTACTCGTTGTCTGTACGTCCGTATGTTCGTATGACTATCCGTCTTTCCAAATAACTTTCCGACCTCCCATCTGACCGTCCATCCTTCTATATGGTAGCCTGTGTCTGTGTATGACCATCCGTCCTTTATCATATATGATCGTCTGTCCGTCCATAAGACCGTCCGTCGGTCCGTCGGTCCGTTTGTACGAACGATATGACAAACGTTGATTTCTATCCGTCCGCTTGTATGAATATCCATCGTTCTATGTACGTCCTTCCATACGATCGTCCGTCCGTTCGTATAAGCGTCCGTCCCTCTTTCCATATGACCGTCCATCCTTCCATATGACTGTCCGTCTTTCTATATAGTCTTCCGTCCTTCATTGCGACAGTCCGTCCGTTCCTCTATCTATATAATACTCCGTATGACCATCTATCCATCCGTCCTTCCGTTTGACCATTCTTTCTTTCTTATGTACGTCCTTCCTTCTACATGGTCATTGAAGCTTCTCCGTTATTTGTTCCTTCCGTTCGTTCGTTTTTCTTTTAGAACGCAACGTTCTCCTGCTCTACCCTAAATTTTCTACTTTTGATAGCGTCAAGCGGCCATTTATGATGTGGGCAATTGAAACCCTATATTGTATCGATATGCTATCGATTATTTATCGATACTACAATCAAAACATAGTCAATCAATATAAGATACACAATTTTCCACCACAGCATATAAATGCCTTGAATAAATCAATCGATAACTTTTCGATAACAGCGTAAAACAACATCTACATAAATATACTCTTATATTTTACTGGCTCTACCTATGATGCCTGAAAGCCCTTTCAGCTTGGCTGCCACCAACTCATCCCCATCGCCTGTGCTGCATAAATTTCCTGTATGCAACTCGAATGGGCAACCATAGGACCATAGGTCTCTCGTCCGTCTCTCGGAACCCGCTTAGCCGCCGCCATTCGAGCAATTATTAATGTTAATGTCTTCATTACGATTCATTCGCGTGCCGCAGCAAAAGCCAAAAAAGAACCCCAAACCCAAACCCAAATCCAATCCAGCTCAACCCAAACCCGAATCCAATCCAGCTCAACCCAAATCCAAAGCCACCCACGCACCAACTGGATGCGAATGCGGATGGCTGGGCTGAGTTGGTCCAGTGACAGAGCTGTGAAAAAGCGTTGCACATAAATTAATGCTAATCAGTGGCAGAGACTCGCTTTAAGCTGCCACAAAGTTGAGCTACTACATAAAAAGGCGCGACTCCATAAATTATGTTTGCCACGATTTGTGAAATCAATACGGCTGAGCTGGCGAACGGGGCCGAATGGGGCGCAACTGAGGGCGGCCATTGACTTTAATCGCAGTCGCAGGTGAGTGGGCGTGCCGCGGAGGCGTGCCACACCAAATGCTCGACCCGCATTGAAAAGCCGAGCAGCGAGCGCTGAGTGACTGCAAATGATACTTTAATGTGACAGGCGGACGTACGCTGTGGCAGAGGTAGAGGCGATAGAGGCGGTAGGGGCGGTAAGGACGGTAGCGGCGGCAGCTACAAATGCCGATGATTTTTGCACCTCTTTTTTTTCTCTTCATGCTGCGGTTTTTTCTGCTCTATTGCTGTCATCATAAAAAAACGTAAAGGGTTTGTGGGTGGGGAGGGGGGTAATTTGAGGGAGGGGGGGTGTCGAGACCCAAGCGAGCGAGCAAGCAAAACTATTGCCTTCCATTCTTTGCGTATATTTTTCCTTTTTTTTGTATATTGTCGTTTTCCTTTTCCCGTGTTTTTTTTTCTGCGTTTTAATTCCCGGGGCGCGCTTTCAACGCTTGTCATCTTACCGCTAATGGCGGCTACATGTCAACCACTCATCTCGGCCAACAGCTTCGCCGTCGCCGTCGCCGTCATCGTCATCGCCGACTGCAGCTCAGCTCAACTCGGCTCTGGAGAGCTGCAGCAGGAGTTGGCTGCTCGTTTGCCAGCCATTCATTTATTTGGTCGCGTCGAGCACGTTGACGGCAACGTCATCATCAGCAGCAGGAGCAGCCATGGCAGCGGAGTGTAACAGGATGAGCCGCTAGGTGGCGCCACAGCGACTGCATGGCAACGACGTCAAGCGTGAAATCGCTTTGCCAGCCCCTGCAGAGCATCAGGCAGGCAGGCAGCCAGGCAGCCAACCTGTCGTCATAAAATTTTTTTATATATAAAAAAAAGAGAAGGTAAAAAAAAAACACACACAAACAACAAACAACAGCAACAAAACTTCAACCTAAAGCCCAGCAGCAGCGACAGCAGCGACAGAACTTGCGCTGCAGTAAAAGAACTTGCAAAGGAGGGCACAAGGCAAAAGAAGAAGAAGAAGAAGACGACGCAGGCAGCAGGCAGTTGACAGATGCGGCAGAGGGACAGCAGAGGGAACGGGACGGCAACAATGCGTCGCGGCTAACGTTGAGGGCGTTGCATAGCAGAAACACAAAGTAAAATATGAAAAGGCAAACAAAACGAATGTGAAATACACTACAAGAGAGTGTAGGAGATATGTAGAAGATATTTAGTAGATGAAGTATAAGATAATATATAATAAAGGAGTACATATATAGTATAAGAGCGTGTGTGTAGAATGAACAGTATAAAGAAGAATATGCATTATGGAAGAATGTCTTTAAGATGTGTAGTATAAGAAAGTGGCATAGTATAAGAGTCTATCTATAGCATAAGAAGTAGTATAAGGGCGTATATGTAGTAGAAGAGTGAATCTGTAGTATATGTTGTTTAACTGAATAAGAAAGTGCATGCAGTACAAGTTTATGTGGTATAAGGGAGTATATGTAGTAAAAATATGCACTTTATATACTATATGTCCCATCAGACAGTATACTTCAAATGGGATAATAGATGTATACAGTATAAGCGAGTATATATAGTATAAGTATAAAATATAAAAGATTTGTATGGTATATTAATATAAAAACGTTTAAGAGTGATAGTAGTAGAGTATAAGAGAACTAATATAATAGTATTTGTATAAGAGTAGTAATAAAAGAGTATACCAAAATTGGCATAAGAGTAAAAGAGTAGTAGCATAAAAGTATAAAAGAAATAGTATAAGAGTAGAAGTAGAAGAGTTTAAAAAAGTATAAGAGTAATAGTGAAAGAGTATACGAGTAGTAGTTAAATAGTATAAGAGTGGAAGCATAAGATCATTAATAAAAGTGTATAAGAGAAGTAGTATAAGAGTGGCAGCATAAGAATATAAGAGCAGTAGTATATGGAACTATTTTGAAATACAATACCTATTGCCAAAGTATCAAAGTAAACGAAATTTCGTTCATCGCCCATTTCGGTTAGAGGGTATCGGTATCAGCATATAAATTTTAAACGCTTCATAACGATGCAGTCAGGTGACACAAGGAACGCAAAATGGAATGAAGGAGTTGGGGAACTGGGAGGAGGCTAGGAGCGTGGAGCAAGGACGCATATCGCATGCGGCGTCTGCCAGAGATCGCAGGCTGCCAAGACACAGTTTTCGCTAATGAGTTTCCGTCTCAGCCCAGCAGTTATTGTTGTTGTTGTTAGTGTTGCTGCCGTTGCCGTTGCCGTTGCTGTTGATGACTTCGCTTAATAGTCAAAGCGATAGAGCAGCGAACGCTGATGAAGGTAGTTGATGATGCCTTTTGCCATTTACGAGGCCTTTAAATATCAGTGAAATGAGTTGCAAACTGCAGCCAAGCTGCAGCCGAGCTGCAACTGCCATCATTCAGCGTCATTAGCGGGCTCATTAATTGGCCAGTCAGACTTTTATATCCGTTGTTGTTGCTGCTGCTGCTGCTGCTGTTTGCATTGACAACATAAACAAGCAAACAGCCAAACAGTCAGTCAATCTATCAGTGAGTCATTCACGCGCTGACAAGTCAAACACAACGACAAGGACAAGGACAAGGCTGTCGCATGTCGCCTGACGCCTGTCGCCTGACGTCTGTCGCCTGTCGCTAGTCGCTTGTCGCCCGGCAACAATGGAGCGCACACGCCACGAGTGGGAGCAGACAGGCACAAGCTAATCCCCAACTGAATTTCAGCAGCTCGAAGAGCCAACGACAACATTGGTTAAGTATCTTGAAATAATATTTACACTTTACGCAAAAGACTCAATGCAAACACAGCAGCAAAAGATGCGCCCCACTGTGGGCCACTTCTTGCCCGTCAACCCGCACTGCTTGCGCTGTTACAGTTGCTTTTGTAGCTCTTGTTGTTGCTGCCTTCTGCCTGCTGCCTGCTGCCTGCTAGTCAAATAAGTTAATCGCTTTACCAATGCAGCAACAACAACAACAAGTGGGCGATCGGGGGGGGGGGGGGGGGCGCTTTGCTCTGACAGCGGTCAACACTTGAGTGCAATTGTGAACCGGTTAGCTGCTGGCTTTGCCTTTGCCTTTGCCTTTGCTGTCATATTTTTAGCTTTGAACCATTCTCCTATCTGCCCCCTCTCACTCTCGCGCTCGCTGGCTCACTCTCTATCTCTTTGCTTTATCCGTTCTTCTCATCACGAGTTGCATACGCAAAACTATTTTTAAATGACAAACCAGGCAGACAAAACGGCGCAAGGAGCAAGCGAAACGGCAACAGCAGCCGAATGAAGGAATTAAAGCTAAACAGCAAATACTAGTTAGAGCGAGATGCGCTTATGCATATATATATATTGTATATATCGTTGTGTGTGTGTGTGTGTGTGTGTGTGTGTGTGTGTGTGTGTGTGTGTGTGTGTGTGTGTATGTATGTAATGTACAGCTAGACGCCAGGCTGTTGCTTTTGTCGACCTTTGCCAAGCTGCTGCTGCTGCGGTCAAATGCTAGCCTGCCCTGTGGAAATCTCGTCGACGTCGACGTCAGCGTCGCTTCAATTGATATTGCATTTGCATTTGAATTTAATTGAATTGCATTGTTTGAAGGCGTCGTCGACGCCGTTAACATCGTGGGCTTTTGTCTGGGCAGCAGCTGAAGAAAGTGAAGTAATTCTTGTTGTTTTTTGTTTTCATATTTCGCTTCTTCCTCTGCTCTCTATTGTTTTTTTTTGTATTGCGCAGATTTTCATGGAGTTGCTCTATCTTTTAGAATGCGTACACTGACTATCTCACGTAATTTGGGAATGATCTGAGCAAAGTTTATTATTATTTTATATTAATAAAATATTTTTCTTATGTCTAAATTTGAAATTTAAGCTGTATGAAAGATAAATGAAATAACGTTATATAGAATAATATATATAGAGAGTATAAGATTGGACTTTTGACATATCAAAAAAGTCTTTGAGTTCTAAATAAGAAATTAAATAATTTCAGTGATTTACATTTATATAGAAAATTAAATATTTTCCTATATCTAGGCTTGCGTAAGAGCATCTGCAATTCGTTGCACTCAATTTACTTAATATTTAATTTGTGGTCTGGCTCTTGACAACATCGCTTCAGACACGCATACGAAATACGTCAAGTGAATAGACTTTTCCGAATAGAAAGAAAATGATATAATTACGCATTGGGCCAAACGTTGGCTTTGATGTGGTGCGGTCGTGTCAGTTCTCCCTCTCCCTCTCTCTCTCTCTCTGTCTCTGTGCCTCTCTCATAAATGAGCCACATTTTGGCCCTTTAATTGGCCAATTTGACGTGATTTTTTCTTAACTTGTTTTGTTTACTTTGACACCACGCATCGAGTTAAGAGCCAAAAGGTAGGGCGCGGGGCTCAGCGTCTGGCATCAAACGCATTTGATTACGATTTGAGTGGGTCTCTGTCTCTCTATCTCTCTCTCTCTTACACTCTTGGTGAGATAATTGAAAATTAATTGCTTTGGCCAGCCGAACATGGGGCCGGATGATAGCAACTGATGTCGTCTCTGCCCCTGCCCCGGCATCTGAGCTGGCCCAGCGAGAGCCTAGAGTTTCCCTCACTCCCCACTCTAGGCCAGATCGGCTGCGAACGGGTTATTTAATTAGTTTTGACGCGCCCAAGCTCGCGATATGCCCGAACTCATGTAAGCTGTAAGCCGTCTCTTTGGCTTAGCCTCGCTCTGAAGGCGTTGGAATCGACACGCGATCGATCGCATTGCATTGTATCGCGTGCGCCACCTAGCGACGCGCAACGGAAGCTGTCACACCGAAAAAAAAAAATGATTGAGTTTCGCCCATAAAGCAATTTGTGTCCCGGACAAATCTTCTAATAAACTTGTGTGTGCGAGCTGAATGCGAATGAAGTTGCAGGGATGCTGGAATGGGTTGCAGGGATGGGATGCTCTTGGACTCGGGCTGGACAATGGTCGAATGACCATTGAGTGTGTGGGCGTGGCGCAGTGCAGCAGCAATGGCAAACAAACAAGATTTCACAATCAGCAATGGAACCAAAAGTGTGTTTGAATTTCGAGTTAAGTGAGTGAAATGTAGCAGGAGGCGGGAAGGCGGGGAGGTGAGAAGAGCTGACAGCAGGAGGCAGTAGCAGTAGCAGTCGCTGCTCCTGCTGATGAGCATGAAAAATGGTTCAGGGACAAGTCTCCAGCATTCGCAGACACAAGCAAATGCAAATCGCATGCGAAACTTCCCCTTTGCTCGCACTCCTGCTGCTGCTCCCGCTCCTGCTCCTACTTCTGCTCTCATCTCCAGTCAATGCCTGGAGGCGGGCGTTGTCTACTGATTTCGAATGACATGCAGTTGTTGTGAGAGCAGCTGGCTTCAATGGAAGATACTATTCAGCTGCTCTGACTGCTCCCAGCCATAGGCCATGAAAGCGCACAGTTGTCAACTGTCGGACTGCTGGACAGTCTGGACAACTGCCTGACCAGCCCCCACTACGCCCAATTCCCTTCTCAATCCAATTGCAATTGGGCTTTGAGTCTGCACAGTGGGACCTCTGCCCAATGAAACACAGCTAAAATGAAAATTTTAATCAAAGCTATATACCAATAGTAATTTTTATTTATTTTTTTGTCGTCTGAACTAATCAGTAGTAAGTCTAGATTCATTTGGAATTTAAATTTATATATGAATTTCAAGAATATATATTTTTTTGCAATGCAAAATGAGCAACGCGCCCACTGTGCGTCGCAATATTTGGCATTGCTTGTTCAGTTTAACGATCGCCGAAGGCAATGTCTCCATCTAACTGTGCGTGTGTGCTCTCTTCCTCTACCACTTACCTACTCTCCTGTTCTCTTTCCCTCTCTCTCTTTCCCTCTCTCTCTGAGAGATGGCAAATAATTGACGCGTCAAGCCTTTTACCGTTTTACCCAAAATGCCAGCGGGCAGATTTGTTGCTTAACGGGCAAATGCATTAAGCAAACATTTCATTTCAATTCATTTCATTCCGTTCCCCAGTCAATTCCATTGTGTTGCACGACTGAAAACTAACTGTAAATGTAGTAGCTAAGAATATTCAGTGTTCGTTTTGCACTGCTTTTCTTACACGTCCCTCTCTCAAGCTCACTCTCTCACTAGCGACGAGCGTCGCAGTCGTGAGTCACGCGTCGTCAGTCACGCGTGAATGTGGCTGCGTGTTACGCGTGAGTGGCGTGTTTGCTGTGCAAGTCAAGCGCATTTGGCAGCTAATTATGGTCCACATAATGAGACGAGTGGAGTGGAGTATGGGCCAGGCTGTGATGCGGTGGGGCGGTGCTTGCACATAGCGCATACGACACGTTGACCCACTTCGTGGGGGCCAGCATATAAATTATAATTTCTCTTTGTTGCTGTTGTCGTTTGTTGTTAAGCGCATTTTCGGCTAATTAAAAAAAGAGCGACAACATCTCGCAAAAGCAAAAGCAAATGAGAATATAAAGCAACGGTAGAAGGACAAACAGACTGACAGAGAGATATGTTTGTATGTGGCCTTAGCTAAGTGAAAGAAGTGTGCGAAGAATGCAAATTAAATGAAGAAAAACGCGCCGCGCCATGCGGGCCAATAAAACAAATGCTATGGGTGAAGCGGTGGGTGCGGCGGAGCAGCGATGAAGCGCAGTTAAATTGAAAACAACAAAAATAAAAACAGAACAAAACAAGCACAAAGCAAACTCTAACTTTGGCAAGTCGCACTTCAAATGCTCTCATAGACATGTCGCTAAGTATAAGTATATACAAAAACTTACGCTCATATGAGTTATTAAACAGTTATCTACATTCATACTCTCACTTTACTTCTATGGCTGTGCATAAGTGTTGTCAGTTTGGCTACATCTGTGCCACATTCATTTCATCAGTTAGCTATTTAGCTCTTTCTAGCTATTTACTATCTGATCTAGCTTGCCGAAGACCTAAAGAGTTGGCAGCACTATAGTGCATATGCCTTCTACTCTCTCTCTCTCGCGCTACGCACTTCATGCCATCACTCTCATACCTTTTGCCTACCCTATACCCTATAGGAAAACAAAAAACACTTTAATGAAAAAGCAGCTCAAATGCTAACAAGTGTGAGGCGTAACAAATGAGTGCAATGCGAGAAGCAGGCGGAGCAGAAGCAAATTTTAGGCTCTTTCTTTCATAATTCTTATGCATATAAAAAGCGAAGGCAACAACAAGCAAGCAGCCGCAGCGCACGTCAAGCAAATTTTTTGGCCTGACAAATTATGATTTATGCTGCAGCTGGTTGTTCTTAAAGTTATTGTTGTTGCTGCTGCTGTGGCTGACATTTTGTCACTGTCGTTGATGTGGGCGCCGCGCAGCTGCGCTGACGACAAACTGTTTTAAATCGTTTTGCGAACAAAAGCTTTAGAGCGCCCCTGGGCGCCGTGACACGCGTGACTCACGTACAAGAATGCGTCTGATTAACTTAAATGATGATATACCTTTCGAACTGCCCAGCAAAGGTATTAAAGTTCCCAATGCATTTGTGGCTCTATCTAGCATTCTTACTATACTTAACTAGACAATGGATTGAATTATGCCCACTATTATGCTAGATTAAACTAAGCTTGCTTATGCATACAACATTCACATAATCAATCATACATATACATATGTATTGTGTATGTGTATATGTATGTACATACATATGTGTTTAAGCGTGCTCCAACTCTCTTTTCAAATGTTAGACAAGCAAAGCTTACATATATACATATATACACATGCACGTCTTGAGTGCACCCTACCTCTCGTTCACACACGCATGCATATGCATTAGAGTTTCAGCATGCCCTCCCGCTCTTTGTCTACATACACCAAGTACAAGCTCAGCTTCTTACAGTTATAAAAGACAAAAACATGTCACACCAATGAAAACGTAATCACTCTCAATTATGTCTGCGCTCTTCTGGCGTTGGATCAAGACAGACGAAAAGACTAAAGTGGCAATGCACTGGTATGCATATGTGAAAGCGAGAGAAATGATGTGCGCCAATATAAAGGCAGCTTTAAAGCAAAAGCAAATTACGCTACGTATTAAATTGAGTGCAAGGGAGCGCGATGATAATACGTAGAAGAATTTAATAATGGAAGCTGACTCTTTTGCTCTCATGTCCCACGCGTATCTAATGTGATTATCAAAGCATTTTAGACCATTGACTCAATCGACTCGATTATTGCTGGTCAATGCGACAAAAACTCAATTGCGACATGTCAATTTATCCTTTATCTCATGCACACAATCAATTTATGTACGTACTATATCAAAAAGCAGTCTTAAAAGCATTCCCACATGCGCAATACCCAAGATACACACACACACACACACACATACACACTTGCATACGCACATCTATCTGAATTTCCATCGGCATTGGCAATCGCATCGAACGTTCGCCTTTTTGCCAATCAACTGCTGCTGCTCGTTCAGTCAATGAATGAATAAATGGCAACTGTAAATGAAAACAATTCAAATTAAACTTGGTCAGCGCCAGCCGGTGTGGGGGTAGGTGCAGCTGCAGGTGCTTGAATACTGCAACATGTCCAAGAACTTCAATGGGCCCAATATACAAAATATACAAAAATGAAAATAAAACATGAAAACAAAAGCGAAAAGGAAAAAAAATCACATACAAAGCGAGCGAAAGAGATGCAGAGAGAGAGAGAGAGAGATATATATAGAGAGAGGGAGAGAAAAAAATCAGCAAGTGTTCTTCAGGCTAATATCACAAACGCAATTACACGGGCTGCCAGCCCAAGGGAGGCTGAGCATAGTGAGCGGAAGAGAGACGGAATGACAGTCAGAGAGGCAGCGAGGCTGTGCGGCAGAGTGAGCACGCTGGCTGGTCAGCCACGAAACGGTATACGGTATATGTGTTTTTTGTTCTAGCACAACAAAAGCAATTGCCCATTGAGCCAGGCCAGGAGCGGTCACAGGAGCAACAGCGCCAGGCCCAGACTGCATGCCAAACATCCTGCAGACGATTTCAGTTTCCCCCATGGGGCATGGTCATTGTGGCACATTCAATACACACACACACACACACACACACACACACACACACACACACACACACACACACACACACATAGACACACTGGCAGAGGTTTTCAGCAGAGACTAACTAATAATAGGCAGCCACTTGGTCTGAGCGAAGCTTTTGTCTCTCCACTGTTTACAGGTAGCAGCAAAAGTTTTTCCCGCCCAGTTGGAGCTGGGGGACGCCCGCTGGGCAACTTAACGGAAGCGAGCAATTTAGTTGCTAAAAAGGCTCGCCAATGAGCTCCCAGTGGGCAATCAGCTGGGCAGCAGACAGTGATTGAAAAACCATGAGCAACAGCGACGACGCCACGGCTCGCAAAAGAGATTCCGGATGATGAGCACTTCAAGAGGTAAATCAATTAGAGCTCGATAGACATGTCTATCGATCAGATTTGACAGGATTTCTTTCTACTTAACTCTAAAGAATCTTTGTGAATATTCGATTTGAGTAAATTGTGAGAAATTTAAATGGAATGCAAAGAACTTAAAGCACTGTTCGATAAATCTAATTATCGATAATAGGAAAGAACTTGGAATATCGGGCTAAACGATATGTTGATGAGAGAAAATGCTCTAAAACTGTTATGAATATGCAAATCAAGAGAAATTGAAGCGTTGTTTGATATATAGTATAGATTTATACTATCGATGCCATTCGAGAACATTGAATATTGAGCTGACTATTGAATAGTAACTTAGCATTGTGTGAGCATTAAGCAAATTGAGCTACATTTTTGAATAATGGCTTTATAAAAAAATTGTAGATGTATTTATCGATAAATGTGTTTATCGATTATTTTACATATTGCTTAGGGCAATACAAGAGGGCTGAGCAAACGCAAAGAGCTGAGAGAGGGCAAATATGCATGAAAATGCGCATGAGCTGCGCTGCACAAGATATATTTGCGTATTTATCGATAAATCGACTTATCGATTACTGTGCGAATGACATGAATGAAATGCATTGCTATGAAAAACTGTCTGAGCTATATTTGCTAAGCGATATTTAATTGCCGCTCGATACTCACATGACTATCGATAATTATCTATTGTTAAGGCATAATGTCATCGATCATAATGATGTACTGCAGCACAGCTAAATGAGTTCCTCCAGTGCAATGTGGTCTCTTCTGGGACTGAAGTGTTTCCCGCATTTAGCTGCACAATCCAATTGCTGGCCAAAAGGAGATTTGCTAATTGTTCTGACTTCTCCATTTTATAGATAAATGTATAAATTATATTAAGCTCTTTCAATTGCAGGCGAGAGCGCCTTTCTCTCTCTCTCTCTCTCTCTCTCTCTCTCTCTCTCTCTCTCTCTATCTTCCTTTCTCTCTGTCTCACTGTATTTTAACGCTTTGTGTGCGTAATTTGCGCGCTTTGTTTTAATTAAAATTCAAATGCGTTGCAATTTCATTAATTACCAGACACACACACACACACACACACACACACACGCACTCATATACACACTCGCACACACATACAGAGAGACAGACACACTTGGTCAGTCATTGCTGCTGCCACTTTCAGCCATTTTGCAATAGAGGCTTTGAAACTGGCGCTGACATGACTACAGCCAAGCCCCAGCTCCTCCTCCTCCTCCTCCTGCTGCTGCTGCTGCTGCTGTTGGCCATTGCATGCCGGCAGTCAAGCGAAGCATGAAAGCAAACGCATAGCCATCAACTAAGCAAAGTGCCTGCCCCACCCGGCTGCGCTTGCCACGCGAAGCGGTGCACTGTATTCACACACGTTGGCCGCTCTCACTGTGCGTGTGTGTGTGTGTGTGTCAGTCAACAATTCAATTAACGTGTTGATGATTTTGTGGCATGCAACATGGCGTACGAGTCCTGCCAGCTAGCTGCAGTCAGGCTAGCAACAGCCAGACTCTTCAGCAGAGTCAGCCACAGCCTTTACCTAGCTCGCTCTCCCTCCCTCTCTCTCCCTCTCCCTCCCTCTCTCTCTAGCTCTCTCTTTCTGTTGTGCTGCCGCATTTTAATGAGCAATTGATTGTGCCGCTGCCTTGCTGGCCTAATCGCGCTTTGCCTACTTTACAGCATCCCCAATTTGTCAATTTGTCAATTTGTCAATTAGTTTGTCAATTGTTTAGCTCGACTTGAGCTCGCTGCGCTCTCAATGTATTCGCAATTAAACAAATGCTTGCCAATGGCTAAAATGCTTAACACTTTCAATTAAACGCATTAATTTTATGGGATTATGCGTTAGAGCGAGCCGCCTGCTCAAGGTAAGTTGATAACGAAAACTGCCAGATGACAACAACACGGAGTCGGGCGGGCGCATCGCATATCAAATTTAATTTGCTCATTTGCCCTAAAAGCTTTTAATGTGTCTTGGGTGGAACTCCAACCCTCCCCTCCATCCCACCCTCTCCTCATCGTCTCCCATTGGGCAAGGGAAGCGGAGTCTGTGGAGCATGTGCTTGACTCTGCTGCTACCTAGCGCGCTGCCTGCTTACGTAGCAAAAATGCGCCCCTAATTAAATTCAATATTAAATTGAGCAAAACGCAATTAACTCAGAGCCGAGCAGCGCCGAAGCAGCGCTGAGGCAGCGCTGAGGCAGAGCAGACATCGACTGGCAGAGCGCCAGACGGCGCGACGATTCTCCTGCTGCTGCCGCAACGTTACGTATACGCAATGTTGGCGGCTGAACTGTGATTTGGCTGTTGTCCTGTAGAGCGCGTTAGAAAAATGAACATTAAGTGACTAGTGGGTGACTAGCGTATACCCTGTAAACTTGAAAGAGAATTGAGATGGGCCTAGGTAAACATCATATTGCATTTAGATTGGCAAAATCAAAGATAAGTTAAAGAAAAGATGATTTTAAATTATTTTGCATGTGACTGACTAGCAAATACCCTGCAGATACATTGGTGAACAGTAGCATATACCCTGTAAAATGGAAATGGGCCAAGGTATAGCTTGATAAGCCAAGAAATTGGATAACGAAAAATTTTGTGATATATTGCCAGTGTGACTGACTAGCAAATACCCTGCAGGAACAGCACTCCAATGCTGACAATGACAAAGGCTCACAGCAGAAGTGTTTGCTAAAAGGGAATAAAGGCCAAATAAACATAATATCAAATATTCAGCTAATACCCTGTAAACTGACAAAGGCCCAAACTGTTTAACTATTTATGATCCTGGGCTACGTCATTTAAGCAGTAAATAAAAATCGAACATCTCACATTCACCGTGCTGCAACTAAGCAAAGAGTATAGCATGCTTATTATACACATAATTTAGTTTGCCTGTGCTAAGATATATAGAATATAGACTTAGAATAATACGATAATCGATAATCGTTAGAATTTTCAATTTATATATATATAATATATATAAAAGTTTTTTTTTTTTAGAAATTTTCGTGGGGAAAACATTCCAATAAAAAAGAAAAAGAAAATCAAAATTATTATAAGCACATGAAGCAATTGCAATTTATCGCTACACCCTGAGTAATAATTTCGATAAATGTGATCGAATAATAATGTTTTATAAAACTTTCGATATATATATATATATCGATATATCGATATATCGATTACCCAAGCTGTAGCGATAAATTGCAATTGCTTATATATATATATATATATATATATATATATATATATATATATATTGTATATATATATATAAAGCACTGGCTCACGTTGAGCAAATATTTTCGATAAACATAAGACGATAAGAAGCTATTGGACAATGACAAAAGCTATGCTTAGTTATCGGCAACATTAAGTATATATTATATATATATAATCACTGATTAATAAGCATATGTGTATTGACTTTAATCACATTATTTGGATGCCACTGTGCACGAAATATTGCTGCTGATGTTGCTGTTGTGTGTGGGCGTTGCAACAATGTGCGCACACAAACAGAAGCGAAGGACAACAACAACAACAACAACAACGGCAGTTACATAGATAACAATTAACAGCATTTTCCCCACTCCTCGCACCCACACCTAGCCTCCTCCTACACCGCCCACAGCAGCAGCAGCAGCGACTCAGACCAACTCTGTAGCCCGTTGGCTACGTTTTGGCAATCTTAGATGTCGGCAAACATTTTGTGTGCGTGTTGACGTTGCTGCCGCAACAGCAACAGCAACAGCAGCAGCGGCAGTCGAGTCTGATGTGTGCCAGCGATAACAATACGCCCTAAAGGCAAAAACTACGAGACGGGCAACTCTTGGCATGCCTTCTCCAAGCACCCCGCCACTCCAACGCTTCCGCCTTCCGTCTCTGACACATGCGAGCAGCAAAATTAATGTCTGCTAATGATTTGTGCCGGCATTCTCTGCCCTCGCCAGCCACGCCCCCCCTTTTGGCTGGCATGCAAAGTGTTTAATGTTTCATAACTGAACACTGGGCGAACTCGGCGCAGAGAGCTCGCAACAGAATAGATCAGAGAACACATAGAGAACATGACAAGGCGCACAAAGTCAACTTGCAGCAACAGCAGGTGCGTAGGGGGAGAGGGGCTGATGAGGGTAGATACTGAACAGGTGTACAACTGCAATCTCACTTTCAGTTTGTCAGACACAGACGAACGGCATAGTCAGGAGCTGCATATGTGGAGCGCATAAATTGTCAAAGCATTCGGCTCTGTGCAGAGGCAACTATTGAATGGGTGTGCGTGTGTGAGTGTGAGTGCGTGTGTGAGTGTGTGTGTGACAACATTGTCAACGTGGGTTGCAACTTGTTTCTGTGCTAATGAGCTGGGAGAGAGGGAGAGGGAGAGGGAGAGTGAGAGTGAGAGAGCGCGATAGAAGTTATCGAACGTCAATATTGATATGAAATTTCTAGCTGCGATTGCAACAAATGTGCATATCAATGCAATAAGTGTTATCGATAATATATCGAAGCACCCAATTAAACGATAATCAATATATTTAGCAGTAACTAATTTGCATAGTTAAACAGCGAGGTCGCATATTCTGTTGATAATCTCTCTCCATAACACATCGATTAGTAGTAACGTCAACTTAGATATGCAGAAATAATCGATAGCTTGTCATTAAGTATTTGTACTCAGTAATTGTGGTTGATTAGTGAGAACAGAGTTTAGAGCATACTAAATATGGTATTAGTAGTACGCTTCATCGATATTAATCGATAAATAAGTACCAGGAGATTATAGAATATGCAAAAATTTGTGTATAATATCATGCATGTATTATATTATAATCTCAAATTTTGCTACACGATATATCTGTTTTATACACACAATTATCAATGACTATCGATAGTTAATTGGACTATAATTGGTGAATATATCGAAAAGAAGTCAATTGAAGTTCTTGCCAGATAATCATGTAGATATCGGAAGCTATGCTAGAGACTTCTTTTAACTAAGCGTACCTGCTCTATCTATCTATCGATTACATATCGAAACAACTTTATTTACCTATCTCTATATATATAGTAAATATAGTATATAATACTAGTTAAATTAGCTATAGCTCTTCGATTTCATTTAATGTATAACAAATGATGCTTCGAGTCATGCACATTCAATTACCGATAACATATCGATACGCTTAGGCAATCAAGCTCATTTCATTCATTAGACATATGTATATACATAGGTAATTCATTAAAATTCCTCGATTTCTATCAATGCCAACTTAGCTATGCATCAAATATGCAACACAAAGTGCCCCCATTTAACTATCGATAACATATCGAAGCACTCGAGACACACCCAGTACGAATGTTGCACAGCGTTGCTTCCAACTGCTTCATGCATATTTATTGACCACACACACACAAATACACTGTGAGGCGACATGGGCCACGCCCACCGCTGCCACCGCTGCGACCCAGGCACGTCCAGTGGGTGTTCCCAGCGCGCGCATTGGCCCTGCCCCTGCTCCTCCGCTCGCTCCCTCGCCCGCTAGCTGGCAAACTCAATTGCAATTACATGAAACTTTAGCTTATAATTTGATTAAACTTTTCAATTACAATATGCAATGAAGTTGCTCAGCGACAAGACTTTTTGGGGGGCGTTCGCAAGGCGGTGCGCAGCGGAACGGTAAGCGAAGATGTGGCGTGGCGTGGCGTGGCGTGGCGACTTGCCCGGACTGCTAATTCCCACAATTACAAATTTGCTGGCAAGCAATCAAGAGCGAGATACCCGAGACGCGTCACAGACCTCCCAGGCACAAAATCGCAAAATGGCAAAAAGCACCTGCAACGGCAGCAACGGCAGCAACGGCAGCCGTCCAGACTGGCTTCGCTGGCCAACTGCCAGGCGGCCAGAAGGTAACCAAAAACCCAACAACTGTCAGCAATCGCCAGTTGGCAGCTGGCAGTCGAGCATATGGCCAGGCCTAGACTTGAATCTGGACTCTAGGCGGGCTGCGGTTACATCGAGATCTACCAGACCTGTGCACTACCTCCCTCTCTCTCTCTCTCTATGCTCTGTGTGTGGTTCATAATCTTAAATTGCCAGCCAACTGGTTGCCATTGCCTGTCGGCCCCCCTCCAGTCCCTACCGCACTGCAACTGGGGAACGGGTGCCGACGTACGTGCTCATGTATGCAATAGAATTTTTCTCTTCTTTTCTTTTATTTTGTTTGTGTATATACATATATGTGTGTGTAGCTATCTATGTACCTACATATTTTTTTTTTTTAGCTGCAGGTTAATCTAAATTAGTAAAATATACACGCAGCCACAGCGCAGACGGTCGGCGTTGGGCTTAACTAACTCAAAGGTAAATAGACAACATCTCTGCTAACGTCGGCGTCGGCGTCGGCGTCGCGTCGCGCAGCATCTCAGCCGCAACGACGTCGTCAAGCGTCGACAACTCTTCAGTTGTCTCATCTATTGTTGTTGTATTTGCTGTTGTTGCCACTGCTGTCTGCCACTGATGCCTTGACGTTTGCCACATGCAAACCAAAGTAAACTTTAAACAAAACTTGGCACAAAGCTGCTGCCGTCTCTTTAGCCAGCAATGCTAAACTGTGACACGTTCACGACATGTGCATGTGAGCGAAGTCACAGTCACAGTTAACAGTTAAGCTGCACAAGTGACTCATGTCTAAGAGACTCATGGATAATAACTGGAATATATTTATATTTTAATTATTTGAAATCTAGTTTCGTAGTTTCTGAAATATCTGAAATTTCAAAACGATTTTCATCTATTACTTGACCGGCAGCTGCTCTATTAAGGCTTAGCCAGATTTTCAGCCTGATAATTTTATACACTATAACTGATACGCAACCAAAGCCAGTGTTGGCAAGTAAAGAAAATAAGCAAATTAGTTTTATAATTATAACTTCATTCTGCGCTCATTTAGTTGGACTTCTCACTAAATAACTATTTATGAGAGCTCTGCTGCTTTGACCAGTGTTGCATAAAGCTCATGTGCGACCTGTGCAACACGTAGGCAGTGTTAGAAAGTTGCCAACGCAGCTGTGCTAAGTCACAGTTTCCTGTGCTGCCTACGTGACGAATTCGCATTCAGTCACATTTGCGCAGCTTAATTCACTATTTGTTGCAGGCAGGGCAAGGCAGGCGTAAGAGGATTTTCATTAAAGCGCATCAGAAAAAAAAAAAAAAAAATTAAATAAATAAATCTGCCCATTGTTGATGCCGATACAGACGACTGACTGACTGACTGACTGACTGGTGGCTCTTCAGCATCAACTTCAGCTTCAGCTTCAGCTTCAGTTACAGCTGTCGCAGTCTCAGCAACCACAGCCGGAAATGTGCAGAGACAAAATACAAAACGCGCGTGCCCGAGAACTTTGGCCACAGTGAAGGTTGCTTGGTTGCTTGGTTGTTGCATTGTTGCTTGTCCGGTTGTCGGTTGTCGGTTGTCGGTTGTCGGTTGTCGGTTGTCGGTTGTTGGTTGTTGCTGCTTGGCTTAGCCTTTGGCTTTGCTAAACAGCTTTAAGCTCAACTCGCAACCCCAATGAGAGCTCATCCTTGATGTCTGCTGCTGCTCCTCCTGCTCCTCCTGCTGCTGCTGCTGCTGCTGCTCCTCCTGCTCCTCCTGCTGCTGCTGCTGCAACATGGGCAAAGTCAAGTACATTGTGCGCTGTAGTATCATTTGCACGTACTTGTCACACGGCCTCAAGTAGTTGTTGTTGTTGTCGTCTCTGTTGCAAGTTGCTTGTTAACATTGCCTCGCGTTGCGCCTGCAGCTTATGCTCATGTCTACGCCAGAGCTACACATCTCTCTCTCTCTCTCTTTCTCTCTCTCTGTCTCTTTCTGTCTCCCAGTTTATCTATCTCTTAAGCTTGACCTGCGCGCGCCTTTGCATTATGTCCAGCTCGCTGAACGTCTTTGCCATCGCACAAAACTTTGCATAAAATTAATATCAAGCCAATGGCTTCACTTCAGCCTACCAATTCAGCGCCTCCTGCTCCTGCTCCTGCTCCTCCTGCTACGACTCATCATCTGCTTCATGTTTCCGACAGTTCATTGCGAGTGTTTTAACGGTCGGCGCTTCCGCCGCTGGGCGCCGTCCGTCCGTCCGTCTGTTCGTCTCTCGGTCCCTCGCTCGCATAATTCGCTTTTTATGTTAACTTTGCCATTTCAAATATTTAATTTTGAAAAATAATTTATTCATTTCCGGCGGACTCGTGGACAACGCCGTCACGCGTCGCCCTGTGTTGATGATTTCCTTCTTTTTTTTTTTCTCGCTCATCTTGAAATTCATTTTTATTTTTTTTATTTTTCCTTTTTTTTTCGCTCTTTCCTTTTTTTTTACATTATGTCCCACCGCAAAGTTGATTTGCTTTGTTTTGGCCAGCGGGTGGAAATTGAAACTGAACTGTAATCAAAGCGCGGCTATTGATGTCATCTGCTGCTGCTGCTGCTGCTGCTGCTGCGACTTCGCTGCCGGCTGCCGGCTCAAATGTAAATGAATTTCTGCATCAATTCATCGGACGCATTCCCATTGACAATATGAATTTCAATTGTCAGCGCTGTGAATAAAGCTGAAGAGATTGGGCACGGCGATTGTGGCATTACGCGACAGTCCTTAATAGTTATTACAATAGTATTATATTGACGCATACTCTTACCATAACAGCTTATTGCTGAAAGTAGCTAACTTTTCGTATCAGCTTTGACAGCAACAGCGAACAAAGAGGCAACGTTGCGTTTGGCTAGAATTTGTGTGGGTTAAGAGCGGCAAGCAGATCTTTAAGTGAAGGATATATCTGTGACGTATTTAGAGACTGTTGAAATTCCTTTTGACATATCATCCACTTACACTCTGTCTAACTATTTGGCTTGCAGCTTCTCAAATAACTCAAATTTGAAAGCGCATGCAATCGATTTTCTGCTATCGATTATTTCGATTATTTAAATATGAGCTTGAACAAAAGTCAATTGTGCATACATATTGATTAAAGTTAAAGACTTTCTGAATTAAATTTAAGCAGAGTATTAAATTGCAGTGAGCTCTGCAACATTCATTCAGCCCTTTCAGTGGCCCGAATCATTTGATGCCTTTAAGCCAAATTGTCAGTGCGAACAAATATCGATATTTTAAACAAATATATAAAGCCTTTTATTTAACTTTTTTTTTATATATATATATACTGAATAGTTTTAAAATTACAAAAAAAAAAAAAGAGTTTAGGTTAATTTTAATCTTTTCTAAAAATTTTAGCCCTAAGCCAAGGAAAGTTTCAGATCGATATGCAGCTATCGATTAATCTAAACAAATTTGATTTCACTTCACTTTACTTATATTGTATGAAGATATATATACCTGAATATATACTAACCAGCTAAATACTCTGAGACTTTCAGCCAAACCCATTGCAATGAAAGTTTTATATCCACTTAAAAGTTGCCGGTCGCTCTCATTATCCAAGCTATTAAATGAAGGCCGTAACAGCTAAAGTGTTTCAAGCTAACAATTTGAATATTTTAATCATTCATAATTAGTCGTTTTATAGCTTTGTTAGGCAACTGCCTCAAAACAGAGATTTGTGGGAGGGAGAGACAGATATATATATATATATATAGAGAGAGAGGTTGAGAAGAAAGTTTTCGTAGAAGGAGTTGAGATTCGACTGCAAAGTGAGCCAAACTTGGGCACATAATGAGTTTGCTTATTGAAGAAAGATATTTATATACAAAGTACATGTATATATAGCATATATATTTATACACAATATTGTCTGCCCGCATTTGAGGGCAGCTAAAACAAATAACACGCATACGCCGCAATCCACTTAAAGAGAGAAGTGGGAAAAAAAAAAATGTAGATAATTAAGTTGACGCTTAAATTGATTACACACACATACATATTTTGTGTAGAGCTTAAAACTGCATTCGATTTAATTATCGAACATAAATTGCAGTCAAGAGCCAGGAGCCAGCGCTGTCAATCAACAGCAACAGCAGCAGCGGCAGCAGCAGCAGCAGCAGCAGCAGCAGCAGCGGCTATGGGTTATACGAAAAAGAGAGGAAACTGAAATGTAATGCTCATCAAAGCGAATGTTAAGCGCATTAATTTTAATGGCATCAGTGCGCCAATTGATAGACTCGTTTCAAGGACCAACGACCAGCCAAGGATCAAATCTAGCCGCAATCCAAGTTGTTGCATGGCAATAAACACATCTGTTGTTCTTGTTGTTGTTGTTGTCGTTGTGTATTTGCTAAACATCAAAATGCATTAGACAACACTGCATAATAGTAATTGAAATTATTGAATTCGAATTACGTTTTGTGTGTTTGTTTGGCTTACGGCTCAGCTCACTTGATTTGCCAAGTGATTCGAATTTAGCTCGATATATTAAATAAATCATAGTTTAATACTTGAGACCAGACTTATTGCTTAAGTGTTGCAAAACACTTGAATGTGCAGTACGAATTGAAGCTGATGATGAGCCGAAAATGTGTGAAGCAGCTCTAACTAGCTGAAACTGTGAGAGCACAGTCCATTGACTGTAGTTTATATATATTTATATATATTTAAATATATTTATATTTTAAATACTATAAGACAGTGTTGCAAAGCTTCTTCATTGATGAATGAATTATTATAATATATATTTATATATATTATATATATACGTGTTATTAAGTAAGTATTATTTTGGCTGAAGGTCAACACTTATTTAAGTAGTTAGTAGTTATTAGCTCTTAAATAGTAGTATTTGCCATGCTAATAATTATTTTAGAAATTACCTATAATTGGAATTATTATATGCGCAAATGTGAGACTTTTATCGTTTCAAGAGACTTCAAAGCAAAGGCGACATAAGAAAATAAAAGACTTGAGACGGAACTAGAAAACACTCTGCACTGTGCTAAAATTGGCAGATCTCTCTCATCATGGGTTAAATATAAGCAAATTCAACTACTAATAATGAAGTAATGCTTTCTCATAATCATACTCATACTCATACTCTCTCGCTCACGCTCTGAGCAAGCGGCTTCGGTTCTTTTCGTTTACTGAGCTGAGCTATTCGTGGAAAGCTCGTTGAACGAACATCGCTTAGGGAGCGCCACGATTGACGTTCGTCTAATGAGAATCATTACTGAGTGAGCAGAGATCGCAGTAGAGTCTATGCAAATTGTCTTCACTTTCACATAAACACACACATTCACACTCGAGTAAGCTTAGCGCAGATAACTCACGCATACACATATCCAATACATGCACACAAAATTGTCGTGGAGCAACGAGAGCGAAACAAAGCCTATGGGGAGACAGTTACGAGCCGATCGTGAATGAGTTCGTTGAAGAACCAATGCAATCGGCTGCACTCTGCGTCTTTTCTGAAAGTGTGAGTGAGCGACACTTGTAGAGCAGGAGAATCGATCAGGAGCTATTTGCGAGCTATGATGAAAAGCCACTCAATATCGAATTCTAATAGGTTGTTCATGCTTAAGGAGTGCATACTATACTAAATAGCTACAGCCCTAAAGTAAGCTTGAACTGACTTAAATCTTATATATGTATGAGCTGCTTGAACTTGTTTCCTTAGCTCTTTAAACTACACCAAACTTAAGCTGTCAATTTGCACTCCCACGCTAATAGTAATAGTAATAGTAGTAGTAGTAAAAGTAGTATTAGCAATAGAAGTAGTAAAGAGTGGTAGTAGTAGTAAAAGTAGTAGTAGCAATAGAAGTAGTAGTAGTAGTAGTAGTAAAAGTAGTAGTAGCAATAGAAGTAGTAGTAGTAGTAAAAGTAGTAGTAGTAGTAAAAGTAGTAAAAGTTGTAGTAGTAGTAAAAGTAGTAGTAGCAATAAAAGTAGTAGTAGTAAAAGAAGTAGTAGTAGTAAAAGTAGTAGTAGCAATAGTAGTAAAAGTAGTAGTAGCAATAAAAGTAGTAGTAGTAAAAGTAGTAGTAGCAATAGTAGTAAAAGTAGTATTAGCAATAGAAGTAGTAAAAAGTGGTAGTAGTAGTAAAAGTAGTAGTAGCAATAGAAGTAGTAGTAGTAGTAAAAGTAGTAGTAGCAATAGAAGTAGTAGTAGTAGTAAAAGTAGTAGTAGTAGTAAAAGTAGTAGTAGCAATAGAAGTAGTAGTAGTAGTAAAAGTAGTAGTAGCAATAGAAGTAGTAGTAGTAGTAAAAGTAGTAGTAGTAGTAAAAGTAGTAGTAGCAACAAAAGTAGTAGTAGTAAAAGTAGTAGTAGTAGTAAAAGTAGTAAAAGTAGTAGTAGCAATAGAAGTAGTAGTAGTAGTAAAAGTAGTAGTAGCAATAGAAGTAGTAGTAGTAGTAAAAATAGTGGAGCAATAGTAGTAGTCGTAGCAATAGCAGAAGTAGTAGTAGGAGTAGCAATGTTAATAGTACTCTTAGTAGTAGAATCGCCTTAGTAGTAGTAGTAGTAGTCGTAGCAAGTTAGTAGTGCTCTTAGTAGTAGATATCGCCGTAGTAATAGTAGCAGATATCATTGTACAAGTTTCATTAGTAGATATCATAGTAGAAGTGGTAGATATCATAGTAGTAGTATTTGTATTAGATGCCATAGTAGTAGCATTATTAAAATTAGTATTATGCTTATTAGTATTGATAGTCCGTTATTTGTCATGATATACAAATCTATTTTTAGAACTGATGTCTATGGTCATTGGAATGAAACAAATGGAAATCCCATCACGTTTTGGCATTGTGGCTTTGGGGCACTTCTGTCAACATTTCGCGTCGCCGTCAAATTTGATGATGATGGAAAATTTGAAAACAAAAAGTTGACAATTAGAGGCTAGCCAATAATGATTGGCCAACAAATGTGCACAATGCATGCAAAGTGGTTGCGCAATATTAAATAAAAGTGGGAGAAACCAAAAAAAAAAAAAAAATTACAAAAGCTAAATGAAATGGAGATGAGCTTGAACGACTGCCCAAGGCTTGTGCGCGAAAAGAAAAATGTTGATGTAGATGAGAGAATCCTATAAGATCATCTATTGATCTATTTATAGAGCAAGATCTTAGAAGTATCAGATGTTAATCAATGTAGCTCACTTCAGCAAGCTAGAAATTCTAGCTTGATTCTAGCTAAACTACAGCTCGAGCTCTGTGAACTAGATATTAGTTTAAAAGATAGATGAGTTAGATAATCAATTCTTCAGCTTCAGTATATCTTCAACAGTTCTGCCACGCCCCAATTAATTTACTCTGATGCTAAACGTTTCTATATTTCAAATTGCAAGTCTGCAGTAAAGCACATACATTAATATGCAAAGCCAATATGCTCAACAACATTGCCTGAGCGAGTATTTATTTTAAAATTAATAAATAAATAAACTGCAACGGAGATTGGGACAGGCTCAATAAATGTACAATTAAAAGCAGCACGCAACATTTGCATTTCATTTAAGTATTTCAAATAAATGTTTTTCAAGCTTTATTCTACTGTGGTGTGCATGTGCCTGTCTGTGTGTGTGCGTGTGTGTGTGTGTGTGTGTGTACGTGAGTTTTAAATGTTGCATAATTTGTTGCAGCTATAACAACAAAAACAGCAGCCAAATCAGCTGTTAAACATTTAAATGAAGTCAAAAATGCGTGAGAGATTTTATTAGTGCATTTTATTGTTTATGGCTCTTCCTCATTAGCATACCCAGCGGCCAGTGTGCGACTATAGGGTATACATATATTCGACATTTTGATGGGCTAGTGAAGTATGAAGGATGTCTGGATATTTCTATATGTGGAATTTATGTTTTAAAATAATGTATTTGTGAGTGAAAATTCTTGAAATAGTTAAATAAATAATTAATTATACAAATTTAATATTTTTTTAAATTTTAATATCAATTTTTATATTTATAAATATTTTAAATTTATTTTGCACAATTTTAATATGAATTAAATTTATTTAAATCCATTTAAAAATTGCAGTATATCAATTAAAAATTTATATTCAATGCATATTTATTTATTATTTATTTAAGAAAATTAAATTGTGATAGAACATTTTTCATAAAAAAAAGATAAATTTATATATATTATAGAAATTTTTTGGTCTATTTAAAATGATAAATATTTCAATTTGTATATTTCATTTTACACTAAAACGCAAGAAAAATTGTAAATATTTGCTTTTAATATTTAATAGAAATTTCATAGAAATATTTGGAATATAATTTAGATATTTCAGAATTTAAAATTTCAAATTAATATTATGCAGCTTTTAACATTTATATCGATAAAAAATACGCAAATTATATTTAAATTGTATTTCATTATAAAATTAAAAACTCTATTTAAAAGGGTATTCGCCTAGTCGTCTAGCCGCTACTTAGGCACAACTATTTATATATTGTATTGTTTTTTCTTCTGTATTGTTGTTATTATTTTTTTTTCCACTTCTTTTCTTTGGCTGCTGCCCTTTGTAGCCATAAATTATGTTGGAAAAATGATTATGAACCAGAGGCCAGAGAACCAATACCGAAACGTTGGAAAATTGCATTTACATATTGTGTTAAATATTTAACACTTGCCCAGAGTGCATGCCTGTGTGTGTGTGTGTGGGTGAGTTGTTGTTGTTGTTGCTGTTGTTTTCATTTTGATTTTTTTTTTACACATTTTAATTAGCTGCATTTTATTGCCAGGCAGCACCGCCCGCTGCTGCCCCCGCAACGGCAACGCCGCTCATTAGTTGTCAAGCACTCAATAAATGGCTGAACCATACATCATTTAAGCCTTCATTAGTTTATCGGCCAAGCGCCTGGTAAAAGTTATTAGCGACAGTTTAAAATTAAATTGCCCGGCTTTTGTTGTGTGTGTGTGTGTGTGTGTTAACATATTCATTTGGAAGTTAATGAACTCGTCAATTAGTTAGTCATTGTCTGACGCGCTTTTTATTTTTATTAATTTTTTTTTCTTTTTATTTTCGTTGTGTGTGTTTTATTAAAATTCATTTTCAATTTCCCCCAGCTTTAAGCTTGAAATTTTCATCATAAATTTACCATTTGAACTGTTTCAGAACTTGCTCTCTACTCTTGATGTTAAACACACTGATGACTTTTTGACTTACAGCTAACAAGCTTACAATATTGAGTACCCCTAACCCACACACACACACACACTCACACAACACTTGCTGCTGCTGCTGACTTTCTCAAGCAATTACTATTTAATTTGCGCAAGCATTTTGCGCCAACTGCGGCGCATCACGACAGCATCGTTTGGCACTGCCATTGGCCACGCCCCTTTGTGCAGCTACTCCTCTTACGCAGAGGGTTCATGTTTTGCTTTTGATTTTGATTCTGCTTCTTCGACTACTTCATGTTTGCCGCTCTTGACTTTTGTTTTGTTCGTTCCTTTTGTACCCTGTACAATTTTTGGTTGTAACTAAAGCGGGTATGCTAATGAGCAGTTGTCATATATAAATTGTGTTATTAAATATAAATTATTATTAAATATGTAACAATTGTGTTATGTTACATATTTAATGCAATATATAAATTATTATATATATAATGATAACATAAATAATTTTTTTATGTATAGAATATAAATACATTGCTTGACTCTTGCATAGGAAATGCCTCTACTTCATTTCAGATTTTTTTATTTTTGAGTTTTTTTTTTTGCTTATGTCTAAGCGATTACAGGGTATTTCCAAGTCAATCCCTTGGCACTTAAGCCTTCTAGCTGTTGTTTTATTTTTAATTTTCGTTTTCTTTTTGGCAGTTTCGATCTTGTCTACGTTGCTGACCGCAAGCCGCTTAACAGCAAAGGCAGTAGCAGCAACAACAACACCATGCGAAGTCTGAGTGAAGGTGGGCGCCTCGCCTCGCCGCCTGCCCGCTCCCAGCACATGCGAATTTGTGGCTGGACATTCACGCGTTGCTTTTAGTCTGCGATTCCGTTTACGCTGTATGTGTGTATGTGTGTGTGTGTGTATTGTGTGTGGGGGAAGTCGCCGCCGCAGTCATCTACTTTAGCCATGTTTTATGGCTCTTTTGGTTTTATAATTTGTCCGACAACAGCTGCGGCACAAGAAAGACGGCGAGCACTTCACCTCTCCTTCACTCCTGCACTTCCCCACATCTCTTCAATCTCCTCCACCTATGATGCTATACCACTGTATATAGCATGCCCCTGGACTAGTTCTCAGTTTATGGGCACAGACAGCAAACTTCAAAGCGTTTTCGCCTTTTTTGGGCACTTTTTTTTTTTGTTTTTTTTTTTTTTTTTGGGCTGGGTTGCTCCAATTAGTTGCCAAATGTTTTCTTATTAAATTCAAATTGTAATTTTATGCTTTTGGTCAAAACAACAACAAGAACAACAACAATGACAACAAAACTTGACTTTATTCGTATAATTTATTAGTCTCGCTTTGGTGGCCAAATTAGATTTAACACACATCAATTTACATATACGAATTTGCATACACTCATGCTCCATAGTATGGCAGATGGACACGCCCCCTTTTTGTATTGTCTCTGCATATTTCGTTTGAAATATCTTAGAGCCACTCAGGCGTTGGGAAGGGTATATTGGCTTTGAATTAGGGTTGTTGATAATATATCAAAATATCAATATATCGATATTTTTATACAAAAAAAATATATTTATATCGTGATATTTTTTTTGCCCAAATATCGAATATTTTTGCGATATATTTGATATATCGTTGGCCACGCAAATTGTGAGACATTCTGAATCAAAATGGTTAAAACGAATTATTCAGATTTCAAAAATGGAATTTTTTGGAATAGCCAAAAGCCGACTATGCCTGTACTTGCAAAAATAGCATTACGATGCCTAACCACCCCTGGCAGCTCAGTGCCGTCAGAGAGACTTGCTTCGGCAATCAAATGCGTCGTTTGCAACTCCAGAAGTCATATGACAGATTGTCATATAACGGAACGCGTTTTTTTTAAATCTCTTAGTACCGAATATTGGTCTCTATAATAAGCAAAATATTCTTATTATTCTTGTTTTTGTTTTTTTGTTTTTTGTTTTTTTTTTTTTTTGGGTCGCATTTTAAATTTATTGTTGGAAAAAATTTTTAAAATATCAAAAATATCGATATATCGATATTTTTAAAGTTGAATATCAAATATCATTTTGATATTTTTTCAAAACTTAAAATATCATCGATACGATATTTTAAAAATATTCAACAACCCTACTTTGAATACAAAGACAAATACAAATTATACTTCTACTTCTACTGGGGACTAAATTGTTAATCTTATACTTATACTTATACTAATGCACACGTTGTTATACTTTTACTTATACTTTTAACTTTTCTTATACTCTTACTTTTACTTCTACTTATACTCGTAAATATTCTTTACTTACATACTTATACTCTTAATCATACAAATGCTCATACTCACACTACTCGCTCTTATACTTATACTAACTCATACTAATACTCATACTTATACTTATAATCACAGCTATTATCATACTTATACTCACACTTATACTTATAAACACTCTCATACTCATACACTATTATATTTTCTTCTACTTATACTTCAAAGTCTATTTCCACTCTTACTTCTACTCCTACTTCTACTACTCTTATACTTGTGCATAGCGTATTAAGTCGTCGCTGTCATTTCACACATTTAAATGTTATTTATTTACTTATTTCCTCTTGGCCCTACTACGCTCAACTTGGATTTTATTTTCTTGGTTTTTGTTTATTTTCCAAGTATTTTGCTTTTATATACATACATATATACAACACACATATATACATGTATGTATGTATGTATGTATATATTCTCTCTGTTATAGCTGGCCAAACATTTTGTTTGCTTTGTTTCGCATCGCTTTCAACGTTTTGTTTTACATGCTTTTCCCTATTTTTATTTATTTCTTGCATTTATTTTGTTGGTTTGTTGTTTTCACTGCTTTTTGTTTAGTGTCTTTGCCAGAATGGCCCAAAGGAGCGTTTGACCATCTAAATGTGGCAAGTGAGCGACTATTAAATACACTAATTGGGAAAACTTTAAATTTGACAAACTTGCTGAATTATCATTTAATGATTTATAGTGTGGTTATGATTGATGAATGATTGATTGACAGACTTGTCGACTGACTGATTAACTGATTGATGTGATTGTCTGACTGCTTAGCTGTTTGTTAGGCTGATATATGTACCTACTGAGTAACTGATTGAAACAAAGACTGATTGATTGAATGCTTGACTAATCAATTGGGTGACTAATGAATGATTGTTGAAGAGCTGAATAACTAATACTGAATAGTGGATAGTGGTTGTTTTGATTGATTGAATGACTGATGGATTGATTGACTGGTTGCCTAATGAGAGACTAGACTGAATGATGCCTGACTGATGGATACATGATTGAAAGGATGCTGTTGACATGCCTTATTCATTACATATACATATTTTTTAAAGAGTAAATCTTATTTAATATAACTCTTTATACATATGTAAAATATTATCCTATTGCGAAAAAGTTATATGCTGTTGACATGCCTTATTCATTACTTATACATATTTTTTAAAGAGTAAATCTTATTTAATATAACTCTTTATACATATGTAAAATATTATCCTATTGCGAAAAAGTTATACTTAAAGAATATATTAAAAATAATTAAATATTATTATAAGTATTGTAAAGAATTAATCTTTAGACATCATTATAATCCTTAGATAACAGATGTATCTTTTAGATATGATTCTCTCATAGATATCAGTACTACTATTTACATAGCTTTTCTTTTAATATGACTCATATGAATGGCTTTCGCAAAGGATTCATTTTAATTTGATGTCAGATGTGTTAAAGGGTATTTTCACTTTGCAGTCATTTTCTTCATTGTTTGCATTGAGCTATGCAAATTAAATTGCAAATGTGTCTTACTTATGCACACAAACACACACTTACACACACACACATTCACACATAGCGGCGTACTCACACTCAAACTTACACTCACACTCCCATACATACATTCTGTTTGTTGCATTCACTCGCTTCATTCATGGCATCTCTCAAATCTATGCAAACGCGAACGCCGATGCCGCCGCAGCAACAACTAAGAACCAACAACAACAATAGCAACAACAACAGCGTTAACAAGAACAACTAACTAAGCACACACACTCGCACTCTCTCTCTCTCTCTCTCTCTCCTTCTCTCTCTCTTTCTCTCTCGCTCTCGCATACATTCACATATGCGGCGCACAGAGATTGCATTTGTTTTTGTGTTGCTTTTGTTTTATTGTGCGCCAGCCTTTTACTTACTTACGTTTTGCCCTCCTCTTTCACTCACCACAACTGTGCATAACTCTGTGTGTGAGTGTGCCTGTATGTGTGTGTGCGTGTGTGTGTGCTTAGCAGCAAATTGCAATTAGTGTTGACTTATGTTGAAGTCATATCGTGCACCAGTTTCTGTTCCATTCCCCCTTCTGTTTCCCTTTTCACGCTAACCTCGCCTCTCTTTACACCATGCCATTCGCTTTCTTCCTTCCTTTTGGGCGCCTCTCGACGTCGTTGATCTCTTGTTGTAATTGCTGCACTCTCTGCTGTTGTTGTTGTTGTCGCTGCTGCTGCTGCTGCTGTTGTTGTTGCTTTTCGACGCCATCGCTTTGGCATGCGTGGAGCACACAGTTGGACTGGCATTTGGCTGTAGCTCTGTAGCCAAATGCAGTTGACCAACTCACAGGCTGTTGGCCAAAACCAAATGCTAGATTTATCAATTTTTTAGTAATGTGGTCCAGACAAGCAGCCCTAAGCTCTACTACCCTTTATGCTAGTCACTGCCCTCATCTCCCTCTTCCTCTCCCTCTCCCTCTCTCTCTCTCCCTCACTCTCTCTCATATGCTCTGACGCTCATTTGTGATAGAGATAACGTTCTTCCTATTGACAATGTTCCCATGTTACTTTCAGCCCGTTGCTGAAAATGAAGAATAGCAACAACAACAAGACGCTGCTACAACAACAAGAAGGCCGTAAACAAAGCAGCTTTAAAAAATGTTGAATTGAGTTAGTCTCTGTAAGCTCTAGACTAATTCTTTGCTTTTTGTAGTATAGCAGAAGTAGACGTGGCATTTATATAACAGCTAAGATTTCCTAAGAAGCAGAGAATATATTTAAAATAAAAAGTAAAAAAAAAAGAAGCTAAAAATGCATGACTTTCAGCTCATTATTTAAAATTTCTTTCTGATGTAAGCTTTATTAATTATTTATGCTATTTATAGATCAGCTAAAATATTTTTTTTAAAATGTCTAACATGAAAAACTTACTGCCAAAAGCAGCTAGAAATTCATGACTTTAGCTAAATATTTAAAAAAAAGTTCAAGAGAATAAGAAAAATTAAACATTATATATGACATTTATATAATAGCTATGATTCCCGAAGAAATCATTGATATAGGAGAAATCTCTGAAAAAATGGCTAACTCTGAGATATGCATTGCCAAAAGAAGCTAGAAGTTCATGACCTCAGCTAAATTATTTAAAATTCTGCATAAAGAGAACAAATTCTGCTTAAGGCAATAGCTAACAAAGGAAAATAAATATATGTAGCTATGTGTGGTATTTATATATAACTTTCTTTATATATGAGAAATACAGAAAAAATGGCTTAAAATAAAAATAAAAACAAGTAAGAAGGCTCTAGTCGAGACGGCTCGACTACGAGATCCCCTGAACCCTGCAAAAAAGTGATACTCTTCTTCTTTACGCACTTAGATGCGTGGCTTGGGGGTGGGTTGGGCTGAACTTTGGACGCTTATAACTCCATTTCTAGATGGACGATCTTGATGAAATTTTCAGAGTAGATTAGGAGTATCTAAATCTATCTATGTGCCGAAATGCAAGTCTCTAGTATTTGAAATGCGTTTTTTTTAAATTGGGGGCGAAGGGGGCGTGGCATCTAAAATCTGTAAATTACGTAATCTGCGTATCCATAATATCTATCTAAATAAACAATGAAGTCTCTAGCTGAAACAGTGTAGAAGTTATGCCCAAAAAACCTAAAAAATGGAAACGAATTCTCGATTTTTTATCGATAATTTGGAAATGGGATGAGTTATCGAAAAAAAATAAACTCGTACTGCGTAGCTAACATACGCATGTTCATGTGAAATTTCAGCTCTCTAGCTTTTGTAGTTTCCGAAATCTCGACGTTCATACGGACGGACGGACGGACGGACGGACGGACGGACGGACGGACGGACAGACGGACAGGGCTCAATCAACTTATTTTTTTATGCTGATCAAGAATATATATACTTTATGGGGTCTGCGACGTTTCCTTCTGCCTGTTACATACATTTTCACAAAAACATTATACCCTGAATTCCCATTTTCAATGGGTTCAGGGTATAAAAATGCTACCAAAAGCAGCTAGAAATGCATGACTAAGTATTAGAGATTTCTGTATGAAGATAGTGAGTTAAGTTTAAGGCAATAGCAAAAAATATATGCATATATACATATATTTATACATATGTATATGTATAATGCAGCTATGCTAGCTCCACACTTATCTCATTCCAAGCTTGGAGCATTGCGAGCACCCGCTGCTGGAAAAAAACTTAATTTAAAAGTAATTTTCATAGTAATCGAGCGAGGTTAAGGCGCTCCACTCTATGTCGTTGTTTAGCATATAGAACTGCCCCTATAACTAACAACAAACTCACACCACACAACCACACAAGCACACAACCACCCACCACCCACCACCCACCGCCCATCAGCATCCCCATTCATTGCTAGCACTTTAACGCTTGGAGCTATCAGCAGCTAACACTTCATTGCATTTGGCCACAAAATGTTTTTAAATTCACATAAATTAAAGGCACGGAAAAACTATTAAAGCATTTGTCGTGTGTGTGTGTGTGCATGTGTGTGTGTGTGTGTTGGTTAGTTAATGAAGAAAAATTAGATGAGCGCTGCTGCTGGCTGAGGTGTGCGAGACGCCGCTCGCTGCCTGAGACTGTAAAATAGCAGCCGAAATGTGCTTAACATTTTATGTCTTTTCATCTCTTAGGTATGTGCGCTTCAGAGTATGTGTGTGTGTGTGTGTGTGTGTGTGAGAGTGTTTGCTTGCTACTGTATAGCAGTTCTTCTAGCCCATGCACTCACTCTCCCATTGCCACACACTTCAGCGCTCAGTTCTAAGCAGCAGGGTTCCAACAACAACAACAACAACAACAAATTCATTTGGGGCCGCATTTGGTTGTCTGTCTTCGCTTGCACTTGCCGAAGGGTACATTAGAATTATGAAGTCGTATGTAACAAAGAGTCTATGTCAAGAATTTTGCATGTATTATTTGATATAATGATTCATATGTTATGTGATATATATTTATACGTATACAAACGCATGTCTATAATTGATCGAAAATCTCAATAATTACTCTAAAGAAAAACTCCAATATTCTCCAATATTAATATTTAAGTTTTTAGGGCTACAGTTCTAAGACTTTTTAGCTACTGATAGAGCTACATTCATCTTGGAATAAAATATAACTGCACTGTGTATCATTTCAGAAAATAGTTTTTTAAATCTAATGAAAAAATGGTGGGCTTAAAAAAAACAAACACTCAAATAAAATTGTGAATATCTCACTGCATTTAAAATTAATTCAAATCTATTATACAAACGTAATGTACTGCAACAATAGCCTCATCTAAAAATTCCGAAGCTTTAGAAGGAAGTTCAAGATTCTCAAGTCGAAGCAGATAAAATCTCAGTTAATTTGAAATTTGGATTTTGTTGAAAGCTCATTTGAGATCTGAAAAAAATATTGTTCCTTATTGCAATGCCACTATATATGTATATATAGTATATAGCTAGTTATGTTAGGGTATTTACTCGTCGTCACTTTAAAGTCTTTTGTTGTTTTGTTGCTGCTGTTGCTGGCCTTAGCTGCTTGTTGTTTGTAAATAAGTTGCAGCGATTTGTCCCCTGTCTGAACTGCACGACCCCGACACACACACACACACACACACACACACACTAGCACACTAGCACACACATGTACAAGGCGTTAATTACTTCCAATTGGAATTTTGGTTAGTTTATAATTTGCTATGCCCATTTTTAATGGGCGACAAATTGATGGCCTCTTTTAACAAAAACACTTTATGCTCGAGGATTAAGGCGTTGCCATTAGGCAGGAGGCGGGGCGGGACACGGCTCACAGGCTGGGGCTGTGACTGGGGCTGGGGCTGGGGCTGGGGCTGGGGCTGTGGCTGTGGCTGCTGTTGCGGCTATTTGCTGGGGCCTATAGAGGGCGCAGATTGCATTGAGCGCTCTGCAATTTGAAGCCATGTGAATTACGTGTGGTCAGCAGGGTCAGTAAGCCATTCGGCCAGTTCTGGCCAGGCCTGACCAAGCCCGACCCGACGTTAGATTGCCGTTGCTAAAAGCCAGTTAAAAACTGCGGCACGTAGCCAGTGGCAATGGGCGCGCGAAAGCGTTGCAATGACTGCGAATGAATGAAAAGCCAGGCAAATAAAGCCAACCAGCAAAAAGGGCCAAAGCAGAGATTCGATTACGCAGAGAGCATATATAGAGGGAGAGAGCGAGAGAGTGGGAGCGAGAGAGTGGGTAAGTGGGAGAGCAGCTGCAGGTATAATAGAGCGGGGCGTGTGCTTGGTTTGGCTGCTGCTACTAGGTGTTGGAGCATAGACCGCAAAATCATGCGGCTGCGTTAGCCTGAACGCAACAACAATATGCAACAGTAGCTGCAGCAGCAGCAGCAGCAGCAGCAGCACTAGTTGCAGCTCTAGCTTCCAAAGCATTTTCAGATTCCGTTTCCGTTTTTATTTCTACTTTTTTTTTTTACACTTAATTCCTGTTCGTTTTTTATTTCTTTTTTTTGCACGCTTTGGGGTTTTTACGCTTTGCTTTGACTTGGGCTTTGCTGTGGCATGTACAAAGAGGTGGGCTTGCGGCAAAGGCAGGAAGCTGCGGATTTGGGTGGCTGGCTGGCTGACTGCTGCTACTCCTCCTGCTGCTGCTACTCCTCCTGCTGCTGCTGCTGCTGCTAGTTGGGTGTTCGGTTGCCGTTGCACTTCATTGAGCCGTGCAAGTGTTAAAAGTGTTGCAAAATGCTTGGTTTTGATGCCACGGCACTGCAACGTGGGAACCGCATTGGCCAGCCCGTAGCAGCAGCAGCAGCAGCCAGATCAGAAATCCACTCAAATGGATATACTATATATATGTATATATATTGAAAGGCGATATATAAAAGTTAAGTGAACAAATGTGAATCTCTTGCACGCTTAACAAAGTAAGCCAAAAGCATTTGTTGGCCAAAGTGCAGCAGCAGCAGCAGCAGAAGAAGAAGCAGCAAAAGTTGGCTAAAAGGACAAGCTGTGGATATGCTTGACTAAGAGTTGCGCGGAATATGATTAGTTTTCTCTTATATCTATTCAGTTTGAAGAGGAGTCTATGTATTAGAGAGCCCTGATAGAGTTAAGCAGAGATTCGAGCAGTAGGCATTTGATTTGGCAAGCTGAGGATATGCTTGATTAGGATATACCTGGAATTCGTTCGAATTTATTTTCATATTTTTATTTTACTTGAAAGAATCTGCAGCTCAAGGTTTAATAGAGTCAGAGACGGAGAGAGAGAGAGAGAGACAGGTATTAGATGGAGGCATAGAGAGAGAGAGGCATTAGATAGAGATAGATAGAGGGAGAGGGAGACAGGCATTAGATAGCAGGATAGAGATACAGTCAGTAGATAGAGATATACAGATAGAGAGTTAGAGAGAGAGACAGGCGGTAGATTGAGATACAGATAGAGAGAAACAGTCATTAGATAGAGATAGAGATAGAGAGAGAGAAAGAGAGACATATATTAGATAGAGGTAGAGAGAGGGAGAGAGTGTTAACTCTTTAGTACATTGACTTAGCTCGCAGATCGCCTCCTGCCTCCTGCTCTTCATTATATATCTTTCAGTTGCAATAATAACAATCTTTTAACATTTTTCTCTAGTTGAATTACATATAACTGACATTAATATAAATAAAAAAGCTAATAAAAATATAATAAAATATAATAAAAATAAATAAATTACTTAAATTTCAAATGCCATCAACATAATGCAATTTTTTGTTTGTTTTTGATTTGAAATGAAATTCCATTGAAATATTTGTAGAGTTGTGCGTAATTTAAAATGTTCAACTCTGTTGGACTAATTAAAATTCCTTTTGTAGTTTTAGCTATGGCATTTTTTTTTTAGCTTTTCAGCTGGAATTCCTTTCATGCTTGAACAAAAACAACAAATCACGTTCATAATGTTGTCCCATGCGCACACACACACACATACAATGAGAGAGAGAGGGAGAGGGAGAGGGAGAGAGGCAAATGAAGTACAGTCTGCACTTGGGGTTGGAGTCGATTGTAGTTGAATTAAGTCGAGTCGCGCACAAAGGACACTCATTATGCATGCCCAAACTCAATGCAAGGATATCATCAACAACCCACTAACTCTCTCACGCTCTCTCACGCCCTCTCGCTCATCCGTTCTCGCTGTCGCTTATCGCTCTGTGTTTCTGTCTAGTTTTTTGCGCTTCGCTATTTTTTCATATAGCGCTTTTTCTGCATACTTTCAGGCGCGACGCCAACAAACAGCAACAAAATGTAACCACAGCAAAGCTGCCAGCATTTTTTTTAACTTTCACCCCCTCCCCATAACCCCCCCCCCACCCACAGTGTCGCCACATTGTTGCGGTTGCAAAATAAAGTGTTGCATTTTGTTTTTATATTCCAAGCGATACGTTGCACCCAGCTCCACACAAGCCAACCGCCTCCTGCTCAGTGATCCATGCCGTTAGCATGCTCCAATCCTGCCCCAGACATATGAGCCGCAATGATTCTTGTTGCATATGTGCAACAACTTAACTGCCAGCTGCTCGCCAGATAGCTTCAGATAGCACTCAGCGAAGGAAATCATAAAAAGAAAAGAGAGCGCAAGTGAGCCAGAGCGAGAGAAATTCGAAAAAATTGGCCAAATCAGAAACGTTTGCAGCTATAAACGTCCTTCTGGCTCGTCCCATTGTGAGTCTCTGGCGTTGTCCATTGTCCATTTGTGGGCATGCAAAATGCGCACAGCTGTCGGGATTAACCGGGATGAGAGCATGGCATGAGATTGCAATGTAAATGCCGCGAATTAGTTCGAGCTGTGCACCCCTCCAGCCTCGCCTCAACCACCCCCGTACGGCACACACACACACACACACACACTTACTTACACACAAATAAATGTAATAAAGAAATAAAATTCTCTATGGGGGCGACAAACAATGCCCTTTGGCCTATGCGCTTGGCCTGCGCTCAATGTTTCCATTTCCCATTTGGCATTTCCCACTTCGATTGCAGCCGCTGCCCGAAAAATGTTTGAAAAACTGAAACAGAAACTGAAAATTTAACAGATGGCGCACATTAGATGCGCTTCGCTCGGCCCCAGAGACCAAAAGTAAAATCGCGCGACAAGCAGCCAGCAGCCCAAACAACCCGACCACAATTTGATTCAGCTCGCTCTCTCTCTCTCTCTCTCTCTCTCTCTTCAAAATACAGGTAAATACATATTATAACAGCAGCAAATTGGAAGCGTGTGATATCAAAGATATTTTAAGAAACTATTTGCTTTTAATTAGATTTGTAAACTTGCAAATGTTTATGTAACTGTATTTAAATAGAAATACAAATACATATACACATTTATGATTTCAGTCTTTGCATAGATTGAGCCTCTGTGCGAGTGCAATAAATATTGCTGTGTGGACTAGGCAAGCAATTCGAGTCGTTTTAAAGTGTTTATAAATTATTTGTGAACAGCTTGCATAAATGATTTCACATACTATATATGTATCTAAAGCTCTTGTTCTTATAGTTTTACAGGAAATTTCAATTTACTTAGCATGGGATCAACATGAAATTTTACCAAATATTTCATATATTCTTTACAATTATTTTTGAAGAGAAAGAGAGAGAGCGAGAGAGAGAGAGAGAGAGAGAGAATCAATTATATATAAAAGAACACAATTTCCAAGTTTCGTTACGTATTTCTGTCAAAGAGTACACATTATTGGTCTAGGTATACGCTCGTCGAGCATACCCGTTGACAGCTCACTTGACTCACTTGCAATTGCCTGCAAGATAATTTATACGAGTTATTTATATGCTTCTGATCTAGGCAAAGCGAAGAAAACTAACTTCTCAACCAATAACATTCTACGCAAATAACGATAACATTATCTATGAATATCGATAGTTAAGCATATTGCTATCACCTCTATCCTTCATATTGGCCTACAACAAAAATATTCTGTGACTCAATGATATCTGATATTTGAGCTTATAGATTATAAAGAAATACTTTAATAATTCTATAAAAATTTCTTAGTAAATAATAAATATTAATAAATTGTATCTAATAATTATAATTTTAATAAAAATTTACTCAACAGATTTTTACATATCAATTATATCAAGCAAGATCAAACAGAATAAAGACTTTTTATGACTGAAATATGTATTTCGTATTTGTATCACATTTGTAGCCATTTTGTGCCAGTGTGCGAGCGCGCAGTGCAGCGCTTCCATAACGAAATCGAAACAAATTGCTGGCGAATAAAACAAATCTAAATATTAATGTGCGACTCAATGAGTCGGAAGCGGGTCGCATCGCATCGCATGGCACTCGCAGTCCGGGTTTGGCTTTGGCTACAAGTTTTATATATATATATATATATATATATATATATATATATATATATATATATATATATATATATATATATATTTTTTTTTTTTTTTTTTGGGTAGGCCTCGAGATAAGCCGCACGATTGCAGGTAGCAATCGTAGAGCGATTCCTCTTTCAATATTTGCTCAGCTCTGGCTCGCGTAAATCTTGTCGAAGCTTTCACGGGCAGCTGGTCAGCTGTTGAGCAAGGGCGAGGGGGGCGTGCCAGGGCGACAGGGTCTGGGTCCTGGTACTTCAAATAATGGATGGCCGGGACCAAAACAGGGCAGACGTCGCTGTTAACTTTGCTCGACATAAATATTTTTATCACTTGCCTTTGCCGGCGCTTCGAGTTTGTTTGTTTCCGTTTTTTTTTGTCAATTCTTTTTTTTTTCAGAATGAGAATGGGAAAGGCATGAGATGGGGAATGCGGATGGGAATGCGACGGCGACGGCGACTGCGACTCCAGACACAGCTAAGCAAGCGCTGAGCTGCCCTCTAGGCGCAGGCTTTGCATAAAAAAAAAAAGAGAGAGAGAGAGAGAGAGAGAGAGAGAGAAAAGAAAGCAAATTCATATTAAAGCCTTTAATCTCGCAATCAAATTGCAGCGACTTGTGCGTTAAATTAATTTTATGTTCTCTTAGCTGAGGAGGAGTCGCTAGATTTCTATGCTAATCAAATGGCCAACGTAGCTCCACTTAAAAGGAACGTTAACAAAAAAAAAAAAAAAAAAATCATCAAATGCAATAAATTTGCATGGATAATTGTTTTGCCAAGTCACCGAAACGAATCCTGTTCATAAACGGTTGGAAATGAAATTCTAGCATGGCAATAGCACATTCGATTATATTAATTGCTTAGCTAATTAATGATTTCTAATCAAACATAATTTATAATTGTCTCGGGAGCTTGAAAAGTTTTTTGTGTGCAAGATTATTTTTGGCAATTATTAAGGTTTTGCTTTTGCGAATGAGCAAGAACTATATTTGAAGTGAGCGAGAGGCATGCTCGACTGTTAGATACTCTAGAACTGAATGTCTCAGTCACAGCATTTATATTGATCTATATAGAGGCGAGCACTAAATCTATTGAGTTGCTCAAATCTGTGGCGCATGGCCAATGTCAATTGCCCAGGAGAATTCGGTACATAAGACCATAAATTAGCAAAGCGATGCTGACCTTTGACTGCGTTTGCCGTTATGGGGTTGACCCGCAACGTAATGTCAGAGAACGTCGCACGCTGAGCATTTGTTTCCTTGATTAATTCTGGATGGAGACGACGACGACGACGACGACGACGATGGCGACGACGACGGCGACGGCCCACAAAAAGTTAATCGTTAGTAATTTATGACTCTCTGTGGAGGCGAGTGGCAGACAGTCAAATAGCCATGGACAAGGTGTATATTGGGGTGTGTATTGGGGGTGTCACTGGCTGTCAGTCTACCTCATCCACTCTTCCACACACGCGCTCTCTCTCTCTCACTCTAGCTCACAGTGCATCTTATGCGCGATGCAAGGTGCGGACAAAGCAAGAGAACGCAAATAATTGGTTTGAACCAATGTGGACACAACTCGCCGGCTGCTCAAAATCAAGATAATGACAATGATAATGATGTTGTTGATGATGATGATGATGATGATGATGATGATGATGATGACGATGGCATAAATGACCCGCTGACTTTGATAACAAATATGCCAGCATAGCTGAGGGAGATCGTTGCACATTGCTACGATTCGATTGGAATCGATTCGATTGGCAAACGAACTGAACTGCTAAAGGAGTTTGCTGAAGTTGCTGAAGTTGGTGAAGTTGGTGAAGTTGGAGGAGCTGTAGCTGGAGCGGCACGTCGAGGCATTCAAATGCGCTGTCCAAGTGTTGAATTAAGCACCAAAAATGCAAAGAGAAGAATGCCGATGACGTCGTCGAGCCCTGGCACTGGCACTGGCATTGGCAATCGGAGGGGCAATCGAATGCGCTCCATGGCAATGCATTGAATTGAGTTCATTGCGCTTCAGGAGTGGAGCCAGCCGCACAATGGACGCAATTGAAAACGCCACTCGATGGGGCCAACAGAGCACACGACTGTCCCACTGAGGCGACAGTGAATGCCAGCTATAAAGAATTCGCAATTTTAACGTGTGTGTGTGTGTGTGTGTGTGTGTTCGTGTGTAATTCAATATACTTAACGAAAAAACATATATTTATATTCTCGTTTCTTGTACCTTTGACTTTGTTTAAACAAAGCCAATTGGTTTTTTTTTAATGAAATATTTTGCAATTTTTTCATGTTTTTTCCATTAATATTTATTCAATTTTAATTACTTTCTGTAATAAATATTTATATCTATATTTCACTTTGATATGTATGTAAATGTTTTTTCTAAATGCATTTTTATCAATATTTATTTTTCTCTTAATTTGCTTTTGAGTGTGGCGTCAGCCGTAGAATAAAAAATAAATACCTAAGTAGCAGCTAATTGCATTTAATTGAATTTATATATATATATATTTTTTTTTTTTAATTTAAAAATATTTTACATAGTTGAGCTCATCATTTGACCAAATAAATGCAAAATTATAAATTCAATTTGACCCACTTTTTGCAGCTTATGCAAAGCTTTTTATATTCATAATATTCCTTTTTTTCATTTAATTTTTTTTTTACGAATATAACAAATGAAATATCTCATCAAATGCAGCTGCTCAACTGATTGGAACAACAACAAAAACAACAAATTGCACTTTGCATTTTGCTATTTGCTTAGCCTCATTGCTGAGGCTTCAATTTCGGCAAGCTAAAAAAAGTTTATATAATTCTTAATTAGGTTTTAGTTTCAATTTTGAATATGAAAATTTTTGAATATGTATGTATGTTGTTTGTGATTTTCGTAAAGAGTTTGAATGCCATACAACAAAATTGTAAAACTCATTCAGAAATTTATCAATAAATTGCGAGCTAATACAATTTAATTAAAAGAAATTATCAAGAGTTTTTGTTATGCAAAAATTGTTTATTGCTGGCTCAAAAAAAAGTAATAAAAAATATATATTAATATTTTAAAAAAATATTTTTATATACTTTACTAGATATATGTACTAGACGAGCAAAGCTAAATATAAAACTCTTTTTTTTTCACTTTATAAACTTTTAGAGAAACAAATAGCGAAGCTTTGATTATAGTTATTAATTTCGTATTTTGAGCATTTTTATTTTGATATCTTTTGCTTTAAGCAATAACAAAGAACACTTTGTAATATAATTTTTATAAAAATGATTACGTTAGTGTTCTTGTGTTGAGCTGCTGCTTAGCTTGAATTCTTCTTGTGAATGGCTTGAAAGTGTTCAAACTGAGAGCTTGACCATTGCAATGGCGAATTACGGCGGATTACGTAAAGTGTAAATGTGAAAGTATTCGTTATTGTATTTGAATTTCAAATAAATTAGCAACAATCAGAATATTCGATAAACACAAAGTCCTATCGCCACTTTTGATTAGCTGTGCCGAAAGATTAATAAACAACATTTGTCCAAAAGCTCTGAGATTGAAATTAAAGGTAATATACAGAATATATCGCTACCCATGTCAAAAAGCTGCTGGCCAAAAGTAACAGACATGAATGCAAATGCAAGCTGAGCTGGCAACTGAAATATGATTTTTCACGAAAATTCAAATTTCTAAAACATGAAAAACCAAAATTCTAAACAAATAATCTAAGCATATTTTGCAAAATTTCAAGTACATATCTTTAAATTTGGAGTTTATGCCGCTAAATCGGCATTTGCGCATTGGCCAAAGTTCTCCAAGTTGGATTTGAGTTTGAATGAGTTTTGATTGTTTTTACATTAAAAAAAAAAAAAATACTTTTGATAAACGTAAAGTATATAGAATGATGTTGATTATATATAATTTTCTACGCTATAAAATCTAGCAAATTTAGAGCTTACATATTATTTATTTATTTATATATTTTTTTAATATAAATCTTGTGCACTTTAAGGTGCGCCCCATTAACATTTTTTTCAGCCTTAATTTTCTTCATTATTATTTTTTAAAATTTAATTTTAAGCAGCTTAAAAATATATAAATATTTTTAAGATTTATAATATTCAAATGCTTGAGTTAGATTTAATCATAAATTTAAAAAATATTTATTTAATTTTAAGTTGCTTAAAATTAAATTTAAAAAAAAATGAAAGAAAATATATATTAATATATATATTTATAAATCGAGCAAGTAGAATTATATATATAGAAGGTTTGAAGTTAGAGTTGTATACTATAGACATGAGACGGATATATATAGTATAATTATGTATATAGGTACTATATAGTCCAATTGTATTATGCAACTTGGCATATGCTTTTATAGAATGTTGAATAAAAATGAAATAGCAGCAACATATTTGTTTTTTATGCAGCATTGGGGAATATGGACTATATAGATGTGTATGTGTGTCATAGAGCGCTGTATATATGACACGCAGCATATGGCAGAGGGTAAGGATATATATGCTTTTATGGCAAGTAGTATAACGTGGCAAAAAGTATCTTTTTTTTTTTATGGAACTGTTGGGGAATATTTTATATTCATCTGTATATAGATATATATGTATATTGTATATGTTTGTTGCATGTCGTTTAGATAGATGTGGCGTAACTCACTTTTGCATTCGTTGGCATCGTTGTCGGTGGCCCGTCCCCAGGGCCGATCGAAGTAGAAGGGCTTGCAGCGCTCGCACTCGGGTCCGGCGGTGTTGTGCTTGCAGGCGCAGGTCATGGCCAGTTTGGCGCTCAGCTGCAGTCCGGATGGTGTGCGTCCAAAATGGCTGTGCAGAGACGTGGGCACATTATCATCGTCCTGGCCATCGTCGATGTCGGCATGCAATATGCTGCTGCTAGCCCCCGTGCTGATGGCAATGCATTCGGAGGCGTGGCCATTGCACTTGCAGCGACCGCCCACAGCGAAATCGGAGACGGCATAATGTTGTGAGACGGAGAGCAATTGTTGCATGGCAGCGGCGGCACCAGCTGCTCCAGCGGCATCCGATGCGCCCGACTGTGTGGATGTTGAGGATTTGGTCGGTGGCGTGGTCTTGGCCGATGCAGGCGACAATGGTAACGGAGTGCTGGCAATTAATTTGCCCTGGAAGTGCTTCTCGTAGATGCTGCTCTTGTGCTTGGACTGGCGTTTGCTTTCGCCATCGTTGGCATAGTCCAGATGCAGTTCGTCGTCGAGCTCGAGATGCTTTTTGGGCTCTTCGTATTCCTCCTGATCGTAGCCGGCGCTGTCGTTGTCATGCAGATTATAATCGTACTCATCCTGCTCATCCAGCTCATGGTGATCCAATTCGTCCTCCTGGCTGGCGGTCATCTCGTCACTGAAGCTATTCGCATTGCCCTTGGCCCGCTCGCGGCTCAGCAACAGCTGCGGCGGCAACTCCAGGCGATGGAAGACCACACGTATATCGGTTGCCGTTACCCAGTCCTGCAACACCAGCGACGAATCCAGATCATTGGCCGACGGACGACCCTCCAGCGTGTTGAAGGCGAAACGCTGTGCGGCTCCACCGCTGGCCGCATCATGCTGCGAGTTCATGCAGCGTGCCTCCTGCTCATTGAATTTGCTGATCTTGGCACGATCCGCACGGCCGTAAAACTTCTGACACTGCGAACTGTAGAACTGAAAGGGTTGCCAGGTCTTGCCAAAGTCAGAGCTCTTGTAGATGGCCAAGGAGTCGGGACGCGGTGATTTGGGGCAGAACGAAAGCGAAATGTAGGTTAACTCGTATTTCTTGCCCAGCGACAAGGTGAGGGTGACATTGTCCGGCGGCGCAGTGTCTGGATCGTGGGGCACATTGACGCTGCCTGAACGCCAGCAGGTCACATTGCTCGGATTGTTGAGGTCGGTGAGGGCGGCGGCGCCATAGCGATGATCCGACTTGTCACACACACGGCACTCGCCAGGGTTGCCATCGCGCTGCAGCTCACAGAAACGTTCCGGCTGCTGGGCGCCACAGACGCTGGACGCCTGCACGGGATTGCCGTAGGCCGCATTCACAAAGCTTGGCAAGCATTTGCGCGGCTTGCCCTCAAAATAGCAAGGATCGTTGGCATTGATGCTGACGCCAGCAACGGCATGGGCCAAGCAGGCCAACACTGCGGCCAGTTGCAGCAACATCATCTTCAGATTGTTAGCAAAACCAAATGCAAATTTCCAATTCTATAGCACTCTCTCTCTTTCTTTCTTTCACTCACTCACTCTTCTCTTTTGCTTGCACTCTGTTTGATTGCTTTCAGTGTATGTGTCTCTGTCACTCGCGAGGATCAATGGGCGAACGTTTTAAGCACAAAACAAAAAGACAACAAACAAAAAAAAAAAAAAAAAAAAAGACACGCAAAGACACGCAACACGCGGCACGCGGACGCTGAGCGGCGGCGTCACTGAGTCTGGCACGGCGGCCGCATGCAACAGCTGCCGCTCTGATTTCCGATTTCAATTTCGGTTTCTGTTGCCACTGTCTGCTGTTGATGCTCACTCACTCTGGCACACACACTCGCTCACGTTCTCTCTCTCTTTCACTCTGTTTATCTATCTCTTTCTGGCGCTTGACACTTGTTCAGTAAATGAGTTATGTTTTTGTCAGTGTTCTCGGCTGAGGGAAGAGACCGATGCGATTGCGATGCAACTCGGTCAACGGCCAGCGTTGTTCTGTTTTGTTCACGTCCTCGTCGCGTATCCTGCAGGCGAGGCGACAGCAGACGACAACAAGCCAAATGATTTGTTGCTCGTGTTGAGTTTCTGCTGCTGCTTCAGCTTCAGTTTCAGCTTCAGCTTCGTTTCGTTTCGATTCGTTTTTTTGGTCTCGGCCAATTTCACCACTGCATGTTGCGGAGGCTGCTGCTGCTGCTGCGGCTGCTGGCCGCAATATGTTGCTACACCAACAGCGTCAACCAAAACAAAAAAAAATACTAACAAAATTTTATGCGACACACATACGCGCGTGGGCTGAGCGCCAAAGCACGAGCACTGATTGTGCCAATAGCAATAGCAACAACAAGAGCGTGAACGACGACAAATACCCAGACAATAAACACGATTCGAACTCGTTCGCTCTGTTCGGCCTTGCGTCGGCTTCGTTGTTCACCTGGCAAACGTTTGTCCGTTACTGAACGTTCGCAGCATCTCGGGCCGGTCGCTTGCCGGCTGCTGTTGCTGTTGCTGTTGCTATTGTTGCTGTTGTCGCTGTTGCTGCTGCCGTTGCTGTTGCTGCTGTTGATGTTGCTGTTCGCTTTGCTCTGTACGCTGTGGGTCGCAACACGCGCGCTCTCTCTTTGTCACCCTCTCGCGTTCGCTCATTCTCTCTGGCTTAGTTTAGTGTTGATATTGGTTTAATGTGCTGCACAGTGGGTCAGCAAATTGCGAATACTTTCTGAAAATTTAGGTATCTTTAAATTTAAATACAGAACAAACCAATTTGGATATTTATGATTAATTTAGATGAACATACACGTATATAAGTTAATATAGTTATAAGAAAAACCTTCATCATATTACAATATTAATAAAGGAATTATATTCTAAATATAAGATATAATAAACATATCTTAATATGTATTTTAGTTCTTAAAATATGTTTATATTAATATGTAATATATGAGATACATATTAAAATGTAGTTTGACTCAAATTTATAATTAATTTAAAACGCAAAATATTAAAATATGGAATTCTAAATCTCAACAAATCAAATATTATTATAAGTTAACTTTTATATAATTTTGTATAATACTAAATAATTTTGCATACATATAGATAAACAAAAAATGTATAAAAAATATAAATTTATAAATGATTAATTTCCATGTTATATCTCAATTTTAAAATGTCTAATATTAATACGCAAATATTTTTAGTTTTTTTTTTTTTTTTTTAATAACAATAATATAAATAGGTATACAAGTTTTTTGAAATTAGTTTTAGAATAATAATAAATACAATCAAATAAATAATAATTGTAGCTAATAATTTCAATATATATATATATATATATATGTGTTTGTTTACCTTTGTTAATATAAATGTATAACAAAAAATTTACTTATAAATATTTTTGATTTCATAATAAAATTGTTTTCTTTTACAATAGAACAATGCTTAGCCCTCTTCAATATTTGTTAGCAATTTGGCCCGCTGCTTACGTCTCTTCGACCACTGTGCACCATGTGGATGTAGGTTTTGTGGATGCTGATGCTGCTGCTGCTTAGCAACATTTGCTGCTGAAGTATATGCTGCAAGCAACATTGCTGCAAACATATTTTTTGTTGCTTTCTTTCTAGTTGGCAACTTGCCTAAATTTGCAGCCCAAGCAATTTGAATTAGTTGAGTGTGACTGTGACACAGGAAATGTGAAATCTTTTAGCTCACATGTGAATGCATTTACCTAGGTATATGTAGATATATATATATATGTGTGTGTGTATATATTTTGCTAGTCGATTTATGCGCTCGTCTTCGCCTTAACCCCAATTCGCGCAGCGCTTTCAAAACTTCCGCTGTCACGAATTCAATTCAATTCAATTTCGTTCACAATGCAAAACGCCGACAAATATGCCGCGTCAGACGCAGACGCCGCGACGCCGTGACGCCTGCGCAGCAGTAGCAGCGATAGCGGCAGCAACAATTTCTGTTTCGCCTGTGTTAATGCCGCCAGCAAGCTAAAAGGCATGCTTCACTTGAATCTCGCCTGCCAGCTCCCTGACCCACACACACACACGCATACGCTCTCACTGGCTGCCCTTTTTTTCTTTCTTTGTTGCTCTTTGTCTCTGTAGTGTCATCTGCAATTTGTAAGGCCGCATTACGAAGTCCCTACCTGCTCTGCCTTCACTCCGCCCGTCCGCCCGTCCGCCCGTCGGCCCTTCGGCCCCTCCCCGCCCTGCTCCTGCTTGCACGCATTTATTTATCGCTTGTTACCTTTGGGGCGCAGACCCAAAAGCTGGGAACGTGCCCAAGCTGCGTCGGTCGTCGAGATGCTTCCGTTTCGCTGAGCGACGGGCAAACACAACAGCCGCATCACTAACCACCCCCCGCTCACGCCCTCGCCATCCCACTCTCCCCCTCCCCTCTGGCTCTCTTGGCCGGCTTTTTGATTTATTGTTTTTGACATTTTGTGTGCTTATTTCTCGGTTTCAGTTGCGTTTCAAGTGGTTCCCAACAATTCGACTCGTTATGTTTTATTTATAACGGATTTGTAGCTGCCTGCGTTTCGCTTTGTCTTGGCTTTTTGTTTATAAATATTTATACGGCCCTGGCCATGGCCATATGCGTATGTATGTATGTATGCATGTGAGCTGGAAAAAAGCAGTTAGCGGTAAACCCGCTGAAGCGACCGACCAGCTACTGTCAGAGCACATCAGCATCAGAGCATCATCAGAGCATCCTCTGGCCCAAATATGATGCCCATTTGACTTGTGCCACTGACTGCTGTTTGGTCCGCAATGGAATTTTAATTCCAGTTCATTTTTGACTGGCTGGAGCCACACTAAAAAGCCAAAGCTTTCAGTTTCAGTTTCACTTGCGCAGCGCAACTTTATCAGCTGTTTTTTACGATCTGGCCAAAATGGCTCTGGCCAACGGCTCAGAGTCTAACGTGCCACTTGCCACTTGCCGCTTGCCACTTGATGCAAGCCGTTGCCAAAACGTCTAATTATGACGCCAGGCAGGCCGTTGCAATTTTGCCACCCCAGCTGCGGGCATTTTGGCAGTGGGCGTGGCACTGCCACTTGACTGAACTGATGATTGGGGCTTGTTGATATTCGCGGTCAAAGCCAATGCAGCCGCAGCAGCTGCAACTTGAGTGAAATTCACTATTTTCCTCTCTCCCTCTCCCTCTCCCACTCTCTCTCTATTTCTGGGAGGCGTGTCCAGCATTTGAGAAAATAGGAAAAAAAAAATGTAAAAATATAGTTAAAAAGTGCAGCTAACTGTACATTTGATGTGCCAGCCCCATTTAAAGCAATATGACGAACGCCTCTCCATGCGATTCTCATGCGCCACAAATAAATTTGTCGGTTAAGTAAGCCATCGCAAATTGAAGCATGAAAAGGTTTTGAGTTGCAGAAATTGAAATCAAATTTTATTTAGATATTATTGAAATATCAATAATGAAATAAATATATATAAAATTGTAAAATATTTGCAGTTTATTTATAAATATGAATTAAATATAAATTGACAATATTTTTAAAAATTTATACAAATATTTATAAACATAATACATTGATTTTTGTTTGTTAACAGAGATTGTCAGCTGTGAACAACATGAAATAATCACAGAAGAACTATGTATATAGATGTGCATATGAAACGCGTCTGCATAGAGTTCTTTTGTTATTTTTTCATGTTTTTCACAGCTCTTAAAATTAAAATGTATTATTCTACTTAAACTTGATGCATATGCCACATTGTAGGGGTTCCGCTTTATTACATTATTTTCCACAGTTCCTCAGCTTAAATATGTGCTTTTCCTTAAGCTGCTCAGCTCGTAAATAAATGATTGGGAAGACATGACATTTGAATATTTAAGATTGATTTAGCAGCAAGTCTGCTCAGATGCATCCAAAATTATGCTTAGCTTTTTATTATTCATTAGAGTAATTATTTGAATATATATAAGTCTTTATTTAACTTTCTTTCTAACCATATAACTTTGATTTGTTTGCCTTTCTGTATCAATATTCTTATTTCAATTTGTATATCAATCAATAAAACAAGTTTTATCTGTAGCTCTATATAGCATTATATCTTGCTACATTTGCATCTGTGTTCTCTTTCTCTGTCTGTATTTATATATATATTTTTCTTGTATTTGTTTCTTATTGATTTCTTTCTCCAATCTTTATCTCATATATAAGAAGGCAAACTGCCTTATCAATTATATCCATATTGAGAGTTATCTTCTAGCCACAACTCTCTCTCTCTCTCTCTCTCTCTCTAGTTATAGCTAGATCTAGCAATTTTTATTCTAGCTACAGCTTTGCGCTTTGATCCTAGTTATATTTTGGAGAATAGTTCAAATGCTTTGCTTATTTATTTATTTAATTTTATTTCGTGTAGCTTTAGTCATGTGGCTTTTACTACTACCTTTGAGCTTGCACAGTGTTTGCTTATGGCAAATGCAACTGCAACTGCAGTCGGTCTCTGTGATGCAGTTGCTGCTGCTGCTGCTGCTGTCTGATCCGTATCCCATTCACTTGCAACCATAACAACAACAACAACAACAACAAGAGCAAACTCCGCGGGGTGCATTGCAACAAAAATCAAACAAAAATCGACAGGCGACCAAAACTGCAGCCACAAACCTGAGTTCCAGTATTTGTCTGTGGCTGCCGAAAGTCAAAGTCAATGTCGACTACTGTTTACAGTCGAGTTGCAGTTGCTGCAGTTGCAGCCGTTGCAGTCGTTGCGGCAATTAAGTCAAACAATTGCAGCAGGAAGTTGTCGCCCCATTGCGTTTGGCTCTCGTTTTCTTGCTGCTGCCACTCCACTCCGGCTACTCTGCTCCTCCGTCCTGCGGCTCGTCGCTTGTCAAGTCAATTGGTTTGCCACCACAACATTAATATGGGCTCACCCTTAGACCCGCGCTATCGCCTCATATTTGCCTTCACGCAGCGTTGCCCGCTTTGGTCTTAAGTAAATATTTGGCCTACGTGCCCATTACGTGATTTTCCGATAGTCTCGTCGATGATGTTGATGATGCTGATGCACTTGAGATGCAGCGTCAATGATGAGCATGATGATGCTGCTGCCGCTACCTCACCCACTTGACATGGCCGGCAAGCAGAACGAGGGAGAGACCAGAGCCGATATGGTACATGTGTGTGTTGATCTGCAGTCGCTCTCACTCTCACTCCCTTACTCTCTTTCTCTCTCTCTCTCTCTCTCTCTCTCTCTAACTGCATATGCAGCGCCTACAATTACATGCACTTTCTCGCTCGCTTCTCACAGTAGTTGCCCGGAAATTTAAACTGTCATAAATTAGTATCGTCTTTATCAATTCACAAAATGCCTAGAACCGTTTTCTTTTTCCAAGTTCAAGAAGAGGAAGAAGTTGAATAACCCCTTTACTTTGTTGATGCATTTCTATTATATTCATTTATGGAATTCCATTTCGTATTCTTGGTATCAACTGAAACTTAAACTCAATTTGTTGTGTGGTCTAGAGCATGCATCATGTAATTTGCCTTTTTTAGGATTCAAAATAAATCAAGATTTTAATGAAGCTTAGAGCTTAATCAATCAAAACATCTATATAAGAAAGCATTCTTGAAAAACTATTATAGATTATACTAGATTTTATTTTGCATTTTTAGCCTGATTTTAAGTTTTTCTTCGGCTTGTGCTATGCGCAAGGTCATCTATATTGTTAACTAGATCATAGACTGTTGGGGATCGATCAATTTTAAATTTAGAATAAAACTAAATAAGTATTAATCAATATTTAAATTAAAGGTTTTTAAGAAAGTCCAACGTGAAAGATTAAATAAAAAATGAAAAAAAAAAGACTCGAAAATAGTGGAAAACAGAAAAATCTGATAGACTTTATATTCCTTAGATATCTTATAAAGATTTAATTTTATAATTTATATAACTTAAATATCTTATAAGTCTTATCTTATATCTTATATATCTTACATATCATATATATCGTAGGTATCTTATATATCTTAAATATCTTATATCTTATATATCTCATATATCTTAAATGTCTTATATATCTTACATATTTTATATCTCTTAAATATCTTAAATATCCTATATCTCTTAAATATCTAATATATCTCATATATCTTATATATCTTATAAATCTTATATATCTTATTTATCTTATCTTATATTTCATATAAATCTCATATTTCTTACATGTCTTATATACCTTATATGTATTTGATCCCTTATACACCTTACATACTTTATATACCTCATATGCCTTACATGACTATTTAGCTTGCATACCTTATATAGCTTATTTATCTTATACATACTCTAAATAATACATTATACAATATGCTCACATATCACATATACTTATATATACTTCTAGCATCCAGCTCCCTCCCTCTCAGTATCCGGCGCCCTTTTGCCTCTCATGCATAAGGACTTAACCCATGAAACCCTGCAAAACCATTCTTCGTGGATTTTGAGGTAACAAACAAGTCTTAAGCATGCCTGACTATAATTGAAAATGTTTTTATGCATATGCGAGAATAGTCTGCATGCGGAAGGCATTTAAATTAGCGAGCTGAAAAACTATTATAACCTTTTATATTCATACAGACGTTGGCATCTGCTGTTGTTAGCTGGAGTCGAACGAACGATGGTGTGGTCTCAGTGTCGTTTAGTAATTTTGTAATTTGTTGATTTCATATTTCCTGCAAATGAAAATGCCTATTTGATATCCTGTCAGGAGCAGAATGGCAGCTCAACAGTTTTTGGGACTTCAATGAAATAAACGAGAAAATATCTGCATGCCACTTTTTTGTTCATTAAGAGACGCCCACACACACAAACACACATATAAGCATAGCTCAACCGCAGAGGCCAAAGTCAAGAGCTACAACAACAAGGATGTGGCTGCTGCTGCTGCTATCCTGTTGCTGTTGCTGTTGCCATATAAAACTTTATGCTTCGTTAAAAATGATGTACAAATCAAATGCCAGAAGCAATTTAACAACAACAGCAACAAAAACAATAACAACAACAACGGCCACAACAATGCGCCCGAAACGGAGACGAGTCCTGGCCAAGGATGCCAGCGTCAGCACAGTGGGACTTGGGGCGTGAGCAGAGGGGCCAAGGCAGCCACTGCCAGCGAGAGCAGTTGCAAAAGGCAATGAACAAAATAAATAAATCATTTAAATGAAATAAATTACACACACGCACAAACACTATATGCATGTGTGTATGTGTGTGTGTGTGTGTGTGTGTGGGCCTTGTGGCTGCCACAGGGCTCATTAGAAATACATAACACAACCGAACATCCACAGCAGCAGCAGCAGCGGCAGTTGCAGGGGTCGGCGTCTGCGTTTGCAAGCTGCATTAAACCAAAAAATAATATTTCAACCAAAAAATGCTCTTGGCCAAGGCGAGAGAGCAAACGATTTTTGCGAAAAATTAATTGAAACTAAAAATGCAAACACGGCAAATAAATAAGCCCAAAAGGCAGACCAAACATTCACAGAAAATGCTGAGCCATAATAAAATATCAAATTTGCACGCACACGCATGCACATGCAAATGCACATACATACATATATTTCATATATATGTGATAAATTATATGTATATAATTTCGCATAGAATTCCCTGGCCAGCTGTGGCCAAACTAATTGACTAATTTGTTAATTTAAGTTTGGCATTTTTTTTTTGTTTTTGTTTTTGTTAAAGCTCAGCTGAATTATGATTTGCAAAATATTTTCTGCTACAAAACTTAGCTGAAATGCGATTTTCAATTATATTTGAATTGAAATATTTTTTTTATAATTAATAAAAATATATATGTATATAAATAAAATAAAATAAATAATAATAAATGAGAGCGATTTCAGGCTGTTTGAAGTTCTTAGTTAGTAAAAAAAAAAATAAAAAAAATAAATTAAAAAGCTCTTAGTTTTATTTCGTAAAAAAAAATAATAAAAATAAAATTAAATTTAATTAAATAATTAATAATAAATGAGAGTGATCTAGCCTTTTCAGGTAGTTAAGCTATGAATTTATTACTATAAAATAAATAGATAAACATTAATAAAAATATATAAAAGAAATTATAAAAAAAATTTTAAAATAAAATAAAATAAATAAAGAATAATAAATGAGAGCGATCTAGCCATTTCATTTGCTGTCTGAAGCTATGCATTTATTTTGTAAAAAATAAATTAAAAATCAAAAAAAAAAAAAAAAAAAACTAAACAATAAAATAAAACAAAAACAAGTAAGAAGACTCTAGTCGAGACGGCTCGACTACGAGATATGGGGTCTGCGACGTTTCCTTCTGCCTGTTACATACATTTTCACAAAACCATTATACCCTGAATTACCATTTTCAATGGGTTCACGGCATATCAAGTAAGAAAGCTGTAGTCGAGACTACCCGACTACGAAATCCCCTGATCCCTTCATCGAACGAATCATATTCCAAGAATGCTTCGTTGCGATTCTCCACGCGTAAGAAACTAACTATACATGCACAAACTCGAGCACACACACACACACGCTGATCTATGCTTGTGCGCCTGTATGTGTGTGAGCATTGCAGGCGGCTTGCTGTCTCGCTGCCTTTGTTGCTGTGCCACATGGGTTTTGCTGCGAAAACTTTATTGATTAATAATTCTGTTTCCAGACGGACAATCATCTCTTCAGAATATGAATATGATATTCATACATATATACATATGTACATGTATATGCTAAACCAAGCTGCATGTCTCTAGTATTTGAAATGTGGTGTGGGGGTGAATTGGCGACCAAAATCCAAAATCTGACAAAAACCGAAATTGTAATAAATCTATATCTATGTATATGCAGAAGACTTGGAGACTCTATCTCTAAAGATGAATTAATTATAAATTTATAACTGATTCTCGATATATTCGTTTATCGATAACTGTGGAAATATACAAGTTATCGAATTTTGGAAACAAACTGGAAACCCATTTTCAATGTGCTTAGGGTATAATAAAATAAATAATAATAATAATTGAGAGCACATATATTTGTATGTCAGCTCTAATATATACATATCTAAACAAATATGCAAATAATTGTTAAAAAAAAGAAATGAAAACAAACAAACTAACTAGAAAATAATTCGCTTCTCTATGAACTCGCTTCAGTATGAAACTGTTTGTCGATTTGCACTCGAAACAAAGTTTGACCAAAACTTCACATAAAAAATATGGCAAATTTGCTTTCATTTTCTTTCTTTTTTTTTTTCAAAATACAAACACAAAAGCAATGGACCAAGTGGCCTTCTAGCAAATATCAAAGTCAAGCAAATATGTAAGAAAACAACAACAACAACAACGGCAACAATAACAACAGCAAATAGAGTAAAGTATTTTGCACTAAAAGCGAAACTACTTAGCATTTGGCATTTGCCATTTGGCAATGGGGCGAAAGCGGAAGTGGAAGAGGAAGTGTGGCAGAGCAGAAACCCAGGAATGAGGTCAAGAGACAAAATAAGCTTCCGCCGGTGCCAGCATATGTGTGTGTGTGTGCGAGTGTGTGTGTGTGTGTGCGTATGGCCCCCCGCCCACTACTTAGCCAGCCAGTTGAGTTGCTTCCTGCTGCCAAGGGGCAGCCCACAACCCACAGCCCGCAGCCCACAGCTTTCAGCTCTCAGCTCGCAGCTCTCCTGGCCTCCATCAGCCTTGTAGCCACCCTTTGTGGCATAACGGAATTTAACGGTCAAATCGCTTGACTTTTTCCGCCACGTTCGACATGCCATTCCTTAGAAGATTGAGAAGCTCAAGAAGCCCCAAGCCCCAAGCCCCAGGCTCAAGTTTTGCTTTGTGACTGGCAGCTACTATTTTCTTTATTCTTTCATTTTTTTTTTTAGCTTTTTTTTTTTTTTTTTTTTTTAGGGAGCCTCAACTTACGCTTCATTAACTCGTTTGATGCCACCACGCATTGAATCGCCCTGAGCTGAACTGAGCCGGGCACTTCATTTATAAAGTCAGCTGGCAGGCGGAGCGAGGGCCGTGTTTGTTCAGCGTTTGCATTTGAATTTGATTTACTGTTATCATTTGTGAATTTATAGTTGGCCTAGTCGTTGGCCAGACGAAAATCGCATATTAATTATGCTTGGCTCGTTGTCGGCCTGTCAGTTCGCTGCAGGCTCAATTCATTTTCGACAACAGTTCGGGCCATGTTTTGGCTGGGCGAGTTTTACTGTGAAATTGTCAAGAAAATGCGTGTTTAAGCCAGATTAAATGCAGCGCACCATAGATTTATGGCCCAGTTAGTGGAAGCCCTGGCCACGGTTCTGGCTATGATTATGGCTCCATCTCCGATTCTGGTTGCCCGAACACCGATTCCAATTCCAATTCCAATTCGTTTTCCCTGTCGCTTTGCGCATTGTTTACTCCAATTATTTATGGGTCAGAAAAGCAAGCGACGCAGCTATCAAATTTCAGTGCCACGCAACATTTATGCCTAGGCAACATGAGGCGGGCAGCATTGTTGCTGTCAGCATTGTTGCGAGCAACATGTTTGTGGATGCTGTTTGGTGAGTTTCTCGTCTGCCACATATGTTGCCCATTATTGTTGGCATTACCTTTACCTTTGCCTTTGCCGTTGTCGTTGTTGTTGCTGTTGCCTTTACGCATTTGCGTTGTGCCGATCTGATCGAGGTGGCGCCAGATGCTTGTGGGCGTGCCCAGGTGGGCGTACACATCCAACGGCCGTAGTCAATATCGAAAAAGTAATTAAAGGCAGCGAGCGCCGTTGGGGCAACATTGGGCGGCAGCCACGCCTATCAGCCGCCCTCATCCTGCAGCCCACGAGACTGTCAAGTGCAGTGTGTGTCGCATGCGGTCGCCAAATGGTAATAGCGATAGCAACATCATAGCAAGAAATCAAAGGAGCGACTATGAAATGCTCTTGCTTTAGATGAATGTAGTTGGTACGAGAATGTACTATATCAATATTATGCAATTTGATTATTGAACTCAATTTTGGAAAAATATTAAATATTTATATATAAATATATTCATATGTAGCTTACTTTCCTTTTTGTCTTATTTGAGCGTTCCTTACCTAGGATAGCTAAAGCAAGAGCTAAGAGAGCTTTAATAATACTAATATAAGAGCTATTGAGATTCCTGAACCAACTCTATAAAAAACTCTTCAAAAAATAAATATGAAATTTTCTATTAGATAAATTTCTCTTAAAGGTGAATTTAGATGAGGTAAGCCGATAATACACATCTGCAGCAATCATCTATATTCAATACAAACCTTTCCGCCTAGCCAATATGCCCGTGCAGTGTAAATATCACGCATCCGTTTTATGCAACACAAACGACAATTATCAGCGACATGAGCAAACCAATTGTGCGGCCGTTGTTCGCTGTCCTGCGTGCAGGAAGTGTGCGATAGGCCATGCAGTCATCCAACCAGAGAGAAAGAGAGTGAGAGAGAGAGTAAGAGAGAGTGAGCGAGCGGTAGACAGCCGGCTAGGCAGGCAGCCCGGACATTTTGGACAGGTGAGGCTTTGGTGGTTTGGGCGGTGTTATTTGTGTGTGTAATTGTCGTGGTGCAGGAGCCACAAAAATTGATTACAGCGTTCAATAGTCAAATAGGCGAGCCGTTTTCGGACATGTCCTGCGGCCACTTCCGCCATCAAAGGCCAACCTCCGATTGGACGTTATTAAATTTATTCAATACTTTTACAATACTTAGGTCTAAAAAAAAAAATTATTAAAAAAAAAATAGTCGCAGAAAAAAAAGTATCCATAGCATAGCAAATTCAAACATAAAAAAAAAAGTTTTTTCGCTTTTTTTTTTTTTTGTTGTTGTGGAAACTTAGAGCTAAACATTTACAGATCGTACGTGGGTACAGATAATACGCGACCTGCTTAACCTTTTTGGAGTCACTTGGAAGTGCTGTCAATGGGGCTTTCACAGTTCAATTTGCAGGCCAGCATAATAAATATAGGTACAGAATAATTATACAACAAATATATATACATATGCGTATATAACAGACGGGAGAATTGGATGGCCCGACGCTGTGCCGCTCTAAGCCTCCTTGACCTTGGCATCGAGTGCATCCTGGACAAAGGCGTGATTCTCGATGCCATTTTGCCGCGTCGCTGGCGCTGTCGCCGTCGCCACTGGCACTGCAGCCGTGGGATTAGCCTCTGCATGCTCCAAGGACTCGTGTATCACATTGGCAATGATGCCATTCAACTGGCCCTTGGCCTCGCTGGCCAGTGCCAACGCCTCGATCGCATTGATATTGCCATTCGCCTCACGCACAGAGCCGTGCTCCGTGTCCGTCTGCGTTCCCTTGCGACGCTGTCGCACCTGGAAGCGATACATCCAGCTAAGAGAGCAAAGCAAGAGCATGAATGTTGTAGAAAAGCCAACTGCAGCTGAGAGTACTCACAGAAAGATGCCCACAGAGAACATGGTCAGACCGCCGCCCAGTAGGAAGAAGGCGCCCGGCAGCACCCGAAGCGTGGCCGCGTATAGCGTCGTATACATGGGCGCAAAGACCATGGGCATGAGTGCCTCGGCGACGCCAAACAGTGAATTGACCTTGCCCAGCTCATCCTTGGACACCAGCTTGGTGGCTATCGAGCGCATGGCTATGAAGGCCGTGCCATTGAAGATCTCCACCAGGCCGCCCAGATACATGTGCCAGGGCAGCGTGGCGAACGCATAGACAAACGACGACAGAATCTTGGAGGTGCTGGAGAGCACACCCACCAGAGCATCATCGATCTCCAGCTTGTGCGAGAGCACGCCCACACAAAAGATGACGCCGATGAGGCCCGTAAACATGGCATAGGTCGAGAAGAAGCTAAACTCCACCTCGGACCAGTTGAAGCGAAAGCGGGTGAAGAGATATGAGACCGCCATCTCGCCATGCAGTGGCCCAATGATCACCATGACCACGATCATCAGCAGAATGACACGCTGGCGACGCTGGTTCTCGCCCTTCTTGAAGGCCACACGGAACGTTTGCACCACATGCTCCTTGTCAAAGAAGTCCGCCAGCAGACTCTTCTGATGGGCCGACTTCTCGGGTCGTGCCACCGGCTCCTCCAGGAAGAACAAGCCATAGACAAAGGCCAGCACATAGAAGGCAGCCGAAATGGAAAACACGCCATAGAAACCAATTTGCCTGGAAGTAGAATAATCGATTAAATACACAAAATACTCTCAATGAGATGTGGATCTGCTCAACTGGAGCACTTACTTGAGCAGCACGCCACTGAAGGCCATGCCAATGGGCACGCCCACCGAGAAGCAAACGTTGAGAATGCCAATGCGCAGAGTGCGCTCCTCCTCGGTGGTTATGTCCGCAATGTAGCTAAAGACGCCCATCAGCATGGTGAACCAGCCACCGCTGAGCGATGGAAAGATGGCTTCTGTGAGAGCGGCTGCCTCCATTGGTGCATTCTCGAAGTAGACACAGAGCATGAGGCCGACAACGCCAAGAAATTCACCCACCACGGGTATAAGGATGCAGGGCTTGCGACGACGATGACGATCGCTCCAGGAACCCCAGAACAGGATCAGCAGACAGGGGAAGAGCGACTGAATCACCGTCTTCCATGCAGCCATTCGAGCGACCATCTGTTGCACTGTTTCCTCCTCGCTGCCAAATGAAATTCGTTTCAGAAATATTCATCAAGAAAATTAGCTTTCCTTCAATTGCACTCACAGCGTATAGTTTGCCGTCTGACGGCGAGTCAGTGCATCACAGATCTCATCTCCATAGGCCATGTTCACACGGCAGGCCTTCTCCAGGTTCAGATTCTGTGTGGCCAGATTGGAGAGCACACTGGGCATGATATATGCGGCGAGTATGGGCTCCACAGTGATATTGTTGGCCACCAGGCGCAGCTTTTCGCGCCAAGTGCGCTCAGCTGCTGGCGTTGCGGTCTTGTCATCTGCTGTCTTCTCCGGGCCCAACTGCGTAGCCGTAGTCATGGCTGGATGACTAATCGTATATTTATTGGCATGCTTGGGCGGATCAATGCCGCCACCGTCTTTGGGTGACATCTTCAAGTCTAAAGGGGCGAAGAGAAGAAAAGATATTAAGTTATTATAGAAATGGAACTGATGGAGAAATGCTTGATATGGTAAAAGAATATCCAAATCATGCATATTCGTAGATAAGTTAAAACTCTATCATTTAAGATAAGCTTGAAATTCAGTAAGACATGAGAATCACATAGAAGAGCTGGCTTTAATTGCAGATAGTCTTAAGGATACACATGACTCATTTGCTATGGTATGATAATCATAGAAATTAAATATTGTATATAAAAAGAATTAAATACATTAATTCATCAAAATCTGTTGAATGCATTAAGTTATTCAATATCGAAAATCGAATCAAATATCAACTTCAGTAAAACAGAAAACAAATTCACATTTGCTGCTGCTGTTTTCTAGCATTCCATGAAAACAGATTGGCAAGTAATGAAGACATTTCTTTAAAGCATACTTATAATATATATATATATATATACATATATACATTCATGTATTCATGTATTATTGTGTTTGTTTATAGTGAACAAAGCAACTCAATATTATTGCTAATTAAATGTGCATAAGACAAGTGATCGTGACATTTATAAATATAAATTGTTTGTTCTTTAATACTCAAACACAAAGTGAAGAGAGTATATTGGCTTGCTGGAATGTTCATTCCTAGTTTTATAAAGTGTACAATAGATCTGTTAGGAGTAGAGTGCGTTTACTTAAACTGCTGAAGCATCCAAAGAATGGAAAATCTTCATATATTCATTTTACATTCAACTATGTTTCGATCCTGGGCGAGCATGTGACTGTCAATCGCAGCCGACTGCGAAATTCTTACTTGTTTTTGTTCTAAAAAAAACTATTAAAACTGTGTTACTGCCAGCTGTAAAAAGAAGCTATTGTTGCAAATAAAATGAAAAAAAGAAAAAAGTCGATCGAAACATGTACATGCCTGAACATGTCTCAAATGTGCTCATCGCGCATTACATTCAAAATGCATGTAGCTTAAGAATTAATTGTAGACTAGCTTTAATTTATATATGCAGCTAGATCTATCACGATTGCTGATCATACATAGATGTATAATAGGAGTAGCCGTTTGGCTAATGATATAAGATCAAGAGGAATCATTTATTTTAATGTGTTTTTCTATATTTTTTAAAATCTTTTCTGAAATCTAGACTGCCTTAGCTCTATAAAAACAAACAATTTTTTATTTATATTTTAATTGTATTAATATTTAATTTTATATTTTTTATAGAGTAATATTTCCTGCACTTAAAAAAAAAAACGATTCAGAAGTCTAATATTGACTCAACGCCAAGTCGGACAATCTATATTTAAGGCATAACATCTAATTCATCTTTATATAGAGCATCTTTCCAACGATCTATCTGAAATGCATGGTGATCTTTAGCCAAGCTTTCAGTAGACATGAAAAATATATTTTCAAGTAATTGTAGGTGAAAATTCTGTTAACTGTAAAATAATGAGAGAAATACGTTATTTCTTTACTGACATTCATATACCTTGCTATATATTTAAAAATAAGTTTTGCGCTTTAATAGCACCTAAAATAATGGGGCTGTACGCTTGCATGACAAAAAGTGATTCCCAGCTGGCTACGCCCACCCAGTGGGCGTATAACAAAAAGAAATGAAATAAAACAAAATCTTGACATGTTAGAGACGAGTTAATATGCCAAATGTTAATGCGCAAGACAGGCAGACAAAGCGCATGGCACGTTTTGTTAATAATTCTTGAAATTAATATACCTGTTTCAGTTAACATTTTTGTTAAGAACTTGCTGTTCATATTTAAATCGAAATCAGGCTCGAGTTGCAGGCAAATCTATGCAAATGTTTGCTGTATATACGTATATATATTTAGCTAGATCTATATTTGATATCATGTTCTCTTAAGCTGTTTCTCTTTAACTCTTAAACATGTTGTTCGTATGCATTCCACAGAATCCACGATCGCATCAGGGCATATGTACATATATAGCGTAATCGATCATTCAGCAAGTCGTTTGTGTTGTGATCGCTAGCCGTGGCTCTTCTCTAATTTCCACTTAACTACATAAGTATTATTGGTGGCCTGCGGGGGCATTCAAGCTTCACTTGCCATCGTCGTCGTCGTCGTCGTCGTCGTTGCTGCTGTCACATTTTGTTGTCATTCTATTTTTGTGTGCGCATCTCCCACTTATTCTGATTGGATTATTTGCCTGTGAGAGATCGTTAGCGAAAGTATTTCGTTTGTGTATCGTTTGTATTTTATTTATCATTATTTCTATTTTGATTTTTGGCTTTCGGCTTGCGGCTGTGCCTCGTTGCATGTGGTTGTACGGTTTTTGTTTTTCCGCTCTTCCTAGTATGTAAGCGGTATGCCGAGTGTCAATCAAGCGGCACGCTGACATCAATGTCAAAGTTAACGTCTATGTCAATGTCGACGTCGGCGTCAGCAGTGAATTCCCTGATTGAGCTTGGCGCTGTACCACGCACTTGTGCTTCAGCTCATGTTATCATGGTTGTCATTGGCAGGCGGCGGGCTGGCTGCTGTGTAGTCTGCTCATCATTAACAATTATCATTATCAATTACTCTCTGCATTGTTTTTCACCTGTGCCAGCTATCGATAAAATACTCTCTGTTTTTTTTTTAGTCAATTTGCGGAATTTCCATCAATTAAGCGAGTAATGGAGATTTAATTACATTTGTGTCACTCGATTGTCTGCATTCTTATCTTGGCACGTGTTTATCACCTCTGTTTGCAGTTAAAGAAATTGCCAAAAACAAACGAAAACAAATATTGTTCAACTAGCTGATTTTCGTCTTGCGTCTGCTGCTTCCTCCAGCAATTCGAGCTTTCAATTAGTTCGTGTTTTAGAGTAAATTAGGCAAAACTATATATATATATAACGCTAATCTGGCTTATCGCTTTCTATATACACACATACATATATATCATTATTTACATTTACAAATTGCACAAAAAGTCTCAATTGTAATCGGACCAATTTATATCGGCTGAGCACTTCAATTAACTTAATTTATTTATTTATTTGTACACAACAAAGCTAAATCAAATGCGATTAATTTGGGAACGCTTCAAAATGGGTCTACCAAAAATAACTCGAGTACAATAAATACTAATTTAATATATATATATATATATATATATATATATATATATATATATATATATATATATATATTTTTTTTTTTTTTTTTTGAGCTGGTTCAGCGTGAAATTATTTGAAACATTCTAAAACCGGCTATGAAATAATTGTAAACGAAATATAAATGTATATATATTTTAGAAAAAATACAAATATAAATACTTTTGAATAAATAATGAATATATATTTAATTTGTAATACTTTATAGGCTATTTCTTTATTTATAAATATTCTTGATTGTATTTTGTATATTTTACTAAATTAATATTTGTTTGTAATATATTTGTATATAGAAATATATTCATTTCTTTCATATTCTAGCTAAAGCTAAACGCAGCTCGTCGAAAGCTTGTAGCTTGAGAAAACTTGTAGAAAAAAACAATTATAATCAATTATCATCCAAGTCTAGCTAAAATAAAACTTGTTGCATAGTAAACACTATTTTTAGGTTCATAAGACTAATTGGAACAAGACGAAAAACTGTGGAAATGCAGTTTAGATCCATTCTATAGTCAGTGAAACGCTGTGCCCATGTTAGCTCATCTTATGCTCGTTCACGAATCAAAAGGAGTATATTAGTTTGTACTAAAGTTAACATACTTGAATATATGTATTTATATAAATACTTGAGAAACTTGTGAGCATTGTTGTGAGAGAATGAATGAAAGCTTTATTTACTTTTGCTTTACCTATTTTAGGAATTTGCTGATTAAGGGCTAAAGAGCTCAGGTATTCATGATTAAGTTCTTTCAAATTGGCAGAACTGTGAGTTGATTTTCCATTGAAAGTATTTGTGAAAGAAAAATGTATTTATATAACTTAATTTTATATATATCCATAGTGAATCGAAAGAAATCTATATATTTAGCTAAGAAATAATATATATTTGTGCAATATATATAAAATAATATGGCCCCAATTTGTAGTTTTATAAATTGTTTAATACATTTAACTGTTTATGCACAGTGAGAGATTATGCACTCGTTTTTTGTTTTTGGCCATTTTTTTCTTAATAAAAAAATATAAGTAGAAAATATTTCTTTTTTTATATTCAATAATTCATTAATTGTACCTTTATGTTCAACTTGTTAAGCTGCCAATTAGGTAGTAGAAAGCCTGTTTAAATAAAATAATATAAACCTTTTTACCAAAAAAAAAAAAAAAAAAAAAAAAAATAAATAAAATAATTCATTAATTTAAATGCGATGCAAATTTGTATAAAGTGAGTTTTAAATGTATAATAAATATATTGTATGTATTTAATATATATGTATTTAATATATATTTAAATATTTAATATAACTGCATCGGGAAAACTCTCATGATATGTGGCATATGAAGCTTATAATATTAATTTTGTTTAGCTAAGCTTGATGAGGGTATATGTATGTGTAGGGCACTTTCACATGTGTATCATGTATATCTGTTATATATATATATATATATATATATATATATATATATATATATATACATTAGAAACATTTGCTGAAAACTTGGCGATGTCTCTTTGTGTTAGCATCCATTAAAAGTGACAGAAATTAAAAAAAAAGAAAAAAAAAAAAAGCAAAACAGCTAATTGACCTTGACCGTCGCATACAGAGAGAGAGAGAGAGAGAGAGAGAGAGCGAAGGTAAGAGAGGGAAAGAAAGAGTAAGTGAGAGTGAGCGCGAGAGCTTTGTCGACCCACAAAGTGCATCGCTGGCTGTTTTAATCTTCAACTTCCGACAACGCAGCCAATGCTGACGCCACTGCCGTCCAAAGACAACTAAATGCGAGCTTGGATTAATTATAGCTGTACTATTTGGCCTAGCATGTGGGCACACACACACACACACACACACACACACACACACACACACACACACACACACACACACACACACACACACACACATACCAACTATGTTTGTATATAGAAATGCGTGTATGTGCTTGTGGATGACAAAGTTCATTATCAAGCTTTGTCCCACTGCTAAAAGTGTCGTCGTTTAAATTGGCTTAATTGCAGCTAAGTTGTTTTTATATATACAGTTTTTTTTTTTTTAGTTTAGCCGAATTTTTGTTTTCTTTGCATTTAAATCAAATCCCAACTCAACTGATTGGCTCAGTGCAGCAAAAACTCGTAAAATATTATATTCTTATGTATTTATAAATTTTTTTTTAATATAAGTGCAACTCAAGCAATTTCAAATAATTTCAAAAATTTTCTCAGCCTATTCAAATTTAAGCTCAAAGCCCTCCGATTCGCGAGTTTATCGCAATTTATAGCTAGCAAATAAATAATTTTTCAGCATGCCCATTTAATTACAATGTTTTAATTATATTATTAAATTTTGATTGTTTTGTTTTCATCAGATATTCGAATAGAAAAAATATATATCTATATAATTGATTGAAAACGTGATATATAACCTTCAATATTGTTTTGTATGAAGCATATGAATGTGACATGAAACACAACTGAATTCGTTTTCAATATAGATATAAATTTCAATGACAGCAAAATATGTTGAGAATCGCAAAGAAGAGCTCTAAAAGAAATTGAAGAAATTGTATACAAACTTCTTTTATCTTATGAAGTAAAGTCTCATAAAGAACCGTGACTTTGAGGCAAAAGAATGCATAGCTATTACATTTTAATAAACCAATGTCAGCAAGATATGATGAGAATCGCAAAAAAGAGCTCTAAAAGAAATTGAATTTTAAGTACAAGCTTCTTTTATCTAATATGTAAAGTAAAGTCTTATGAAGAACCGAAAGCTTTGAGGCAAAAAATGCATAATAAATGCATTTCAATAAACCAATGTCAGCAAGACATGATGAGAATCGCAAAGAAGAGCTCTAAAAGAAATTGCAGAAATTGTATTTTCTCAAAGTGCAAACTTTTTCTATCTAACATTTAAAGTAAAGTCTCATGAAGAACCGAAGCTTTCAGGTATAAATTATGAAATTAGTAATTTCTCTGCATTGTTTTTCACCTGTGCCAGCTATCGATAAAATACTCTCTGTTTTTTTTTTAGTCAATTTGCGGAATTTCCATCAATTAAGCGAGTAATGGAGATTTAATTACATTTGTGTCACTCGATTGTCTGCATTCTTATCTTGGCACGTGTTTATCACCTCTGTTTGCAGTTAAAGAAATTGCCAAAAACAAACGAAAACAAATATTGTTCAACTAGCTGATTTTCGTCTTGCGTCTGCTGCTTCCTCCAGCAATTCGAGCTTTCAATTAGTTCGTGTTTTAGAGTAAATTAGGCAAAACTATATATATATATAACGCTAATCTGGCTTATCGCTTTCTATATACACACATACATATATATCATTATTTACATTTACAAATTGCACAAAAAGTCTCAATTGTAATCGGACCAATTTATATCGGCTGAGCACTTCAATTAACTTAATTTATTTATTTATTTGTACACAACAAAGCTAAATCAAATGCGATTAATTTGGGAACGCTTCAAAATGGGTCTACCAAAAATAACTCGAGTACAATAAATACTAATTTAATATATATATATATATATATATATATATATATATATATATATATATATATATATATTTTTTTTTTTTTTTTTGAGCTGCTTCAGCGTGAAATTATTTGAAACATTCTAAAACCGGCTATGAAATAATTGTAAACGAAATATAAATGTATATATATTTTAGAAAAAATACAAATATAAATACTTTTGAATAAATAATGAATATATATTTAATTTGTAATACTTTATAGGCTATTTCTTTATTTATAAATATTCTTGATTGTATTTTTGTATATTTTACTAAATTAATATTTGTTTGTAATATATTTGTATATAGAAATATATTCATTTCTTTCATATTCTAGCTAAAGCTAAACGCAGCTCGTCGAAAGCTTGTAGCTTGAGAAAACTTGTAGAAAAAAACAATTATAATCAATTATCATCCAAGTCTAGCTAAAATAAAACTTGTTGCATAGTAAACACTATTTTTAGGTTCATAAGACTAATTGGAACAAGACGAAAAACTGTGGAAATGCAGTTTAGATCCATTCTATAGTCAGTGAAACGCTGTGCCCATGTTAGCTCATCTTATGCTCGTTCACGAATCAAAAGGAGTATATTAGTTTGTACTAAAGTTAACATACTTGAATATATGTATTTATATAAATACTTGAGAAACTTGTGAGCATTGTTGTGAGAGAATGAATGAAAGCTTTATTTACTTTTGCTTTACCTATTTTAGGAATTTGCTGATTAAGGGCTAAAGAGCTCAGGTATTCATGATTAAGTTCTTTCAAATTGGCAGAACTGTGAGTTGATTTTCCATTGAAAGTATTTGTGAAAGAAAAATGTATTTATATAACTTAATTTTATATATATCCATAGTGAATCGAAAGAAATCATATATTTAGCTAAGAAATAATATATATTTGTGCAATATATATAAAATAATATGGCCCCCAATTGTAGTTTTATAAATTGTTTAATACATTTAACTGTTTATGCACAGTGAGAGATTATGCACTCGTTTTTTGTTTTTGGCCATTTTTTCTTAATAAAAAAATATAAGTAGAAAATATTTCTTTTTTTATATTCAATAATTCATTAATTGTACCTTTATGTTCAACTTGTTAAGCTGCCAATTAGGTAGTAGAAAGCCTGTTTAAATAAAATAATATAAACCTTTTTACCAAAAAAAAAAAAAAAAAAAAAAAAAATAAATAAAATAATTCATTAATTTAAATGCGATGCAAATTTGTATAAAGTGAGTTTTAAATGTATAATAAATATATTGTATGTATTTAATATATATGTATTTAATATATATTTAAATATTTAATATAACTGCATCGGGAAAACTCTCATGATATGTGGCATATGAAGCTTATAATATTAATTTTGTTTAGCTAAGCTTGATGAGGGTATATGTATGTGTAGGGCACTTTCACATGTGTATCATGTATATCTGTTATATATATATATATATATATATATATATATATATATATATATATACATTAGAAACATTTGCTGAAAACTTGGCGATGTCTCTTTGTGTTAGCATCCATTAAAAGTGACAGAAATTAAAAAAAAAGAAAAAAAAAAAGCAAACAGCTAATTGACCTTGACCGTCGCATACAGAGAGAGAGAGAGAGAGAGAGAGAGAGAGAGAGCGAAGGTAAGAGAGGGAAAGAAAGAGTAAGTGAGAGTGAGCGCGAGAGCTTTGTCGACCCACAAAGTGCATCGCTGGCTGTTTTAATCTTCAACTTCCGACAACGCAGCCAATGCTGACGCCCACTGCCGTCCAAAGACAACTAAATGCGAGCTTGGATTAATTATAGCTGTACTATTTGGCCTAGCATGTGGGCACACACACACACACACACACACACACACACACACCACACACACACACACACACACACACACACACACACACACACACACACACACATACCAACTATGTTTGTATATAGAAATGCGTGTATGTGCTTGTGGATGACAAAGTTCATTATCAAGCTTTGTCCCACTGCTAAAAGTGTCGTCGTTTAAATTGGCTTAATTGCAGCTAAGTTGTTTTTATATATACAGTTTTTTTTTTTTAGTTTAGCCGAATTTTTGTTTTCTTTGCATTTAAATCAAATCCCAACTCAACTGATTGGCTCAGTGCAGCAAAAACTCGTAAAATATTATATTCTTATGTATTTATAAATTTTTTTTTTAATATAAGTGCAACTCAAGCAATTTCAAATAATTTCAAAAATTTTCTCAGCCTATTCAAATTTAAGCTCAAAGCCCTCCGATTCGCGAGTTTATCGCAATTTATAGCTAGCAAATAAATAATTTTCAGCATGCCCATTTAATTACAATGTTTTAATTATATTATTAAATTTTGATTGTTTTGTTTTCATCAGATATTCGAATAGAAAAAATATATATCTATATAATTGATTGAAAACGTGATATATAACCTTCAATATTGTTTTGTATGAAGCATATGAATGTGACATGAAACACAACTGAATTCGTTTTCAATATAGATATAAATTTCAATGACAGCAAAATATGTTGAGAATCGCAAAGAAGAGCTCTAAAAGAAATTGAAGAAATTGTATACAAACTTCTTTTATCTTATGAAGTAAAGTCTCATAAAGAACCGTGACTTTGAGGCAAAAGAATGCATAGCTATTACATTTTAATAAACCAATGTCAGCAAGATATGATGAGAATCGCAAAAAAGAGCTCTAAAAGAAATTGAATTTTAAGTACAAGCTTCTTTTATCTAATATGTAAAGTAAAGTCTTATGAAGAACCGAAGCTTTGAGGCAAAAAATGCATAATAAATGCATTTCAATAAACCAATGTCAGCAAGACATGATGAGAATCGCAAAGAAGAGCTCTAAAAGAAATTGCAGAAATTGTATTTTCTCAAAGTGCAAACTTTTTCTATCTAACATTTAAAGTAAAGTCTCATGAAGAACCGAAGCTTTCAGGTATAAATTATGAAATTAGTAATTTATTGCATTTTATAAATAAATTCAATTATTTAATATATGCAATTAATCTAATGAATGCAATTAATGCGAAGCAGTTGGCAGCTTTGAAATGTTGGCTTCTTCTTTTGGTACTTATTTAAATTATCCAATTCGACAAGTGTGCAATGACTGATGTAATTGGCATGTTTTACCAGATACATGCATAATACAGACATGTCCAGCTGGCTGACTAGCTTCACAGTTACTTTTACCAATCCAGCGAACAGTGCCATCAATGTAAATGAGCCGACTCTTAGCAGACGTGCATTGAACCCCAAACAAATACGTACAACGAGTAGAAAAAAAAATATTAGTAGTAAAAAACTATTACAGTAGCTCGAGCGCAGCACGAACACGTCGATCGATGCGCTGTTTTTGGGTCTCTTTATGGGGCTGTATGGGGATGACCTTAACTGAGTGTCACACTACCAGGAAGTGTCGTGATCAAGCATATTAACTAACCCCGGCTAGATAGACAAGTGTCACTTGGCGAATGGGTAATGAATGAATAGCTAGCTAGCTATGTATATAAACTTAGCCAAGTTCGACGAAATTTCTCGTTTATTTTCATACATTTTTCTATTCTTCTTTATTCTTTATGCATAATCACATAGATTGGCGCTGCAGCTAAGAATTGTATATAGTTATGGCTGACTGAACATGCCAACAGCTTATCGCAAATCTGAAAAATATCAGCGCAAGAGATTGAAGTTTTAAAATAAACTTATACAATATATATTAGTGGAACTTCCTTGATCTCAGCTCAGACTTTAGCTATGGCTATAGATCATGATCATGAGAGACAAATCTCAACTCAATTTTATTGTTTTCTGCATTTTGATGGTCTTGTGCGAACAAATTGCTTAGCTCATGCAATGCTTTCAGCATTAACAAAATAATGGACATTATTATAAATAACAATATTACAAATGACAATTAAATTATTTAGATTTGCCAGCTCGATGCGGCACGGCTGCTGTGAAAAAAAAAAAGAAAACAAAACCTTTGCCAGTTAATGAAACAAATTCAATTTGCGGGAAATACGTTGGAAATTTTTGCCGGGTTGTTGTCTCTCTAATCATATTTTTACCCATTTCCGAGTGCTGACAAAACTTTTCACACACCCCCTACACACACACACACACACACAATGGCAGCGTGTGCGTGTGAGAGAGACACTCGACAACGCTCTCAATTGTCCGTTGAGTTATTGATTGCATGCCTATCTATCAGAGACAACGGATTGAGGGCGACATACGACATCATATGAAATTAAACTGTGCTTTAGTTCAAGTCTGAATTGAAGCTAGCTAAATACAATTAGTTGGCAAAAAAAAAGAATGTGGCTTTCAGTTGTATTCTTTATGCGCAATTCAATGATGAACTAAAGAGCTAAATATAGTTGCACACACACACAAACAGAGTGTGAGAGAGAGAGAGGGAGAGGGAGAGGGAGAGGGAGAGGGAGAGAGTGAGACTTCTGTGTGCAAGTTTTGAATAGACAATGTTTTATTTATGGGGCTTAAACAGTCGAAAATTACGGCAGTTCCGACAAGCGACGTGTGCGGCGACTCCGTAAACAATAACTAAATGCAGAAAAGCACAAAAAAAAAAGGAAGAAAAAAGAAAAGAAAAGAAAGAACTGAGCGTGAGCGAGAGCTTTGTAAATTTAAACACTAATTTGGCAATCAAAGCTGAAAACAAAAATCCCCAACCCAAAAAAATACACACACACAAAAGGAGAAGAATTCCAAATGAATACAATATTTAATTTAAGCTAATCAAAATAAAAAAAAAAAAAAAATGGAATACAAAAAATAGGAATGACACGCAAAACTAAAGCCCAACATATGATCTTCACATATATAAATATCCATTAATCTAGTCAATGACAGGTTTTAACAGAAAACAGCAAAGAATCGAAAGAAAAAAAAACAAATATATGCATAAATAGTAAAAAATAGACAGAGAGAGCGAGAGGGAGTGTGTAGAGTGAAAGAAACAGAAACTGCGCGTAACATAAATATTATGAATGTGAACAATTTGTAGTTAGTAATTTTGTTGCATGCCACTGGCACGCAAGCACATCAACAATGAATAACAACAATAACAATATATATGCTAAATTTTGTATTGTCAAACACACGCACACACACACAGAGAGAGAGAGAGAGGGAGAGAGAGAGAGATTGTATAAACGAGCGCAAACAAATTTCACGACAAACGCGAATTTGATTTAATTTATATGTCTCTAATGAAATTAGTAGTAGTAAAAAAAAGCCACACATACACACACTCTCTCTCTCTCTCTCGCTCTCTAACACACACTCGCACACTGTGCATTAAACTCACTTTTAGTTAACTATCTCTTGGAAAAGTCGTATTTCAATGCCTTGCTGAAAGCACGCAGCCAGGATGCGTTTTGTTTTGTTTGTCTTTCAGAGTTTTTATTTTTTATTTAATTTTTTTTTTTGCATGCAGGAACTACAACATGACAGACGCTGTGTATTTACTATTGTTGTTTTATTTTATTTTTTTATAGGGTTTTTTTTTTTTTTTTTTTTTTTTTTTGAGGGCTTAGTTAACGAGCTTTACTGTAAACGTAAACCAGCGGTGTTGAGCTGAAATCAGCGACTGAATTTTGTATTGAATTAAGTGAGTGCCGTCGGCTAGGCAGCGGCACACGGTAAGCGTTGACGGCGTCGCGACGCTGCGCAGCGACAGCGCAGCGCAGCTACGCGGGCGGTATGCGGCATGCCGTGGCAAGCGAAGCGGCGATCGCACAGATCCAAGCTTGCCAGCGACAGCGACGCCAGCAGAGAGCGATAGCGAGAGCGCTGCGACTGCAGCAGGGACAGCAGCAGCAGCAGCAGCAGCAGCGATAGCGGTAGTAGCTTCTGCATTAGTCTATCCAAAACACAGAAGGAAATAATTTTTAAACTTTATTTTTATATATAAATAAATATGTATATAAATATATATAAATATGCAAAGCAGATTAATTTGCTATGTGAAGTATCTCTATGAAGTATATATGCCATAAACTTCAGATAGACTTCAATTTCACTGCGAAACCTTTGTTGTCACGGTCAAAAGCGTGCGCACAACTCGCACATGCCCGCTAAAACGGCTTTATTTCAATAATAAAAACAACAAAAAAAAAATAGAAATTTTAATAAAAATATATTTATAAAAATTCCAAATTTATTAATATATTATTTATAATATTTGCCTTTCCCATTTAAAAGACAAATGGAAGTTTTGAGCAGTTTTATCTGCTCGCTTGTCGTTCATATCAGTCACATAGCCGTATTTGTTTCAGGCATTGCTCAATTTTATGATACCCTGTTTGCTTAGTCTATTGGCACGAGCTAAGAGATACGCGTTTTACAGTCTCTATATAAACAGATGCTCATCTGTACACATACACACACACACACACACGCATATATACTGATTTATTTATTTATATTTATATATTGCGCAAACTGTTGTCTTTGGCTATTAATTGTACGCACGTCAATGTCTCTTGCTATTGGAGTTTTCAATTATTTTTGCTCGCTTTTGGTTAGCTTTGCATTCACATCGTTAGCACTATATATAGATATACTTTTTTGCTTTTTTTTTTTTTTGGGTCTAATACTAATGAGGCTAAGAGGTGCCAGAGGTGCGCATAGGCGACGAGTTGGGGTCGGGCAGGGGCAAGAGCTGCTTCAAGTGGCTTGCGGCTTGGTACACCTTGCGATTGCGAGTGGCTTGAAAGGTGTACTAGTTGCTTACTAACTAGTATAAGCTAATATTTTCACTGATCTTTCAGCAGAGCTCGATGAACATGATGAGCTTCTCGAGAAATCGTATCGAAATGATAAAAAAAAAAGAAAACAAAAATCAATTTCAATTAGCTCTAATGATTGAATATTTCGAGCTAATCGATCGAGGGAATCCCAAAGCTTGCGTGAGTGTATGTAAAGGTGTGTAGGTGTGTGGGTGTGTGTGCGTGTGTGTTGCTTGCCCTGCGGCAATTCGTGTACCGTTTTTTTGTTAACCAATTGCACCCACAGCCTGCAGGCTTATAGCCCAATCAATTGCTGCCTCAATTCACGCCGATCAGGGCTTTAATTATCGCTCTTGATCTGCTGTTGTTTTAATGATGACTATCGACGGTTGCCCACGGGCCACGCCCACTTGACCTTGACTGACAAAGCCACTGCGCCGCAAAGACCGCAGCACAGCTGAGTCCATTGACTGATGCCGCTGCCATGCATCGGCGCTGAGCTGTGACGCGAATCCCTTCCCCCTTCGCACTCAGCAGCAGCTGCAGCTGCAACCAGTTTGCTTTTAGTATCAATAAACATAATAATCATAATAATCATAATAATGATTATGCTTATTATAATTAAAATTACGTTTTTTTTTTGCATGTGATAATTTGGCGCGAAAGAAACACCAAATTAAAAACAATTACAGCACAAATATTTGTTGAAGTGCCAAAACATAATTATCCCAACAGACATTATCGATAAAGGTTTCTTATGCAATCATAAAGATCCGGGTCAATATCATACTTTGGAACTTTTAGTTTTTGTTTGTTATAAGACTTGGTAATAATTATAAGAATAAAAAATAATAATAATAGTAATCATAATAATGTTAATAATAATAATAAAAATAAATAAAAAATAATAATAAGAAAAAGAATAATATTAATGGTAATTGTTTTCAAATTGTTTTAATAAAAGTTAAATAAATTAAAACTATTTAACTGATTCTTAAGATAGATAAGCAATTCCTGTATTATAAGCAGACTAAAAAGACGACATTTAATTATACATCTTTCTTTATTTTTAGATTATAATATATTTTATTATAATTTTTTACTTCACTTATGTTTATATATTATTGACCTACCCATATGGAATACCCCTTAGCAACTCTTCATTAATATAAAAATTCTACAAAATATTATATGATAATAATATATGTCGTAGCGTTAGAATTATTATTCTCGCCTTCCATGGTATGTTTGCTTGGCAACGAATTCTCGGTGTCGCCGACTTCTATTTCCAAAACTTCTTTCTTACTCAACCGTCTCTGATTGAGTGTGCTAATTCGACTCCTGTCAAACTGCCTATTGGTTGCATATTCTCGTTCAGCAATATCATAGCAACTCTGTGTGAAGGATATAGCCCTCTCGCTCTCACTCTGCAACATCCAAGACCATGTTGTCTCTTTTCTAATGACACATCCTTTAATTGTCACTAAAATGATCACTCATTCGACTCATTGCTCTAGTTGTCAGTTTCTCTTTAATACTACTGCAACTGTCAATCGCAACATCAAGTGGAGAACACAACCTACGGAGCATATATGATTCAGTTTATATTCGTACGAGACGGAGCTTAGATCTATTGTACAATATTATATAAAATATGTTATTTCATGTAATACAAATATATTAATAATCGCTACTCTTGTAGTGTGGGAGCGCTTAACCTACATATATATAGATATATTTTAAGATATATGTTTTAGATCCGTGTATTCCAAGCGCGAGTTTGTTTAAGAAAATCGATAACTATTTCCGTTTCAGAATTATCGATTTTAGCATTTATCAATAATCAGCTATAAAATTATATCTTATTCATCTTTACAGTTAGAGTCTCCAAGTCTTCTGCATATATATAGATACTAATTTAATACAATTTCTATTATTGTCAGATGTTGGATACTGATCCCAAATTCACCCCGATCTTCCAAATTTGGCAATAAATTAAAAATTAATTCAAATACTAGAGGCAAGTCCGACACAAGTTGGCAAATAGATATATTTTAGTGCTATTATTATATGCTGAAAGTTTCATGAAGGGTTTGCCATAGTTTTTGTCAGCGACTGCTTCTGACATATAATGATTTCAATAATAAAACAATTTTATAGTAATTATAATAATGATAATAATAATAGGCACCTTGTTTGCTACTTTTTAACGCGCCGCTGCTGTTGCTGCTGCTGCTGCTGTTGCTGCTGCTGTTGCTATCGCTGCTGCCGTTGCTGATTAATTTCCAATTGCAATTATATTTGCATGCCGCTAACAAAGACGTTAACCGAAGTTGCACTGCGGTGCCAGATTATGTGGCACACGCCCCTTCCCGCCCACCGCGGACTATGCCTCCCCCATAGCTGAAGCCAGCAGCGAGCAGCCGTTTTGAAGTGCTTTGTTTACCCGCTGCCAGTTGTTGTTATTATATTTATTTTGCTTTTGTTTTTTCTTGTTTTATTGTTGTTGTTTTCTTCTTCTATTTTCAGCATGTAAATGCACGCAGACGACAGTCTTGCTCAGCAATGGAAACTTTACACCAGTCGCAGCAGCAGCAATAGCAACAGCAACAGCAACAGCAACAGCAACACTTCTTCAAAACGCTAAGTGTGCTTGGCTTGGCTTTGGAGAGAGGATTGAGCGGGTCACATGACTCGTACTCATACTCATACTCATACTCATACTCGTACTCATACTCATACTCAAATGTCAATAAATCAAAGCTATCAAGACAAACTTTCACTCGCCTAGCCAACGCGTCATTCTGCGCAATTTCTCTTATTGCCAAAAAAAAAAAAAAAAAAAAAAAAACATTAAAATGCACTAGAAGATACCACGCAATTGGCATGGCTAGATATGTGAATTGAAATATAATTTATTGCTATAATTAAATATATTTTACATATACTACAAAAAAAAAAAAAAAAAAAAAAAAAAAAAAAAAAACCCATTTATTCATATTAATTGTGGAAAATATTCCATTAAATTTATGATGAATGATTTGTAGATTAATTTGGATTAGAATTTGATTTCATATGCAATTACAATATGATTTATATAAATTATTAGGTAAAGGTATTTAATTTGCCTCCAATTGCTTCCGCTAGCCAACACACATTCGCTGGCCGCTGATGCGACAGTTTGGACAATTGATTAATTGGCCTCGCTAATTGACATCATTTCATGGCTTTATGGCTCTATGCAAAAAAAGCTTAAATTATGTCTCGCAAACAAAATAAATCAACAACAACAACAAATCAGCGACAAGCGCGTGCTCTTAATGAGACGATGTTGTGGCCTGAGGCCGTGTGGCTAATGGGATGCGAGATATTGGCCAAGCTAGCGAAAGGCCGGAGATGGACGCGCTGCCAAGCAGCACAGCAGGTGTCAAAACTTTGGCCGCAACACCACAAAACGCTTATTAATAGACAAGCATCAGCTCAGGCAGCCGGAGCAATAACAATGGACTTGCAGGCAACAACTCAATGCTGGCCAAGTTTCTGGCCAATGCACTTGCGGTATTCTCATTAGCCAACTGCAAAGACAATGCAGCCAGCTGCTAAAGTAAATTAACTCCAAACACGCTTACAGTAAAACAATCTATAAAAGCAAACCAATCATGCTGGAATATGTCTAACGATACATGTTCGTAATCCTAAACCACAAATAAATACAAACTATATATATATATATATATTTATCAAGTAAAATGGAATTAATATGCAAGTTTGTTTGTGAATATTCGATGGTATACTTATATATATATATATATATATATATATATATATATATATAATATATAAAATATAATATATAATACACTGTTTAATGATATATATAAAAATCCAAGGACTGTTCAAAAAATACCTCAAGATAATATATATATATATATATATATATATACCCTTCTCTCCCTCTCTCTACCACCTCACTGAATTCATTATTTCCTATAGCATATATTTGTAATTATTTTTTAATTAATGTTCATTTAGTTCATTTAGATTAGACAATATTTAATAATAATCAAAATAAGAATAAAAATCATTTATATTACATTATTGATAATATGAAATCGAAACAAACTCTAACTTAATACTGCAAATTAGTTCAACAAAAACGGAAGCAGAACAATTCTTGAAAATTGCGTATATCAATTTGATTCGTATGCCTCCGGCTGTTGTTGTGAATCAATTACAACAAGTTGTTAACGATAAAGTTTTAGCTATTGTATAGCTATAATATAGCCATACAGCAGTACAGAAACACGACTTGATCAATTGTTGTATCTGCCCTAGCAATTGTGTCCACTACTTGGAATATGGAGTGCATATGCGGGCTACACAATTCATAAAAACTTAATTAATATGAAATTGGATTCGCAAAAAAAAAACGAAGCTGTTTAAAAGAAATTAATAGAGCTCGAAATTCGATTCGCAAAAATATTTATAAAATTCTGTTTGATATTATTTACTACTAAAATATTGTGCATGCAACTGCTGGAATTCTCAAATATATCAAATGAAAGATTTCACTATGAAATTTCACAACAGGGTGTCTGAAAAGTAATTTGCATAGAAAACACAGCTTTATAATTAAAGAAAGAAAAAGTGTAAACTTTTCATTGATTTATATAGTATACACTATAGGGTTATGTATGGAATAGCACAAATACTCATCAATATCTTGCAATTTTGGCACACAAAAAAAAAACGGATTATCATGTTGCCATAGCGAGCAGCATTAACTCTTACTATCTGACCAGTTGCTTACATAACCCTATACTATATATATATACTATATAAATCAATCAAAAAATTTACACTTTTTCATTATAGGATTTCTTCTATCAAAATGATTTCTTGCGTGATTTTTGACACACCCTGTATATATTGCCCATACGCAGCGTAGGCCACAACAGTCGATGACTGTCTAATTATGTTACGTCTGCTGCATCTATTGTCCATTTATTGATGGCAAAACCACACTGCCACTGCTCGATATTCGTCTGATTATTATTACCTTTATGGTCGCCAGCTGTGAAGCTGTAAAAGTTGATTGCAAAACCGCAGCAGCAACAGGTCTGGTCGAAGGATGATTGCATGCATGATACTAGCTGATAGACAGATGCGTGTGCACACAGTTTAGGGTCTTTGGGACTTTCAAAGTTTACACACACACACACACACACATGCAGTCAATCACTCATACAAACACGCACGCTGTGGCCAGCGTGTGTCCGTTGAGCTGTAAAAGCGCTGCTTAATCATTCGCTTTGAAAACTTTGGCTCATAAATTAAGTTGTTCCTTTGCATTGCGGCTGGCGATCTGTCCGATTGATTGATTGATTGATTGCCAACGTAATGGGACGCAGCACACATACTTAGCTGATCATTGTGCCAGCTAGGCAAATGTTGCATGCACCTTCCGTTCAGAGCTTGTGGCGTGTCAACTGCGCCCCTGGGACGTGCGTTTTATGTATGCTACTTAGCCAAATACTTATATATGGCCATACATTTATATATATACAATATATATATATGTGTGTGTGTGCGTGCGTGTGTGCTTGTATTTTTATCCACATATTTATTATCTTATATGGCCTCAAGTTGCATGCGTTCACTCAATTTAACTCGCAGACCGGACGGCAATGAGCGAGGCCCCTGGGATATATGCCAGGGAGGGGCTTGTTTAGTTTTTCTTATTTTTTTTTTTTTTTTTTTGGCCCATTCTTGATAAGAACCGCAATGTGTTATTGTTACTGCTACTGATACAGTTGCTACAGCTAGGCAACATATGCCGAATGGCTTGGCCCCTGGCTAAGCCTTTGTTTGCTCGGGCAGCCAAGATGCTGCTCAGCTGCGGGGGTTATTATTCTATTCTTTCTTGGGCATGTTTGGTTTCTTTATTTTTTTTTATGACTTTATCAACGTTTATGGCCCGGTCAATGAGTGCTGGGCAGGGGGTGTGGGGGGCGTGGGGGCGTAGACGTGGCAGCAACGCCTCCCTCAGGATTTGCTTAACTATGAGGCAGCTCTGCCAACTGCTGCGGCTTTGTTATTGCATCATTATAACATGCTTTATGTATTATGCTTATAAATGTGTGTGTGTGTGTGCATGTATGCGTGTGCCTATGTGTGTGTGTGTGTGTGTGTGTGTGTGAGGTGCTGACATTGTCGCGCCAGCAGCAGTGCCATCTCCACTTTAAAGTGCCCTGAACTTGATTAATGAATGGCAACGCTGAAAAGTATGCTATGGCATGCAGGGCACACACACACACACACACACACACGCATACACAGGCACACTCAACATGTCAACGACATGTAGAAGGCGCTGAGCTGGTTGGCCGTCGCATGAGGTAACAGAAAAAAAAAAAAAAAAATATATATATATATATATATATATATATATATATATATATATATATATATACATATATGAGCTAAGCCTCTGCACGTAAAGTTCTCAACTGCAAAATACTCTGTGGAAATTGGAAATCTATATAGAATTATATACATATATGTTAAATATATATATTAAAGCCTATGTATTTCAAGCAGAGACACAAATCTATATTCAATTGAGACTTTAAGACAAAGATGCCAGCACGGATATACTCTCTTGCAGGCAGCTTCTAGAAAAAGTAGAAAAATAAAATAAAAATGTTTTCAGCGTACACAAATTGAAATTGGCTCACAGCTTGGCAGCTAATTTAATATGATTATAGCAGTGATAAGGAGACGAAGCAGAAGCTGAAGAAGAAGAAGTAGTAGTAGTAGTAGCATAAGTAAAGGCCAGCAGCTGCATTCATTTGCAGATTAGCTAGAGAGCTAGAGAGCTAGCTCTGTTGTTCTTATGGCTCGGCTGCAGAGCTCAATTCAATTTGAACAATCTTTTGTCGCTGACATCGGCTTAAGAACTTTATCGCAACTTGCACTTTCGACCTGGTCCGCGGCGCTATCAGTGAGAGTTTAAGTGGTTTTCCAATTTGTTAACTGCTTTCCTGGATCTCACACTGCTGGCTGGTTGCTGCTGCTGTGGCTGTTCCCTGTTGAGTTAACTTGATCCACAAAAGTTTTTGCATGTCCGTTTATAAATTGCCTTATGATTGCCTTTCGATAAACTTTTCTCAAGTGAAATGCTAATACATCGCCGACTTTAAACGATTTTAGCGCATGCAGCGTTACAGAAAAACCGACAGAGATGGCGAGCGTGCGAGAGCGAGAGCGAAAGAGGGAATGAGCGGTAGAAAGTTGGCTGGCAAACTCTCGCCTGGCTTCGTATTCGTATCTTGTGCAAAAGTTGGCGCCGCTTCTGCTTCCTGCTAGCAACAATTTTTATGGTTTCCTGCGCAGCGCTTAAATAGATACTCGCACACACCCACACAGCAGCACACACACACACACACACACACACACACCTTTTCGATAATTTAAATTGTGGTTGCTGCTGCTGGCGTCTCCTGCTGCTGCCGTCTGCTGCTGCTGTTGCCCTTACCTCGACTGTTGCGTTCTGTAATTTGCTGTAATTGAATTTTAACGATTTGTAGCATAAAAATTTGCACGAATTTCGATTTTCAACTTTATTCAGGAATAAAAAATATATATATTTATATAGATAAGTAAGCTTAATCTTCTATGCAACGAATCGTATGACACTCTTGCTTATATATAGAAATGATTCGATTTGAGCTAAAATTATATTAATTTTTTATAAATTTGTATTTATGCTGAGTTCAGCATGAATTGAAGAATATTCACAATATTTATTTAAAATTATTAGCATGGCTTCAAAAAGTTATCTTAACTTAAATCATTTCATAGACAGCTTCAACATGAATCTTTGTTACGAATCTTCGCCTGCTGCTTGCCTAGTTATACTTGTATATAAATATATATATATACCTTTTACAAAATTGACTTATATATAGTTTGTGACATGATAAACTACTCTTGGCTAGGGTATATAAGCTCTCGTATTGCATGCTTGCCGCAGTCCACTGATTCTGCATCTCTGCTGATTAACGTTGGCTGCACAAATTGCGCATACGCAGCGTTGCCAGCTCATTGAAATTCAACGCTTCAAACAGTTGAAAGAGCCCAGAGAAAACCCATCAACGGCCATCAGGCGAGAAGCCAAGGAGCCAGGCAGCTCCTGCTTCCGCTCCGGCTCCTGCTCCAGCTCAGCTCCTGCTTCTGCTCCAGTTTCGCATCCACAGACGAAGCTCATTTTCGATTTGCGCAACAAATGAAGTGAGAAATTATTATTATTATTATTATTATTTCGAAAGCTGGCAACTAAAAATATTTTGCTGGCATAAGCAAATGTGTAAAGCACTCACCCTCACCCTCACCCTCAGCCTCGTTCTCAGCGTCTTCGAGGCTGCCTACCATTACCCGTGGGCGCATCACGTATTCACAAAGCAAACAAACTCCGGCGCACGCATAAATAAACAGACAATCGGGTGGGTGTGGGTGTGAGCGGGGGCCAGACGTAGCTGGCTGGCAAGGAAATATGAAAAAATATCAAAACAAAAGGGAAGGCAGAGTACATTTTCGGTAAGCGCTTTCGCCCGTCAGTCACATCATTAAAATCGAGCGCGGTGGCCGTCACCACCTAATTCCAATCCTTGCCACAAGTTGTGGATGTGCCGCAGTTCCGACGGCGTGCACCAACAGGAGACAACAATTCTCTGGAGGCATTCATCAATATGCCAAACATGTTTTCTTATAATCAAATGGAAAACGCTTCATTTTCACGTACAAAAAGCTGAAGCAGAAGCCGCAGCGCGAACTGAAGCCGAATCAGAAGCTGTTGCTACTCCTGCTGCTGCTGCTGCTCCTGCTGCTGTTGCTGCTGCTGCTGCTCCTGATGTTGATGCTGAGGGGGCCTGCAGGCAACTGTAACTGAAAATAACAGAGCGGAATATCAGTTAGCTAGACGAGCTGAGAACTTTTACAGGTGAATTTTGCCAGCTAACTTGGCTATAGACAGCTGCCAGTCGCTGGCGTACAAAACTAATGGCATCAGGAGTCGGGGGCACAGCTGGAAATAATGTTGGGGCTGGAGATGGAGCTGGAGAAGCCACGGAACATATAAATTGATTACCAAAACATTCCACGACAAATTCGGCATGTATCAACAATGACAGAGCACAACTGACGGCGGGAGATTTGGGACGCGAGTGGATGGGACTGAATGGGAGTGGGTCGGATGTTGGGTTCTGTGTGGTATTTGGTTTTTGGCTTGAAGCTACGGGCTGAGATGATGCTGCCACGCGCTTATCACGGCAATTGCAATTGACAATTGACAACAGTTGCCGGCAGCAATACGCATACGCATGCTGGAATTCGAATCAAAGAAGCAGTCAATGGGCGTTCGGAATGCGACAACAAGCTGACGACTCGTAAATACATATCTCATACATACATACCTACTAACATAACTACATACACATTTATATACATATATGTACTTGAAATTTAATATAGATATATATACTTACATTCATGCATGCAAAAGAGTTGACATCAATGAATGTATCAATACATTTGATTACATGTATGTTTATAAACATGTTTAGGCATAGATTCTAGAATATGTCACGCAAGAATGCATATACATATGTACAGCACATGTGCATACATATATATCTATATATATATATATATGCCTAAATACTTACTCACATGTATACGTGAATGTATAGAGATGTACATACATGCTTACATAAACTTTCATTCATACGTGCACACATGCATACATACATATATACATATAAACATGCAAACATGCATACATGCATTAGTACACTCATACATGCCCATATATACACATGCGCATATATACACACTCATACATGCAGCGCATTAAATGCCAGCACCTAAAAGTATGCAACATTTTTGTAACAAATTGTGAAATAGTTCAATTGCTGCCAGCCTAGATGACTCTCTCTCTCTCTCTCTCTCTCTCTGTGATTCATATACAACAATTTAAGTTTATATCTAAGATTTTCATAATCTCTATACACTAATACTCTGAATTCTGTAACAGTATTCAGTCGAGCTCTTAACTAAATATTTCTGTTTCTCTTCAACACCAACTATATCATTTATCGCTTATCTCTAACAACACTTGTTTCTGCTCCCTTACAGATGCTAATGCTTTAAGTTACACAGAATATAGCCCAGATTAAATCAGACATGTTCAAAAATAAAAACAAAAAGTATGTATTTATTAATAAACATGTTTAATTACCATAAGAATTGCATCTTTCATATATCAACTGAGGCATACGCTTAAGAAGTAGGGGAAATAGCCTGAAGCAGAAAGGGTCTACATGAGATGGCAGAAAGTGATGTGCTTGAGCGAGATATTCAACAAAGCGTAGTTCATATTCAAATACCCAGAATTGTGATCCATTCTTTATGAATACATCCACAGCTTTCATCATTATTGTTTTACTTATTCAGCTTATCAATAAATATCTTATCAGCTTTAGGATTCATCATATATATACCGTTTAGACTTGTTTGCAGTGACTTGCATTGTTTAATATCTCAAATTGTTAACATCGTAAACTTCCTTGGTGCTGCATAGGAATTTATATTGGGGATTAACGCCAGTGGTGCACCTCTTGGCCGGCACAGAGCAGGAACTGTAGATCTTGACGCCAATAACATTGGTGGCGGCATAATTGCAGGCCATGAGGAAGGCCTTATAGGACTGGCCCTTAACCGAATAGGTGGAGACGGCGCAGCCGACGTGCGTGTTGCGATCGGCGACCATGACGGTGAAGTGGCCAATGGTGGGGCCATTGTAGTTGGCTGGATAGGAATTGATCTGGGACTGCTTCGTATTGGACACTTCATTGTACCACATGTCCACGCCGCGTATGGCATTGGCCGTTGCGTTTAGCGGATTAAAGTAGCCAATCCAAGCCAGATTCTGGCCAGCCCAGTCGAAGGCGTCCGTTTTGCGGCAGGCGTCATGACGCATCGCGCAGCTCTTGACATTTAGGGAAGCCAGATAGGCCAGCTCGTCATCCCATTTCATGGTGGCCATGCGGCAGGCGGGACTCAGCTTTTGATCCCCTCCTCCAGCAATGAAATTACGATGCTCATTGTGCCTCCTCACAATCAGATTCTTATCGGCAGACGAGAGATTGATCAACGCTCTGTCGCTTGGACATGACGAGCCCCAAGCCTAAAGATAATAATGTTATAAATAGAGTCAAAGACCTTTTTCCATTCAATTCACACCCACCCCATTGTTGTTGCAGCCAATGTTCTTGCTATTGCCGCAACTCTTCTTGCAATAGTCCGTGCCAAAGGCGACGCCCAGCAGCAGACTCACAACTGTTATAGAAAGGATACTCCGCATGTTTATCACGAAACTCAACTGTTGACGGCATTGGGAGCGCTCATTGCTTTTATGCTCATTGCCCGTTCTGCAGTTCTTTATCATTCTCTATATACATACATACGTACATGTAGCGGGCGTAACAATTGATCAAATATTTATCACAACGTTGACTCAGTTCTCTGTTCTCGCCAAAATGTGTAAAGTCTAATTGCTTAAATGGAGCTAACTACGTCGGACAATTAAAGACGTCATTAGCTGCCGCAGATAATGTACTCTGATAATTAAACAAATTTTGCCAACCAGAAGAGAAGAGTGGAGCAGGCATAGTTCAGTGCAGAAACTGCAAAAGAAACGTTGAGGAGAGCGTAAGGCAGGCACGTGCTTGTCCTGTTAGCCATATCGAACTGAGAAAAATTAACTGCAACGAAATGATATAAATATTGAAAATCCTATAAGATTGCATAGGACATCAACTATTGAGAATAGCAGAGAGGAGCAATATTTGAAAAAATTAAAAATTAAAAAAAAAAAAAAAAAACATTTTATGCTGCTAAATATAAATATATTTAAAACATGCAAAATTATATAACACAAAATAAAATTTAAAAAATAATTTTGATAGTAAAAAATTAAAAAATTAAAAAAAATAAAATAAATATTATATATTGAAAGTCCTATAAGGTTTCATAGGACATCAACTATTGAGAATCGTAGAGAGGAGCATTATTTGAAATATTATGAAGAGATATATCTGAACAAAAAAATTAATTTTATGCTGCTATATATAAATATATTTTTACAATGAAAAACTAACATAGAAAAAAATAAAATTAAAAAAAATATATATGATTGTAAAATAATAAATAAAAAAATAAATAGCACTGAAATAATAATAACATCAATTCTATGGGATTACTCTTTAGCCTTTAGCTGCATTAACTATTGAGAATCGCATAGGGAAGCTTTCTTTGCAAACAATATGCTGAGATATATCAAAAATGAATTTTAATCGTCGAAATACAAATAAATATAACAATGTGAAAAATTAAAAAATAATATAAAATATAACTGATAATAATATAAATAAAAATCTTGTAGAGTTGCCTAATATAAATATATTTTTAAAAATAACTATAAAATAACATAAAATATAATAAAATACTATGATAATACAAAATGTAATAATATTAAATAAAATGCACGGAAATGAATTAAATGAATCTTAGAGGATTGCGTAGGCCAAGGGTCTACATCAAATGATGAGAATCGCAGAGAGGAGAAATTTATATATATATATATATATATTATTTTTTTTTTTTTTTTTTTTTTTTTAATAACAATAACAATATATTTATTTCAAGTGAAGTAGCAGTACATTCAAATTGAGTACTTTAACAACACATTTATGTACATAAAATTAGGACCAAACCTCACTCAATTTGTGAGGATTGACAAAAGAAGTATAATAATAATAATATTTATTGTGTAGCCAGTGTTTTAGCAAAGCCTTGCCGTTTAAGTCGTCTCAGGGGTCTGGCAGGTATTAAGAAATTTATATTAAAAAATTTAACAAATTACTTTATTTAACTTCGCTGAATTGTTTAATAGTATAGGACGTTAGAATTGATAACTTCATTGGTGCTACATAGGAACTTATAATTGGGATTGACGCCAGTGGTACAATGGCTGGCCGGTTTAGTGCAAATGCTGTATAATTTCAATCCATAAATATTTGTGGTGGCATAGTTGCAGGCCATGAGGAAGGCCTTTTGGCGTTGGTTACGACGCGAATAGATTGAGACTGCACAGCCAACGTGTGTGTTGCGATCGGTGGCCATGATGGTGACATGTCCAATAACTGGTTCAGTATGTACAGGGTAGGCCATGATATGCGCCTTATTGAGGTGGGCTATTTCGTCGTACCAAAAGCGAATGCACTTTAAGACGTATTGCTTTACATTGCCATTATAGTTATCCCTGATCCAAGCTAGATTCTGGCCAGAGATTTTGAATTCTGCTGTATTGTGGCATTTGTCATGTTTCATTGCACAGGCTCTGACGTTGAGGGACGCCAGATAGGCTAGCTCCTCGTTCCACTGCATTGTGGCCATGCGGCAGGCGGCTGGGAGTTTCCTGGCATTGCCACCAGCAATGATATTTCTATATTTATTGTGATTGTCCACAATCGCTTGCTTTTCAGCCGGCGACAGAGAAACCAAAGTCTTTTGGCTCGGACATGACGCTGACCAGAGCTTGAAACAAAATTGAGATCGGTATAGGTATGCCTAAAGAGGATTATTGATACTAACTAACCCCTTTGTTATTGCAGCCAATGTGGTTGACATTGGGACAATTGTAGTTGCAGTAGTCCCGTGCACAGGTGACGCCTAGGAAAGCACCCAAAATTGTTGCCACAAACACTTTTCGCGTTTCCATGACTCAACCCAGCCGTTGGCAGATCAGTGACTGACATCGCTTTGTCTTTGCTCTAACTGTGCCGAATGTGAGTGTGGCTAATGTGCGTAACGTGATTAATAAAGGCAAGACAGAAACAGTTCTTGATTGCATCATATATGTTTATTAAGGTTGTCATAGACAGAGCTTATAGATTGTAGACCTCAGCCACCTTGCAGAGACCCGCATAGTTGACATTGGTGCCCGTGGTGCAGCCCGCTGCTGTTTTTCCAGGCGCATAGATGGCTTGGCCAATCCAATTGGTTGTAGCATAGTTGCAGGCCAAGAGGAATTTATTTCTGGTGCCCACTTTGAATATGGCAGCAGCACAGCCAACGGCCCAGTTCGGCTGCCGGGCCATGACAGTGAAGTGGCCAATAGCTCTACAAAGCAAGAGTTCGATTTCGATATGATGAATTGGAAGCGGAAATTAAATCAATTCTTGACTACTTACTTTCCAGTCCAGGAGGCTGGATAACTTCTAATCACATTCATGTTGGCATTCTTATGCTCACTCCACCATAAGTTGATTGAGGTGGTCAGCAGCTGCTGCACGGTGCGAGCTGGTCCACTTGCATCGTATTCAATTAGAGCCAAGTTCTGGCCACTGGCCTTAAACTTGTTCGTATTGCGGCAAGCATCGTGCTTCATCTCACACTGCAGCACATTTAAGGCGGCCAATTTGGCCATCTCTGGACTCCAGCGTATGGTGGCCATTCGTCTTGCCGGCTCGTAATTCGCCAGCTTGCCCAAGGCCAGCTTGTTGCGCCTCACGTTATGCATACGCACCACATGCTTACGAAGTGCCAGATTCAAATCGACTTGCCTGGGTGCCGGACTGGTCGGACATGCCGCAGCCCAGGCCTAAGAAATTGCATCTTAATTAGCTACAAGTCTCGCTCTCTAAGGACTCGAATCGACCTACCCCATTGTTGTTACAGCCAATGTGTGTCCCACTTTTACACAAGCTGGCCTTACAGTAGTCTATCTGTGCGACGGCTATATTCACGACAGCGCTCACTGACAGCACGGCTAACACAATTCGCAGCATTGCAAAAAATACAATTGCCGACATATCTCAACTGCGAGCTTATATACTAGTCGCTGAAGAAGCCATTTATTGCCAAAAAAAAAAAAAATATATATATATATATATATATGGAAAGGCGTATATTATTTGCTAAGCAAATAGGTATATTAAAAATTAAACTTAAACAAACCAAACGTTTATGCGAAACATATGAATATACAAATTCCTGCAACTGTGTTTGCCAGCCATCTGGATTTAATAGGTTGTTGTCATCGATTGAAGCCATCAAAGTCAATGGGAAAGCTTTTCAGTCACAAACCTCAAAACAGTTCCATAATCCTATTTTCATTACAATAATTACTTTACAAAAAACAAATCCGAGTCGAAAACAGAAACACTCGCATCATTCCAGATGTGCAAACAACGCCAATCGTTTTCCGTATTCGTAAGACCATTATACAAATTTGATATATAATATTTCTCATATAAATTTGGTACACGTCTATACCATCACAGTCTCTTATATATGAATCTAGAAGTCTACCTAGACAAGAAGAAAATATTTTCCATATAAATGAATTTCTTATTCTATGGATAATGAGTGAATGGATATTCAAGATAGATATTTAGAAAGTTTGATAGATGGCTAGATAAATATACATATAGATAATTATCTATAATTAGCATATTTCTCCATAAATTGTTTATTAGAATTATATATAGAATGTCTTTATTCGTTTACATATTATTATTTTTTATATAAATCGGCTATAAACAAAATCTGATTTGACTTTAATAAATAAATTGAAACGGAAATAACCTAAATATTAAAAATAAAAACAAAAAAAAAATAAAAAAAAATATATATGCATATATATTATGTCTGAAATTGTCATATGGCAGACCAAGATCTTTCGGAAGAAGCTTATAAGTCACAGATGTTTGCTTGAATAATATTCAGATAAATTTCCATATGTCTGAATGGAAATGGAATTCCCCCTATTTACTTTCAGCCTAACAATATGGCCAAGAGGTTATCAGCCATTAACGTAAATGGGAAACAGCAGAGTAAGAAGTCGTTCCATTTAACAATAAAAATACATCCGATTTGTAACATATTTGATATGCTGCCATTTAGTTATATGTACTTGTAAGTTTTTATTATGGGTCTTTAATTGTTGCCGTACTCAGCTATAAGTAGTTTACTTTTGTTTCTCGCCGCACATACCATTCGTATATGCGTATATATAATATTTAAAATTTCCTTTTTTTTTCTTTATATATTTTCCTCTTTTTTTTATGTGTAGGTAGATACATGGATATCCTTAATCGGTACAGAAAAATAAATATCATGCATCCAGTGTTGCATCTCGCTTTTCTCTCTGTCTGTCTCTATTTCTCTCTTAGCTTATTGCATCTCTGTGGTTCTGTATATATATATATATATATATATATATATGTATATATATTAGGTATTTATTGTGTATATATTTTTTGCATAATTTTTCTTTGATTCTATATAATTTAGTGGTCTGCGTAAGTTGATCTGTGGGCTGTTTATATATATATATATATATATATATATATATATATATATATATATATATATATATATATATATATATATATATATATATATATATATATATGTATGTATATATATATATATATATTATATGTTATTATTTTTTGTAGCTTTTTGCTTCTCTAGTGTAAATTTTCATTTGTTGTTACATAATTACGTAATATGTATAATATTTGCGCTCTGAGGCGTTGTCATAAATTGTATACACAAAATATGGGCTTTATTTGAATTCTAATCTTTGTTTGTTTGTTCTTTATTTTTCTTTTTTATTTATTTGTTTTTTTTTTATTTATTTGTTTTTTTTTTTAATATCTGTTTTGGTTGTCTGTCAAAACAGGTATCAACAATATCTTTGAGTTCCCCATAATAGTTGTGAGTTGAGTTACAATACATTCAAAGATTATATTCGAAAACATTTTAATATATATATATGATTCACATGCTTTATATTGAGATAATTTGCACTTATATACATAGCTACTAAGTAAACAAATTTGATAGCTCTATAGCAAATGAGAAAAGCCTTGCGTGAACAAAATTCGAGAATTGTGCAACAGCCAACAAAAAATTGACTTTAAGCCTTTTCGACCAAGTACATTAATGTATATCTATATATATATATAATTTTTTTTGAAAAAAACTTTGCTTAGAAATATAAAATAATTATATGCTAAGTACGTATCGTATGCGTGTGTGTGTGTGTGTGAGTATGTACAAAAAAGTGTGTGCGAGCCAGGCCTCAAAGTAGGCAATGCTTTAGCGCAGCAGTTAAAAGTAGGCTACGATAAATGGCACAAGACGCTTGGCGTGAAGACCTACATATACATACATAAGTCAGTTAGATATACATATCTAAACTAATACAGAGTCTGCAACGTTTCAATAATATCGTCTAAACTAATTGGAACAGACCAACAATTTGATCCTTGCAAAAGATTTTTCCTCGAAGTGTGCTGGATTTATTTGGAAGTTGTCGTACGATTTTAAGACCATATATATATTTATATATATTTCGCTTTATTTGCAACTTGTCATGCATTTGCTGTTGTAGTTGTAACTATTCGATTATTAAATAATATAGGCATACAGGTAATTAAACATATATCAATCATTTGATGTGGTATTATGTACTTATATAGCGTAGCATAACAAATGAGCAAATTATATCTTATAGAGGCTAAGCGCACATATGAAAAATATCCACAAATCGTTTTAAATAATTGTGATGATGATGCCACGGTATGTGAAGCATATGCATTCACAGCATAATTTGTATAATATCCGTATCGATAAAGTTTATAGAATTTTAGTCGTAATTACTTTTACTCTTTTACTTTTTGTGGGATTTAACTGGAACGTTTAACTGGGCCAATTCGCGTAATATAACCAATGACTATATATGTTTATATATTTTATATATATATATATATATTATTTTTGTATATACTATGTATATAATACCTAAACATAGGCCACGAAGACTAAAAAAAATAAACATACAATCTTACATACATATATATAAAGAGAGTGCCGTTAGTTATCATAAGTTGAAGAAATGGAAAGCAACCAATGAGAACTTGTACGAACGCAAAGTATCTCGCTTCTGTTTTCCATCCTGTACAATACATATATATATATATATATATATATATATATATATATATATATATATATATATCTTTATCTTTAAATAGTGTATATCCCTAGTAACTAACATGGTAGTTATAGTATTGTAAATTAATAGACACCATTTGCATTTAGCATTAACAACGTTTTGAGTGCTCGCTTTCTGGGTTCCCTTTGTGTGCTCATTAATTTCATTTATCCATTGCATCTTAAGTACAAATCCCTTTAACTTTGTTGCTGCTGCTCCGGCAACTGTACTGCAGCCTGTGTCCCTGCTGCTGCTGCTGCTGTTGCTGTTGCTGCTGCTGTTGCTGTTGCTGCTGCTGCTGCTGTTGCTGCTGTTGGTTGCTGCTGTTGCTGTGCCGGCGACGGCGGTGGTCCAAACTTGCTAGTTATCTTGTGCGAGGCATTGACAATAGCCAGCTCATGCTTGGAATCCAAATCACAATCGTAAAGACCGCTGAGCGAGTCCAGGCTGAGCAGGCGCGAGCTGGCACGACTCGATACCGAGGTGTCATCCACATCGGGCGCATTATATAGCGAGTTGACATCCGAGAGAGCGCCCTCGGCATCGGTCAGGCCTGCCTCGTTCAGCAGCGAAATATTCTCGAGGCCAGGCTCATCGGTTATATAGCCTGTTGACTCCGCGCCACCTGAGCGAGCGATAGAGAGAGCAATAGAGAGAGAGAGAGAATAGTTAAAAACTGCAACATGACTTTGTTGAAATTTTCTTTTTTACCTGTGGCCTCTTCGCGACAATCATCGTCCGACCATTCCGACTGGCTCTCAAGCGGATTGGAGTCCATGGACTGGTGGTTATGATGCGCCGCACCATACTTCAACTCATCGTTTATCACATTCAGCTCCGAGCGCATGCTGCCATTGGTCAGCGGCGCTGTCTCCCCCCTTAGCTGTTCCTGCTCCAGCTGCTCCTCTTGCTGCTGCTCCAGTTCCTCGTTGTGCGCCTGCTGCTGCTGCTGCTGCTGCTGCTGCTGCTTCTCATTCTTTAGTTTATTGTGCTCGCTTTGCAGCAAGCGCTTTTGTCGCACATCACGCCCAACCTCGTCATCCTCGAACTCTTCATCAGCCAAGTTGTCCTCCGTATCATCGCGTTCCTCCTGCTCCGCATGATTGGAGCGCTGCTGTTGTTGTTGCTGTTGCTGTTGCTGTCGCTGCTGATGATGATGATGGTGATGATGATGCCGTTGTCGCTGCGATTGTTGCTGCTGCTGCTGCTGCTGTTGCTGCATCGAGCCATCCAGCCTGTCGAGACTCTCGTAGCTCTGTTGCAGTTCCTTCGAACGCGGGCGCTGTCGGTACGATCTCTGCTGCTGCTGCTGCTGCTGCTGCTGTAACTGTTCCTTGGCCGCATGCAACTCCAGCATAGCCAAGGCATGCATCTGACTGCGCGTCTCGTGCAGTATCTCGCAGGATTCCGTGTCCGAGGTTTGCCTGTAAAATTGCGCAACATATTATTATTTCTGCCATCGCAAACCAATTTCATTTCATATCCTTACAAATTTCTTTGCTGTAAACAAAAGGTTAAATAATTAAGCCCATTTTAATAAGCGCCAAGAACATTCTACGTTGACTTCTTGACTAGCATATTTAAGTGTTTTTTTTTTCAGAATTGAAATTATATAGAAAGGAGGACTATGTAGCCTGCATGTGTGCATGTGTGCATGTGAGTGTGACTGAAGACCACAAACCGAATGATACTTCACATCACAGACATGTGTGTAAATATGTTTAGAGCATGGACAATGGGGATGACAATGGCTGCTGCTTGGTATTAGGAACATATGGCTAAGCGAAAGGCTGTTGGCAATTGCATTGGCCCCAATGGATTGATTAATCGTTTAGGCTGGTATGGCTTTACTCACATTTGACTGGACTCGGAGGGGTTCTTGTGGCGCGTGATTTCCTTGATGGCCTCGAGGCCAACGGGATGCTTGGATATCATGAAGCTGCTGCTCATGGGCAGCTTGCCGTTTGCCGTTTGCATCGCCATGGCGAGCAGCTCGTGTTCCTGCTGCATATCCTTATGGTAGTTGTTGTTGCCGCTATTCGAGTTGCTGCCACCGCTGAGATTCCCATTGCTGCTGGATCCACCTTCAGCCATGCCCTGGCCCTGCACATGCCCATTCATGGAGCTCAGCTTGCTGTTGCTCGCCGAGTAGCTCAGCTCGGTTTGTGGACGACCGCTGCAATTGCTCGTCGTTTGATCGGTATTAATGGTTGCCGCCGTCGAGGCCGAGACGGCGGCCAGGCAACGCGCTCGCGTCGATTCGTTGAGCAGTCTTTGCAGTTCCCTCTCAAAGGGCGACTTGGTGGCTGCCGCTGCAGCGTTGCCCGCTGCACTCGCTGTCGACAGCGACACCGTCGCTCCCATGCCCGTCTTTTTCTGATAATCAAAGCTGTTGCAGCTGTCGCCTTTGGGCTGCGTGTTGCTCGTCGTATTGCTGGTGGTCTGCTGGCCCTGGCTTTCGGTCGTCGAGCTGAGCTCAAAGTCGCGCAGCTGCGTCATGTCCACAACGGGCGATGTGGGATCCACTTGTATATCGCAGGGATAGAGCCATTGCAGCGGATTGACGCGACCCACATTGTAGCCAATGCCCATGCCGATGCCGAGGCCGAGGCCATTGCGCTGCAGATGGCCGCCATTGATGCGCGGCGAGTCCTCGTCGCCCTCGCCCTCGCCCTCGGTGGTCTTCGAGTAGCTCTCATCCGAGCTGCTCATCGAGGGCGAATGTGGCCGTGAGCTGAGATCGTCTGTCGATGACATCTCGCGACTCTCCTCCATATCGTTTGGCAGCTTGGGCAGCGGCTTCAAATAGCTTCTCAATGCCGGCTTTGGTGGCAGCTGCGGCAGCGGCGGTTGCTGCGAATAGAGCGCATATTGTCGATCCGATTGCTGTTGTTGTTGTTGCTGTTGTTGTTGCTGCAGTTGTTGTTGTTGTTGTTGCTGCTGCAGTGACAACACGGAGTTGGGACAGGTGTAACGTGGTGGCTCGTACATTGGCGCATGCTGCATGGGCATGATCTAGGTGTTAGTCGTGAATGTGGGCGTGGTGCGATAGCATGCAAAAAGTGGAACAGAGTTAGAGACACACAAATATTCAGAAACTTATAGCAATATATGTATATATAAACAGATATAGAAACTATCCATTAGAGATCAGCATTCACAAGAGTCGGCAATTGAGTTCTATCATAATGAATGCATTTGCTTTGCGCATGTGTGTGTGTGTGTGTGGAGGGAGAGCTGAAACTAATCTCTGATTGAGCATTGTACATGAGAGCTTGATACCATAGACAACATATATTCTTCGTAATCATACTAATCATAATGCTAACAGAACGCATGAGAGAGAATAAGAGCAAGTTATATATAATTTTTCAGTAAGAGTTATTTATGAATACACCTAACTCTCTGGCGGGACTTAATCTATTCCATGCCTTAATACAAAATTTAAATCAAATAAAAGTTTCATTTAAAAAATATATATCAGGTGCTCAATATTTTTAATTTCTAACAAAATTCAGTAGAAATTATTTCTAACATATTCTACTTTATAATTGTTTATAAATTAAATGCTTGAATATATATTTAATTTCAATTTATGCTCATTATTATATTCTTTGTTTGCTGTTCATAAATTTTCTGTTTTTCTCTTTTTTTCCAAAATTAAAATTATCCTAAATTCTGCTACCCAGCAACAAATATTTTTGAATTTAAATTCAATATATTCTCATTATTATAATCTCAATAAATAATATTAACAATAAAATAATATTTATAAATTTACTAATATATTCTCTTGTTATAGATAATTGGAATTAATTCTTTATTTTAAATCTAAGATATTCAGCTTCTAGCTAAATTCACTCTCTCAATGACTCCCTCACTCATTCACTCCCTACCTCCCTCTCTCTCTCGCACACACACACAAATACATCATCACTTTATGCATGCTTTTGTATTAGTTACAAATGGATGTGGATTGGAGTGTGGATTGGCTGGTCGGCTGGCTGGCTGGTTGGCTGGCGGATTGGCACATTAGAGAGAACGGCTGGGGATGGGAGCGAGCCTCATTCAGAGTAGTATCTCTTTGCTCCAGATCATGAGGTCAACGTCTTCACTCACCTTGGCTACCGGCGCGACGCTGCTGGCATGCAATAGCGGCTCGCTCTCACGGCAGTGGCCATAGCCCAGGCTGGAGGACGATGGCTGAAGCTGATTCATATGCTGATGCTGGTGATACAGATGATGCAGTGGGTGATGCTGGCCATGCTGGTTAAAGGGCAGCGCCGGCGGCGGGGCATAGCTGCGCAGCTGTTCGCGCCGCGGCATCATAAAGCAATCACCGCCCAGCACACCGACCACTCCAACGCTATCGAGACTATTGGCATGATGTGGCCGCTGCGCTGGCGGCAATTGCTCCAGCTGCTGTTGCTGCTGCTGCTGCTGCAGCTGCTGATGCCGGCCACCGGTATTCGGATTCTCAATTATATTGAATTCGCGCAACATTACCGAAGGAATGGACTGGTTCTGGAGCTGGTGCTGGTGCTGGTGCTGGATCTGGAGCTGGTGCTGGAGTTGGAGCTGCTGTTGATGTTGGAGCTGTTGTTGCTGCTGCTGCTGCTGCTGCTGTTGCTGTTGCTGCTGTTGCACTGCCACCGTAAGTGTTGTAGCCGATGGCGGTATAGCCAAATTTGTAGTCACATAATGCATCTCGCCATTGTGTCCATTCTCTCGTATATTGGGCAATCCACCGTTGGTCATGAAATTGGGTTGCTTCTGCAGCTTGCTGTTGAGGCGCTGCTGCTGCTGCTGATGCAGATGGTGGTGCTGTGTCGGTGGTGCTGGCAACGGCTGTTGTTGATGCTGATGCTGCAGCAGCAGCTGCTGCTCCTCACCGCACACATTGTACAAGTGCCCATTGTCCTTCTTGCTGTAGGTGTCCGTATTGAGGCGATTCTCCTGGAACTGTGAGGCCTTCTGATAGTATTCGGCTGGATGCAGGCCACCACCAGCATGTGACAGCGACTGCGTATCGTTCGCTGCTCCTGGCCGGTTGCTGATCATGGCATTGCGCACTTCGCCATTGAGGGCATTGCTGCTGCTGTCGCAGAGGAAATAGGTGACCATGTCGCCCTTGCCCTTCACCTTGATGGTGCCGCGACAGCGGAACTCAAAGTGTGAGCCCACCAAACTGTCCACCACCTCCTGTGTGACCTGTGAGTAGCCGGGCACACCGGTCGAGTCCATGCGACTCGCCACATTCACCGTGTTGCCCCAGATATCATACTGCGGCTTACGGGCTCCAATCACGCCCGCCACAACGGGACCAATATTGATGCCTGTGCGGGAATGGGAATGAGTTTAAAGAGAGCCATTCATGGTCTGAAGCCTGTTGAGCTTGGTGCACTACTCACCCACGCGCAGCATAAAGTTATTGTAGGAGTGACTATTGATCTCCTGCAGAGAGAGCCGCATGGCCTTGACGTATTCGACCAGCGCCGTCATGTGGCGCCGCACCGAGTTGGGATCATTGGGCTGAATCTTGTACTCGGGTATGAGCCCAACCACCGCCATGTAGGTGCTGCCCACGGTCTTGATCTTGTCAATGCCCCGAAAGCGATCCTCCTTGAGCAGCTCATCAAAGTCGGCAATAATCTCGTTGAGCAGACGCAGACATTCCAGCCCCTGATCCGAACCGTCCATCTCCGTATAGAACTCATTGAAGTTCGGCACACTGGCGAATATGACGCCCACCTTGGCGTAGCTCTGATGGTAAAGCTCCTAAAATAAAGTGAAAGCCCGATTTGTGTGTCAGTGCGGGTCAGTGCATGATAGCAGGATGCCCAACTGGCTGGGTGGCTAAATGGCTGGATGGCTGGATTGGCTGTTCTCTTACCATATTATTACGAAATTGCGCATCGAGAAAATGTGCAGCCACATGAGCGGGCAGCAAATTGTGCAAAATGCGCTTATTGGACTCCTGCAGCACATCCATTTCCTTCTTCTCCTGCGAGGCCTGCAGCTGCCAGAGAAAGTCCAAGCGGGCGGTGCCCTCCACCAAACGTCCGTGCACCAATATCGCAATCATAAAGATGACAATGCGCGCCAATGAGATCAAATGAAGCGGAATCGTTGCTCTAAAATTTTAGATTTAGTTAGATATATATATATATATAGATAGATAATGTATTTTAGTGGGTCAATCGAATGACCCTTGACCACCTACTTGACACGATTGTCGTAGCAATCAAAGATGTTCTGATGCGACAGCTCAATGAACAGGCCATAGATGGTGCCCATGCCCAGCACAAGCAGCGACTTGAATATAATCGGCAATCTATGTATGTATGTATGTAGGGGGAAACAAGGTTAAGAGGAACTCTCAGTAAGAGTCTCAGGCAGCATTCAGACTCACCTGAGAAACACGGATACGGAGAGAAAAGCAAAAGCTGCCGACAATGAAACATATTGCGGCATGGAGCACTTGCGATGCGAATCATTTTGTTTGCTAATCAGCGGCAACATGTGAAATCCCTGCGAGTCCAGAGGTTGGGCGTCCAAGCGAGTTACATTCGCACAAGGATGATCCGACACACACGTAAACTAAAGGGAAAAGGGAAAAGGGAAAAGAGAGCTTTAAGCTCATCTATACTTTTCTTCAATTGGTAACGCGGCACTCACCACATTCACCTGGCCCACGGAATAGATGAGTATAATCGTGAATATGGTGATGGCCATACGTAGCGAGAAGCTCTCGGATATATCCCAGATGATCCACTTGAGGCGAACAGCCAGCAATAGCATCAGTATGGCGCTGACCCAAATGAAGGCCGTGAGGAACAACAGCAACAGGATCAGGGTGCGCGGCAATGCGGTCACCTGCAAGGCGGCGCCCAGTATTAATAATAGCAGAGAGCAGCCCATGGCCGTGGTGAATCCCAAATCGAAATCCTTGTGATATTCACGCTCCTTATCGCTCTGCCGGAAGCGCAATGTCAATCGATCCACATGCTCCGACTTATCACAGTCAACGGAGCGCGCATTGATGGCCTGAGAGAGGAAGCGATTCACTCGATTTGTTGGCTGATGATGTGCGGCCACCGAGTGACGTTTGCGGAACGGCCGCTTGAACTTGTCGGCGACCTTGGACTGTGACTGTATGGGGAATGCAGGTAAGACAAAAATGGGTTAAGTTAGTGCTGATTGCGGTACTCGATTGGCTGATAGCTGCTGGCTGGTTGTGGTGCTGGCTTGTTGGCTAGATCGAGAAGAGTACCAAGTACCACACTAAATGGATCTAGGGCATGCAGTTGAGAGCAGAGCTGTGTAGCGCGGCATGCTGTGTGAGTTTGACGAAACTACCGCAACTGGACGAAAGTAACATGACGAAACATGACGAAACATGTGGGTGCGTCACGACTGGACATGCGGTAAATGTTTTTTTTTTTTTAATGGATTCTGAACGCTATTTAGATTATTATGAAACTTAACGATGCTTGGCGAGACTTAACGAAACTTAACTAAACGCCGCAAATCATGTGGCCCGCCCCCAAGAGCAACTGAAAGCAAATAACACTTACAATACTATAATAAATACAACTTAAACTTAATTTCAAATGGAAAAAAATAAAAATAAAAAACAAAAACTTAACGAAAACGCAACTTAACGAATCGTACACATATGAGTTAGCAAAAACGGCACGTAACGCTTGAACATGAACGAACGTGTACAATACAAGACAACACAATTACTTAACGAAAACACAAAACTGAACGAATGTGAACGAAAATTCAACATTTGTTTGGTTGCTGCTCTGCTCACTTTATTGTTCTTGTGATTGTGCCTATGTATGCGACTAATCGTACTCGCTGTTGAATTGGGACTTGTGCCTACGGTCACTTGAACACTGCCCGCCCCGCCGCCGCCGCTGCCGACGACGCTGCCATAGCCGATGCCGTGCGGTGGCGGGGTAGCATGCAAGATTTTTTGTAGACGTATTACCTAGATCAGAGAAGTATACACAGTATTTCATATTGTATATTTATATTTAAATATATTTATATATATATATCTATGAATATATATAGTTTGAAAACGTATGTATATTTACTTATGTATATTGAAAAAAAAAAAAAAAAAATTAGATAAATTAAAATTGTGAAAAGAACGAGGAATCGAATAACGGCAACGATAACGATAACGATAGTTAAATGTGATTAAGGATTAAGTTAAATATAAGAATAGATCAAGTTTGGCATAAAGAGAACGAGTGAGAGAAAGAGAGAGAGAGAGAGAGAGGTATAATTAGCTTATTTAAACAAAAGGGCAAATTAAACGTGACAAAACAAACTTAACGAACGTGAAACTAAACTGAAAATCGGATATCGGAAACTGGAACTTCAACTGAAACTTTGATAGCAGATAGCAAACTATAATTTAGTGTCAGTACAGCGTTAAAGTGTTTGTTATGAATACTAATTTCGACTCGATATATATCGTTTAACTTTTGCAATTGTTATTCAAATCATTTGCAATTTTAGTGTTTGCCTAAAGCTTTTCGATTTTAGTGTACTTAACTGATCTTCATTGTTCGATTGTGTTCCCTGTCTCTGTGTGTGTGTGTGTGTGTGCATGTGTGTGAGTGTGTGCGTGTGTATATATATATATTTAATCTGATCGAGAATGATGATATTTATCTTGCTGTGTTGCTGTTAGTGGGTATTACCGATGAGTCCAATAAGTACAATTTTCATCTATAACTACTCTTTACACACAAAGTACGCACAACATCGACACAAACACAATAGACGAATATTTTCATTTATATTTATGATTATTATTATTATTATTTGTTTTTTTTTTTTTTTCAGAGATATAGTTTTGGCCAGTATAGAGTACAGATGTTAGTAGATACAACAGTACGGATTACAAATCACAAATTACGAATCAAAATATAATGATTACTAATCAACCTACTACGCAAAATATAAAAATAAATAATAATATTAATTGAATTTGAATAAACTATGCAAATTATTGCGTCTACGAAACAAAAGAGCCCACAAAAGATTTTTTCTTTAATATGTATATATATATATATAAAAAATATATAAGAAAACAAAAATCGAGGGAACAGAGTTTTTGGGCTGGGAATTTGGGTACATTTCATACTATATTTATAAGTAAGGCAAACTTACCGCATCCTGAAAGTAAACGAAAAGAAAGGAATCAACGAAAGAAATCATAAAGAATTGTCGCAGTTTACAACAAGCCGAAGACAATTTATTGAGATTCGAGTGTATCCATGGGATACGATACGATTCGAGAAATCGAAACAAGCGACAAAATGCGAACGTAACTGATCCACAATTAAGCTCCGCATAGAAACAAAGACTTTATACATATATATATATATAAATATATATATATATATATTCATATAGTATATATCCGGACATGCACAGAACTGAGCTACGACTACGGATCTACTACAGCGAGTCTCTGAACTCTAAGTATACTCGACACTACGGCCTCTCCAACTATATAGACTAAGAATACTGTATAATACTGTATGATGGGCTATAATTAGTGGGCATTGAACACTTACCTTGCGTGAACCCTTCTCCGACACCTGGACACTGGCAGCGGTCGCGTCGGTGCTGCTGCCGCGTGCCGCGCCGCCGCCCAAAGCAGCTGCCGCCGATGGAAACGAACCGGTGGCAATGTTGGAGAATGGCACCGGCTCCGAGAACTTGATGGTGTGCAGCAGCTGCATGACCACATTCGAAACGTTTCTAAATGATAGCTTGCGCCGACTACCGATCGCCGAGCGTACACCAAGCGTGTTTAGCATTAGGGGCTGCAATAAAGACACCAATACACATACACGGCGCAAGTGTGCGAGAGAAAGAGAAAGAGATGGGCATGAGAGCGAACGCTACAAAGCGACAGCATCATCTAATTGGGCTGGCAAAGCGCACTCAACTCACCTTGCGCCGATGCGGCGGCGGTACAATAAAGAACGTATCCACTCCATGATCCCGCAGATACGACGATCGTTCGTCGCCGTGACCCGCCTCCACCTCGTACTCGCCCGACAGCGAGTCGAGGGTGGCGCGCGTCACATGCACGCGGCCCGGCTCACCGCCGGACTCCATGTGATTGGCCAGCGTAACATCATTGGACCACACATCGAATTGCCACTTGCGCAATCCCAGAACGCCGCAGAGCACACGACCCGTGTGGATGCCCACGCGCATATTCAGTATGACATCGGTAGCCTCCACAACAGTTCTGTGTGGTAAGAATTCGATTACAAAATTTACTCCAATGAAGTAAATTAGAAATTTTGATAAAAGATTATTATCAAAATTCAAGAATTTATACTCACGCAATGGCATCGATCATATCGAGTCCCATTTCCACAGCACATTTGGCATGATCCTTGCGAGGCTCCGGCAGACCGGAGACACAGTAATAGCAATCGCCCAATATTTTGATGCGCAAACAGTGGTTATCCTATAAAGGAACGACAGAGAGGGAAGGAGCCCATGCTTTAATAGGTTTTTTATTGTACATTTTTAATTTTATTAATATTATTTGTCTATTTTTTATTTTATTTTATTTTTTTTTTTTTTTTGTACTTGAATTTTATTTATATATTTTTTGTTTGTCTAATTTTTAACTATTTTCATTTTCATTTTTTATTTTTATTTTTTTTATTTTATATTTACTTATTTATTTTGTTTTATTTTTATATTTATTTTATGTTATTCCATTTTACTTTTTATATTTATTTTGGTTATTTTTTATATTTTTTTAATTTTATTGTTTCTTATTTGTTTTACTTTATTTTTATATTTATTTTATTTTATTTTTACTTATTTATTTTATTTTATTTATATATTTATTACATGTTATTTTATTTTATTTTTGTATATTTATTTTAGTTTATTTTTATTTATTTTTAATTTGATTGTTTCTTATTTGTTTTACTTTATTTTTATATTTATTTTATTTTATTTTATTTTTTAAATTATTTTTTTAAAGCTAATTTTGAACTATTTTGGATTCATATTTTTATTTATTAAATTTTTTTTTTATTTTTTTTTTTTTTTGCAATCTATTTTTAAATTAATTTTATTTTTATATATAATCACTAATGTATTTTTATTTTATATTGCATCTAATTTTAATTGTTATTTCCAAACTCACATGCGCCAGCTGATCGAAGCGACCGAACAGCTCGTTGAGCAGCCGCACCAGCTCCTGGGCGCTGCACTGCGAGGAGAGCACAGTGAAGCCGACTATGTCCGCAAACAGAATGCTCACGTTCTCGTGCTTCTGTATATAGATGCGATGGAATTGGCCTGCAACGGGCGACAGAATATCGTTCTTCATCTGCATGGCCACGTGCTGGGGCAGCACGGAGAGCAGCAGACGCTCCAGTTTCTCATTCTCGTCCTGGATCTCCAGGCGTGCAGCAATGCAGTTGCGTGTATCGAGGAATGCCCGCCGCTGGGCACGCTCCATCATAATGTTAACCACCAGACCGGCGACATTCACTCCAATAAAGATGACAATATTAGCGATAAGCTGATTATATTCCAGGTCTTGCAATGCACCCGTAAAGATCTTATAGACCGTAATGCTAATGTGCACCGAAGGCAGCGTAATGCCAAAGGCAACCGCCTCCCAAATCTGCAGCGGCATCATGGCATACGCCAGAAAGACAACAAACACTATCTGCCAAACGCCCTCGGCCATCACCTCCTTGGTGTCCACGGGGAACACGCTGCCCAGCGTCGGCATTGAGACTATGCAAATGCTGGCCGTAAACAACAGAATGGCATAGCACAATGTGGGCAAATGGTGATCCTTGATGACCGAGCATTGCAGCAGCACCAGCACAACGGCGAACAGCACACACAAAATCGAATTGAAGATGTTCTAAAATGTAAGAGAATAGAAAATGTAATCTGGTTTTCTTAAAATATGATAGATTTGCTCTATAGGCAATATATATAGAGTGAAATATAATATTGTATAAACTAATTTAGCGAGATGTGTCCATCAAATTGGTCTGTAGAAAATAGTAAATCTAAGACCTTAGGAAAATTAAGTAAATTAGTTCCAAATCTGAGATCTTCAGAGTATTAAAAATTGTTTGTAATAATCTTTGGCATTTCAATCTATAGTTCTCATGGAAACATTTGAAGTTGGATTTGTGCTTAGTCACACTATGCTTGCCGACCTAGTGCTCAGTCTATCTATGCTCGCTTACTCTCCCTATACTCGCTCATCCTGCGCTTAGTCACCCTGTACTCACTTTCTTTATACTCACCCTATACGCTCACTCTATGCTCGTGCTTCCTATACTCGCTCTCCCTATATTCACCCTGTGCGTCGGGCTGCCTATACCGGCTCAGCCTGAGCTCGTTTCCCCCTATACTTGCTTACGAAATCGTGGAGATGACCGCCCGACAGGAGACGCAAGCTCGAGGTAGAGAGTAGAGAGAGAGAGAAGATAGAGGGAGAGCGACGGAGAGAGAACGCGTAGATAGAGAGAGCGGAAGCTATCTATCTATCTCTACTCTCTCTCTCTCTCTCTCTCTCTATCTCTTCTCTCTTCTCTCTCTCTCTCCCTCTCTCTCTCTCTCTCTCTCTCTCTCTCTCTCTCTCTCTCTCTCTCTCTCTCTCTCTCGCTCAACTAACCGGAACTATTTAATGGCAAGGAAAACTTTAGCATGAACAATGCACAATACTTACATGAAAGGTGGCCGCATTGTTGAAGGCCATGGACAGGGCGGCCATCACCCCGCAGAGTACCAGGACGAGCGCAACGACGCCCAGCACCGAGAAGCGCTGCAGCTTGAGGGTGTAGCGCTGATAGAGGCATTCCAGTTCATCGTTCTCGAAGCGCAGAGTATTGAGCGGGCGGCCGCGCGTCGCCTTGACGGCATGATCCATGCGGCTGCCGTCGCCGCCGCCGCCAAGCGGCTGCTATCCAACGGGCTGCCAAGTTCAAGGGCTGCAATGAAAGGTAAACAGAAAGAAAAGAAAGCAGGTGGAAATTAGTTGCTTGAACTGGTTTATTTGCATTGGTTTCAACACCCCGTCACTGTTTAGTTTTTTTTTTTTTTTTTTCCCCTCTTTTAATTGCTACGCTTCGACCTTGAAATGTTGCACGTTTGTTGGCTGGGTGAAATGTTTTGGCATTTTCCGTGGCACGCAATCAGTGTGTAGGAAAATGTAACCGACTGCCAAACGGCGCTCAACCAGGCCAGCCGGCTGGCCGGCCACCCTTCTCGGTCCCTCGGTTGCAGCACTTAAAATAACATTTTCATTTCAAAAACCCTTTGCCCAGTGCCCCTCAAACTTCACGCCAGCTGAAAATAACCGCTAAAAATAAGCAGCTCAGCAGCTCTGTGGCTGCTTTCTGGCGTGAAATCAATCAATGTTCATGTCCATTCGGTCAGTTTTTCTCGTTTTTCTTTACGTGTCGCGGCGTTTATATATATATGTATGTATGTATATATTTGCGTGCCACGCCCACGCCGCACACCACACATGCCCACTGGCTGCGGCGACAGAAGATAAATGATGATTTGTATGCGGCAATCCGTTAAATTCATTAAAATATTATGCACAAATTCATTTAGCGAATGCTCAAAAGTACTCGCACATAAAGTATCTGACAAGTCAGCGTAAAAACCATGGAATACCAGAGATGTGTACTAAAATAGATGAAAATTCAAAATGAACGACTAGCAGATACCCATTGCAGAAGCAAGGCGCAAGGCGATAGAAGTGGGAGATGAGCTAACTAAGCAAATATATTTCATTTGCATATGTAAGGCAAAAGCACACAGGGTGTGCCTGACTAGCAGATACCCATTGCATTAGTAAGTAGAAGGCGATAGAAGTGGGAGGTGTGCTAAAACTAAGCAAATATATTTCATTTGCATATGTAAGGCAAAAGCACACAGGGTGTGCCTGACTAGCAGATACCCATTGCATAAGTAGGTGAAGGTGAACAATTGGCAAATATTAGAGTTGAGCTTATATTTGATTTTGCTTATGAAATAGAATTGCATATAAGAGTGCTCGACTAGAAGCTACCCTAACTTGACTATTTCAAATATAAAATAGGGAAAATCAATTATATTTGCAATCTGTATATGGATAAATGCAGTCATAAGAGCTTAATATTTATTGATTAACTTTAATATTCTTCAACGTTTATATAGACACACAGGGCAGATCGACTCAGCTAGAACTACACTTTACACTAAATACTGTTTACAGTCAGCCACGCCCACTTTCTGCCTGTTACACACAATTGCACACAATAATTATACACCTCACACACACACATACTCAGCGAGCTTAGGGCATGCAAACAGATCATAAAAGATATGCACAAGGTAATTCACTAGAGATCAGAGCTCAAATTCCAGCCTGCAGCAATAGGATGATAATTATAATGCATATATGTATATATAGTATATTATAATCAAATTGAACTGTTTCATAATACCAATAACCCACAATTGAGTCTTTAAATAGTTGTTAATCTATTTGCAGCTCTTTGCTGACAATTAACAAAATTTGAAATGTACAATAGAAATGAGCTCATTGACGACAGCAATTAAATAAACTGAAGCACCTCGGCAATTTATTAGACACACAAATATGCAAGTTGATATTAATAATAAACAAAGAGAATATTTCACAAAACCACACGAATTTCATTTGACGCAAATTTATAAAATGCGGTGTGAAATATTTACAATTGCATAACTAACAAAAAAAAAAAAAAAGAAATAAATAAATAAATAAAAAAAAATACATTTTGAAACAAGTCGGGCACTTGCCATGCCGCAAATAGAATTATTGGACAAGCCCACACACGCACTCACACACACACACACACGCACACACACACACACAGACACATACGTTCACAAGCGTTTTTAGAACGGGTGGAAAAGTTTTTGGACTTGCTTTGGAGGCGTTGGGCTGGCTGGGTCAGGGGAGCTAACAACAAAAATAACATTAAGTATGTGAATATAAATTAAAAATATTCACGTCCTATAATCATAATCATAAATGCCGCGAAATTGCAAAATGCGCACACATCGAAATTATTCAAACTGCCAAATAGGTAAGAAATTATAGAGCGAGCGGAAAAGATAGACAAACAAACAAATATTGTTCGCTGCAACCCCAACTACAGCCCCAGCCCCAGTCCCAGTCCCAGTCCAGATCGAGACAACTGTTCAAACAGCAGCTCACAAAGGTTGCGATATGGCGATAAATAACATGGGAGAATTACTTCAGCTATGCTGAGAGTATAAAGCCTCGCAAATTGTCTGCCAAAGTTCAACGAATTGTTGAACTGAATTGAATTGAGGCAAGCTCAAATATTGATTAATTAGTATAGACAACATAAACAAACAGACAAACGAACTTGGGTAGAGCGGCGTATAAAACTGCAGAGCGCAGCAAGTTTAAAGGCCAAATGAGAACCGGGTCAGTATTAAAGAAATCAGCTAAAGAGAAAATGAAAACTCAGGCGCGTTCCTTGTGGTTCAAGGTGACAGGTGAAGGCAGCCATAGAAGCAAATTAGAAGTAAAATGTGAAAAAATGGAAATTAAAAAAGTATTTAGAAAATAATTATAAAAGTAAGCGAAAATAAATTCCAGCTCGTTTATAGCTAGTTGATAAGCGAGCTTTCCTTTAGACAGAGCCAAATAAATGTATTTAAATTTCATTCAACAAACAAGTAAGCAAAACTTGAGCAAATTTTATAATGAAAGATGAAAAAGAAAACGATTTTCTTTTCTACTTAGATATTTATTTGCATATAAACTATTATTAAGAAAAAACTGTAGTTATATAAAAGAGTGAAAAAAATGAATTTGAAATTGAAAAAAACAACTTAATTTATTTTTATATATTTTTATATTTTTATTTTATTAATAATATAATTTCAAATAAATTGAAATTGAAATTGAAAAAAAAGCAACTTAATTTATTTTTATATTTTTATTTTATTATTAATATAATTTTAATATTTATTTATTATTATTTTATTTTGCATTGCCATATATATTATTATTTTTTAATTTTTTTATTTTAGATATTTTTATATATGTTATTTTTTATTTTAATTTATTTTTATATTTTATTATTTTTTTTTTATATCGTATTATTATTTTAATACATTCTTTTTTTTTTTTTTTTGTTTTTTTATTTAAGATATTTTTTTATATTATTTTTATTTATTTTGAGACGTATTATTATTATTATTTTTTAATACATTCGCCTAGCAAAAGTGAGATATTTGCATTTTAAACGCATAAATAAAAAACTATACTAGCAAATCAAGAAATCTTTTTTATATTTTGTTTATTATATAATTCTAAAGAAATAAAATAGCACCAAGGAGCGAAACAAATCAAACGTTGCCGATTGTGAACGAGCTCGCTAACGAGCTAACGAGCCATTGCAATCATTTGCTCTCTCAGTTTTTTTTTTACCAGAGACTTAATGACAGCGATCAAGTTGCAAGCAAAAGTAATAGAAACTGAAACAGTTAGTAGAGTATATATATTTTAGGTACTTTAACAGCCAAAACTGAATGCTATCTGCAAGCTCTACTCTCGCTCCTTCAACTACTCAATTTTTGTCATAGATATATAAGAAGGGGTTTGAGGCCTGCAAATACTTTCAATTCATATATTGCATACATGAATAGCTCAACTGTTTGCGATTTAAATAAAGCCCAACTGTCTTACGATAGTACAACTACTTCATTTCTTATTTATTTGTCTTTTTATTTATCAACTTATTTGCTATCTGTAAATGATGTTGATTCGTTAGCTCATTTAAATGCATGCCGGTAATAGCTCGCTGGGCACACAATGTAATGGGATTGATTGCTGTTTGCTAAATGGCGTCATCTAATAATGATGATCTGTTCGCTGTTGACATCTACTGGTCGGGCATTACATTATAAATGACTTGCCAAAAACATATAGAAAGAAAGAGAATCGCTTGATGTTCCTGCTGGCAATCGTTTAGTTGTGGACACGCGCAATTTGGTTGACCAGCAAGTTTTTGGCAGCAAAATCGGCTCCCTCTGTCCGGTCCGCCCACACAGCACAGCACAGCACAGCACAGCAACAAAAGCAATTTTAAATAATCAGAAAAAAAAAAAACAAAGTGAAGGAAGGCAAAAATCAAAAACCGAAAGTAAAAGAAAATGGTGTGGTTAGGCTAAAACCGAATGTCAGAGAAACACGAAAATTTCTTGTGATTTTCAATGTTTCCGCTTTGACGGATGCATGCGAGCAGCTTCTACGGGTCGCTTAATGAATTTCTTTGCCAAAAAAAAAAAAGTACCATTGAACAGTGGACGAATACTCAATTAAAGGCCACGCCCCCGCACAGCCCATAGGGGAGAGGGGTCAGTTGCTGTCAATCAATGGCGACAAAATTGCAAATGCAACGTCATGTAAAAGGCTTCAATTAGAATTTTGCACTGATTTGTGATTGCGGATTTTTCTTTTTTTGATTTTTTGATTTGTCGTTTGTCGACTATTTTGAGATTCAATTTTTGATTGTATCAATTGGCAGCAATTAAGATTCGTCGACGAACGAACATTAATCATCATTAGCAAACGGCAATTGTTGATTATCTTCTCTAAAGACTTTTGTGATATTGCGCGCTGGGCGCAATACACATGCATACATAAATATGTATATATATGTAATTATAATCAATTCAATTATAAATTTCCAATTGCCAAATGCCGTATATAGATACGCTCGCCGTCTGCCCAGGAAGCTCTACCAAACAAATTAAGCACAAGCCAAACAAATGCCAACGGCACACAAACACAGCGAAAACAAATTGACGCACACGCCGGAAAAACATTGAGATACAATTGGAAAAAAGGAAACCAAAAAGTGCCCCCCCAAATACAAATGCACAGCCAAAAGCCATAAGGCAAGAGCCAAAAGCAACAGCCACAGCCACAGTCAGAAGTCACTTAATGTGTATTGAAATAATTTTATAGCTTCTTCTTTGCCGGCAAATGCAACTCAATTAAATTGGATTAGTATTGATCATATAGCCAGCGAATTAGCCTAACAAAAGAACAGTTCATGAATACCTACCAAAAAATATGCTATCATTAGTAAAATGAAGAACAAGAATGTTCCAGAGCTGTGCTATTAAAGGAAATTAAACATATTCTCAACTGCAGTTGCCTCTTTCTCCTTCGCTCTCTTTCTCTCTCTCTCATTGTGCGATCTATACTGCATGAGTTACAAGACTGAAACGAACTCTTTCTTTGATTAGCCTGCTTGGAGATACTCAAATTGACTCGAAGCTAATGATTCATAGTTCAGCTAATGGGCTTGAGCAGTTTCTCCTTACGAAGAGCGACGATTTTTACTAGAAATTCTCATTTAACTTGCATAACTTGGCGAAATACATTGCTTTATAAACTCACAACAATTCCACAATTTCGTTTCAGCTCATCTACAAATATCTCATAGCCAAAGCTCACTTGCAGCTGGGCTCACAACACGTCCATTAAAGCAGGCATAAGTGCATAAGGCATTCTAAGCAATTGAGAAGGCTCGACTACGAGATACCCTGAACCCTGAAAAAAAAAAAAAAAATACTCTTCTTCTTTATCAACGTATGAGCGCGCGCTCTGCAAACCGCGCAGTTGCTGGCGTAACTTGGGCGTGGGTTGGGCTGAACTTTGGACGCTTACAACTCCCTTTCTAGATGGATGAATACGGAATATATTAATAGCATACAAATGTGTCTATTTTCCAAGCCTAAAAGTCTCTAGTATTTAAAATGCGTTCAAATTGAGGGCGATGGGGGAGTGGCATACAATATCTGAACATAACAAAATCTGCGTATCCTTAATATCTATTTAAATATAAAAATTCGCTAATATAAAGTCTCTAGCTCAAGCGGTGTAGAAGTTATGCTCAAAAAACGTTAAAACGAATTTTGAACTTATCGATAATTTGGAAATGGGATGAGTTATCGAAAACGCTGCGTAACTAACATACGTGTATTCATGTGAAATTTCAGCTCTTTCAGACGTTCATACAGGACAGACAGAGCTACATCAACGTTTTTTATGCTGATCAAGAATATATATACTTTGTGGAGTCTGCGACGTCTCCATCTGCCTGTTACATACATTTTCACAAAACCATTATACCCTGAATTCGCATTTTGAATGGGTTCAGGGTATAACAACAAAATTCGCTGGAAAAAATATGCTAATACTAAACATTTTAATAGACTCTCGTCTCGCTGCGCTGGCATTTTTCGTTCATTTTCGACAGAGGCAAACGCCATGTGGCACCATAAGTATTTATAATGAAAGCAACCTTTCGGTCCGCTGCGGCGCTGCCAAAGAAAATTCAATCAGACAATAGTTTCCGATTGCAATTTGTTGATATACAGCATATGGAGTGCTTGCTTACGCCGCTGCTCACGCCCACGCGCACAATGTTGCCTCCGCCCACGCCCACGACCACGCCCACCCGGCAGGTGTACGCCCACAGTGCACCTGCATCGGAGATAATTAATTATACATATATTTTGAGCCATAAGTTAATTACACTTCAAACGTTGGGGCTGGCTGAACGGAATTGGCGAACTCTTGACATTTTGACCTTTTTCATGGACAGAAGGGTATATGAGGCGTGTGTGTTGGCAATATGCAAATTTTAATATTGAAAATTGAATATTACTTAATGATAAATGAATGAATAAATGACATTAACTGAAAACTTTACTTGAATTTCTTTAGCTCCAGAGCTCCAAACTTATTTGGCCAACAGCGTAGCATGCCGTCGTGCATTTACAAGCTAACAGAATTTGATATAAAATTTCATTTTGGCCTTTTGCAAAAATGACGACGACAAATCAATTAGCGGATCAGCAGGCCATGGCTCAAAGAGTGGCCAATTTTGTATGGCTTTTATCTGGCCCCTACTAGCCAATATGTACATATATACGTAAATTGGGTTATTTGCTGTGCTATCGTATGCTGGTATAAGGAACTTGTACATGTGCAGATTTTGATCCAGATGTTGTTGCCATGGGCTCTCAGTTTATTATCACATGTTTAATTCAAATTTCATTGCTAAACATCATGAAATTCATGTACATCAGACATATGTATTACACAAATTTATTTATATTCATAAACATACACTTATATATATATATATATATATATATATATATATGTGTGTGTGTTTGTCAATATTTATCGCTCGATTGGGTTGCCTCAGCTGCCGTTGTCCCGTGATGTCAGCATCAGCTTGGCTGATTTTATTTATAAGTATATGTGGACCATTAGCATTGCCTTGCCATTGCTCTGGACCCCAAAGATTAGTTCTCTCTCTCTCCCACTCTCTCACTCTCTCTCTCCCTCTGTGCCCTAATTGTCAGTGTGAGTCATTGTCTTGCGTCCAATACGGACATCGGATGTGAGATTATGCTAAGATTTTAGTTTGACTCGTTTGAGATTTGCTAACGAATTTACGTACAACAATTTTTGGTGAAATTAAGCCCAAATTTGACAGTTTGCCAAGAGATGTAAATATTGCATGGCTCTTACAAGTCAAGATAAGAGTTTAAAAATACATATATATATATATCAGCTATACGTTGAGCAAATCTTTGCAAATTATCAGCTACTATAAACAGTATAAACAACTTACGTAACTTGTACAAGAAATCAATGCTCTGATTGATTCATAACTTGGCCAAGTAGCAATTTTTGCTATTGCCAAGCTGCTTATCAGTCAAAAGTGCTGCTCAACTTCCCGCTTCTGGGTGAAAAAAGTTCAGTCTCCCAGTTGAGGGACATCTTATCTGTAGCTGTGCAGCTTAATTATTGTTGGCTTAGTGCCTCATTACTGTTTACATGGCCTCTTGGCAATGCAGTGGAATGCAACGTCAGCTGTGCAAACCGGCAACAACACCTGGCAGCGGCTCAGTGTCAATTGCCCCCCGCCTCCCACGCCTCTGCTGATCTTCGATGGTGCAGGCAAACCTCACTCAATTGGCAACAACAGCGTTAGTCAAAATATGCAAATATCTATTTGGAATGGGAATTGAAATTGGAATTGGAATTGGTAACGCTATCGTCGATTGCTATTTTGCTGTTTATGGCATTTTTTGCGCCTAATTAAACGCAAATCGTAAATTCGCAAACGCATTGAGCATATGTAAAATTGTCCGACGGGCAACGGAGCAACGAAGCCGATACGTGGCATTTGCCAAGGAGACGGCTGCTAAGGTGGGGCAAGCGTGCTTCCCAAAGCAAGGCAAGGCAAGGCGTACCATGGCAAACCATGGCAAGGGCATGCAAATTACCACAAAAGGCCAACACACACACACACACACACACACACACTCACACACACACTCGCATATATAGCAACACTAGCAACAGGAATATATAAAATCAATAAAAATGTATTTTTAACACATTTTTCTTTTGAAAATTATGTTGAAGTAGTAGCTGCTGAACTGGGCGAGAAATGATTATAATAGCTGGTTAGATTTTTGCCGTTAATCGCGTGTGAATGCATCCCTTTCGCTTTTTTTTTTCTCTCCTTCCCACTTTGCTTCCCATCTCTCACGCTCTCCTTAACAGGCAGCCACACAGTTGGCTCAGGCGAGGCGTGTAAATATAAAATTTATGAATAGTTCAGCAAACAACATCAGCTGCCCAGATGGACAGCAGCAACAGCAGCGAATGAGAGGAGAGAGAGAGAGAGAGTGAGAGTAAGAGTGACTGTGTGTGTGTGTGTGTGTTTGTGTGTGTCCTCCATCTCAGAAGCTTCGCTTCGCTTCGGACAGTTATCTCGTTCAAGAATTTATAGACGTGCGTTGCTGTCAAATCGATTTTCAATCGCATGACGCAAATTAAAGCAACATTTACACATTTATATAAATATAAATATATAAATTTATCAAATTCTTTTTGCCATTTATATATAGCAAATATACTTATTTATAATAATATATATTATCAAGAGGCATAATTAAAGCGCAACATTCGTCACACTCGATTTACTTGTTTGGCCAAATGAAATCTTATGCATATGTAATACTCAATTTCAAGGGCTCCCACACGAATGACGAAATGTATTACAAAATGACAAAAATGTTATTTCGATTTTGCCATTTTTGCTTTGCTCTCTCACTCTCTTTCTCTCTTCCTCTTATTTCCTTTTTTTTTGACTTTTTGGCAAGACCACAAGCAAGTGGAGGCTAGGCGAGCACACGTTTCGGCCTGACTGCTGAAATGTTTCTAATTAGACATAAGATTGACGGGCAACATTCACCAATGACACGCCCCAGCCCCAACCGCAGCCGCAGCCGCAGCAGGAGATGGAGGAGCAGGCGAGACTGTGCTTAAATGTGAGATGAGTTCGTAAATTGGTGACTGAATGACTGGATGAGTGAATGGCTGACTGACTGACTGACTGGCTGATTGTCTGACTGTCTGTCAGATTGACAAACCAAACGATCCGGCCATGGCAACATGTCACGTCCAATGCTGGAGCGCTGACGCCCACTCGACCGACCGCCAGCGAAAGTGTCAGCGCTACAAAACGATCTGGATTAAGGTCTTATGCAATCTGATCTTTTGTAATCCTTCAAAGCAATTTATTTAAATCGTAAAGGCGTAAACAAAATTGAATTGTTTAACACATTTAGCTTTATCTCTCATATCATGCCAACGGACTTGCTCAGTCATCATATGCTATTCATAATTATTAAATTCGAATTTCAAATGACTTAGCCTATCTGTGCTTTAGTCGATTCATTGCTGGATAACACTAATTGAGCACTTAATTAATGCATATTAAATGCCTTTTTAATCACGTTCACTTGCATTAATTGAATTGCATATTTAAATGCGTGTTTCAATTACATTAACTCTATGCAAGATCAGAATCTATATATATTTTTGTAATTTAATATAACTAATTTAATGTAGATCTTCAATTTAAACATCTGATATATATTTGCAGATCTTCATTGATCAAATTTGTACAATTAAATGCACAAAGAATCTGTAGAAAGTTTATTGAAGAAACAAAAATCATAAATATCATATCATATGATATAAATATTACAATTAGAAAATTTATTAAAAAACAAATCAAAAATTTTCTTTGCTTCATTATAATTCACAATCAAAACCGAAAAACTTTTGAAAATTTTATATTAAACTACATTTTTTAACTTAAAACAAACTTAAGTTGAGCCAGACAATCAGCAGCTATAACTAGACTTCTAATCAATATTATTATTATATAATTTTAAATCTTATACCCAAGATTTATTAAGAATCAAAAAACAAAGACTATCATAAATTAATAACAAGCATGAAAACTTCATCAAATGATATTTGCTAGATTTCAAAGCAATATAATTATAGTAGCTTTTATAATTTGAGAACTTATGCTTAGGCACAGCAACTAAATGCGCATCAAATTGAGGATCAATCAATATAGAACTGCCTTGGAATCCAACTATTGTCGTATATTGTCACAAAACCAACGAACAACGAGCGATGCTTCAATGTCAAGCGAGCCATTATGCAAGCAAGTGTCTCTGCATGTGTGTGTGTGTGTGTGTGTTTTTGTTGTGCACAACAAATAATAAAGCTTAGCAGCAATTTGATAACTTCATTGCTGAGAAATGCATGGCTCGCACGCGATTCCCAGTGCATTCGTTGACTCTGATACGACAACAATCGACGACAAATGTCTATAATTTTCTGGCAATTTGTGTAGGAGCAAGAGTGCAAGGGGCGCACTTAGTCTGTTGTATAAGAGCTTGCTCTCAAGACCGTCTGTGTATGTGTGTAGTTGTAGTCTGTTGTGTGGCAAACATAACTTGAACTGCGCTCAGCGACGAGTGGCCAAGTGGCTGGGAGGGGGCGGCACTTGGTTGCATTGTTGACGATGTGGTCGATAGCATAACGAGATACATTAAATGGCATCGTTTAATGGGTATTATAATTATTAGCAATCTATGTAGCTAATTACGAGTGTGAAAAAGAGAGAAAGACAGAGAGAGCGAGAGAGAGAGACAACCTTGAACAGCTGCAGTCAGAGCCGCGCTCAAAATACGATTACGGAACTTGAGCTTTGGGGCGTGAATTGAGTTTGGCTCATGTCATCATGCGGCGACGCATCAAATGTCTTATGCAGGGCACGCAATCGCAGCACAGCCCATAAAAGACCAATTGCCGCATAGTGAACGGGCTTGGACAGCGGTCAACCCCATTATGAATGTCAAATATTTGGACGTTTCAAGTGAAAAAGCGCGTAACAAGTGGCAAACAGAGACCAGCAAAAAAAAAAAAAAAAAAATAAGTAAATAATAAAGACCAAAAGACCAAAGGCGACGGCTGACAAGTGACAAGCGATAAACGGCATTAAAGGCACGAAACGACCCAAAACGCCCAACAAACAAAAACAAGCAACTGCTCAACAATGGCACACCGAACCTCAAATACTCTTGCTCATAACTGAGCTGAAGTGGCCCAAGTCAAATCGACCATATGATTTATCCAAATGACTCAGCAATGATGTGGTTTGAAAATCTATAAAGATTATTTATATGATTTATAATTTGCATACGCTCACTGTAAGAGTGTACCTACTGGGCATAACTAAAAACATTTAACTATATGATTGTGTGTGTGTGTGTGTGTGTGTGTGTGTGTGTGTGTGTGTCTGTGCGTTCGTATGTCATCTAAGCGACCGCGAAATATGGCCCAGCAAGCAACTGCGTTGAGTAAAGCACACAATGTCACTCATACATTGTGCATATAACGTATACGCACAGTGGGACCAGACACAGAGACATGCCAACAGCGCAGCACACTTATCTGCCCATTAACTGCTTAAGCAATGCGGCAGATAGGCAACAGGACATATTTATATATACAACAGGTATATCTGATCGTATATCTGATCGTATATCGTATCGTATGTCTAGCAAAGTCTACACATCACACAAATCTACACATATAGAAAAGAGTATTTCAGAGTATTTCATGTTATCAACAAATGTTTCTATATCCAACAATTTTCTTTACAAAGTTAACAAATAGAAAATTTAAAAGTCAAGGCCTTTCTATGCAAATCTCAAGTTTCTAACAAAGCATTTAATTTACGTAATTTCTTAAGAGATTCTATAATATGCATTTTATACTATACTTTACACTAACTATATATCAATGCAATAAACTAAACTTTATATGCTATATACAACTCTCTAGATCAGTTCTCATAACTCCTGCTCTAAGCAACTTTAATTTATCTATATCTCTTCTTAAGCATTTGTTTTAGTCTAAACAGTTTTCAAATGACTTTTTGAAGTCTCTTTCTCTGTCTAACTGGCAATATGACATGACATTGCTGCTCAACACTTTGGTATATTTTTTGCATCCCTCTCTGTCTCTCCTTCGCTCTCGCTATCCCTCTCTCTCTCTCTCTTTATAGGATTGCAATCGTATCCACATCATTCAATGTAGCGTTCTTGGCGCGTCTCACTTAAGCCCGTTGAATTTTAAATGGGCAGCCAGACAGACATCTGAATAAAACACAAAAAAATAATGATAAAAAAAAAATAAATAAAAGAGAAAAATAAAAAAACCGAGTAGAAAATAAAGCGCCGATAGCGCACTAATATTTCAAGAGCCAAACAACCTGTATATTGGCATTGAGTTTGTCCTTAGACTATTTTGTAAATAGAGAAAATTTAAGAAGTGAACGTGAAAAATAATGAAAATCCAAATCCCACGTTTTTAGCGCGCTTTTTGGGCCGTCCAGCGGGTGGCCTGATGATGGCAACAAAAGGGTTTTGACAAGGACACATTCACAAAGTGCTATGGACGGGCCACATGAAAAGGACTCGCAGCTGATGGCTTCTGCTTTGCGCCTGGCTGCATTTCTGGTCCTTGAACTTCACAGCGCCAAGCAAATACAACGAACTTGCTTGCATTGAAATTCTACGTCTTATGTACACATTTATATATAGTATATGGGTATATTCGTATATAGAAGCATTTTCTTTTCAGTTTTTTTGTTAGTGTTGTATATATCTAGCACTTGGCCAACATGGGCTGACAACTGTCGTCCGGTGTGCGCTGTCCGGCATTCAGCGATAATAGCCACAAAGTTGCGACGGGTTGTTGAACCAAATATGCCAAATGAATTGCATTCAGCGAGTGAAGCACGCTCAGAGTACAGCGACCCACGCACAGGAAACAGCTGCAATTGCAACTGCAAACTGCAACTGCAAGTGTAATCCTCAGCGCAATATGGAGCGTATTGGATATGCATAATTATTGAGGTGCTTTAAGTAGTATATCTTTGAAAGGATTCTATATTGTTGCTGTAATACGACATAATATAAACTCTGGCAAACTTACTGCAATCACAAAGTTTTACTGACTAAAAAACAAATTCGAAGTCCGATTAAATCAATAAACTTTTTTCTTTCTTTATTTTTCTTCTTTTTCTTGCCAGAAATTTCTCGTTTATTTGTTGTTCACAAAAGGTAGCTTGCCTTTGGATAGTTCTGTAGAATAAAAGAGTCAAGAAAGGATTTATACTTACAAACACGCTAACTATAGACATAATACGGAATTTAATATTAATGATCGGACATTTCTGCAATCTCAGCATTTTTCAATCGATGGTCTAAGCTTCTATATAAAAAATATAATTCTATATAAAAAATATATATATCCTTTCATATAGGTACATATATCCGTGACTTAAACTCTGACCAACCAAAGTCTTATTCCAAGTCTAATTTGCCTCAAATCTAGAGAAATGTGAACAATCTTTAAATATATTTACGTAAATATATAGAAATGTTTTAATGTTGAGAGCTCACGAAATATTTCACCACATATGTATTCACATATATCAGCGCTAAAAACTGTGCGAATGTTCTCTGTGGACAAATATCAATCAACTGACATTTTGTTGGCTCTTGTTGCATCCGAATCACATGATATGCTCATCATCATATAGACATTAATTGCCACGCCAGGCAGATTTATGGCAAACGCTTGACCTTCGCATGTCCTTCTACTCGGCCTATTTCCTGTCGCGCCCTCAATCTTCACTTATCTATTGTGTATAACATATGTATATGCACGCACACTGGTGTGTATGCATATTTTGTCAGTGATGTCAGTAATGCGAATCGATAAAAGGCTATCTATGTGACGAGCGCAAGCCAGGCTGACAGACAACAATAGACAACAGCGACGGCTGCTGGGGGGAAGCGAAGCATGTTAAGTATAGTCTCAATATGAATGTCAAACAGATTGTCAAATGTCTACCTGCAGATAGATAGATAGCTAGACGCAATGTTTACGACGGTACTCGGCATTTCAATCTCAGCCACAGCATTGTAATATTGATAATGACACAGAGTTCTTCATAGCTTATTACAATTGCTGTCCAATAGCCTCAGCCACTTGAGGCTTATCAGCAGCACTTGAGAACTGATTATATGCCTGCCCATCCAATACAATGCAACAACAACAGAAATAAACAAACCAAAAAAAAAAAAAAAAAAAAAACAAAGCATTGGCACTGATTTTTATAGGTATATCACGTATACGTAGAGCAGTAGCGATGCTTACTCGCCCTCTTCGTACATATGTTTGTATACCCTCGACGCTGGAGAGCTAACCACAACAAATATTGTAAAAATAATACAAAATATATATATATATATATATATCTACAAATTGAAATTGTTGCACTGTAGCATCTTATTAATATTTCATGAACAAATTTCAACTGGAAAGTTTTCAACTAAAATAAGTGCAAGGAATGAAGAATATTATGAACAGATCAATATTATTGACAAGCTTGATAAAGTATAGCAAGTTTCATAGAAATTTCTTATCACTCACTTCGAATTTGCAGCTATCAAATGGTAAGAGTATCTAATGCCGTCATAGTGAAAACACTTGTAGTTTTTACGACTGGCAATAATAAATAAATAAGCGCTCATAAATTTAGTACGCATTATGATAATGAGATAGGGTAAAGGTAGGTAGGGTAGGCCACCACCGGAAGACTTATTGCATGGGCTACTCTACGCTAGAGTAGAGGGAAGGGCTAGGAGAGCTCATTTCTTTGTGGGTGTGTCTCAGGGGCTGCACTGCATGTCCTGCAAGTCTCCAGTGTCGGCCACTTTACGTACTGGCACTGCAGTATTATTATTTTACACACACACACACACAGAGGGAGAGATAAAGATAGAGAGAGAGGGACATACATAAACGAGTAAATAGATGCAAGCATTTTGCACATTTGCAATGGCATACAATTTGCGCCAGTTCCTGTGGAGCAGAGCCGACCAGACCGCAATGGCGACTGTGGCTCTAGTGCAGGCAGCTTTAGCTCTAACTAAAGCCGGAAATAAACTCTACGCCATTTTGTTGCCAATGAGTTCAGTGACACAGTCCTATCGATCGTCAACATAGATTGTCTTTGCCAGCCAATGCAGGCGCATTATCAGCCCGAGTCGAGTTTGTTGAACTAGAACTTTTTGCGCAAATTGAATGTGAAGCCAATCAGCGCAATGTATGCAAGGATATATAATCCAAATTAATCATATAAGTATATATGTTTTCTATATCTTAGTGTTAGCCTACTATTCATAGTGAATGCGCAATGAAACATTTTTTTTTTTTCTTTCTTCTTAAATATAAATCTATAAATTATATGAAATTCAATATAAGTATATGAAACAAAAATTGTATAATTACGAAAATTTTAATCATTCATCGGAGCTAAGCTCTGGCTTAATTAAATCGAGACTAGGCATTACAAGCGAGCACGCGGCAATTGCAATAGCTTGCAAGCTTGCAAATGAGAGTTTTATTGCCCAAAACCCATAAACAAAAAGTATAAAATATGTCTATCTGCCAAATATGCATACATACATGCATGTATATGTATGTATTCTTGATCAACGTAACTGCACTTCAACTATAATTGCTGGCGATTTTAAACGAAACCCGAGACTAGATTTCTATGGCGCGTCGCTTGGTAATTGTTTGTTAAGCTGCTGGCTGCTGGCTGCTGGCTCGCGTCTAATGAATGGCTTTTGGGCAACTTATTGTGTGGCCTGGTGTTCATTCCCTTTTCAAATGCTCTAACTGCCTGATGATACGCGAAGTGCGATAATATGATTGATGTGACTTGCTGTCTATATACATACACATATATATATATATATATATTTATGTGCGTGCGTGTGTGTGTGTCAACTCATCGTAAATGGAGGCAAATATTCGTCGCCTGTTGTCGTCGACGCTGTCCGCTAATTTGATGCGCACACAGAGCGCCCTGCCCCCAGCCAGGCAAATGTTACCCTTACGATGACATCCTCTCATTAAAACAACAACAAGTTTCGTGAGAAGAGAACGAAACTCATTTTAATTAATCAATTTGTATGTGGCTTTAAGTGCGTCGCTCGACGTGCCGATGTTGTATTTATATTTCAGTATGCCTTCCCATTATTATTGTTGTTGTTGTTTTCGTTTGTTTACCATTTGCTTACTTCATAAAACTGCAATAAATTGACAGCGATTCTGGCTAGAAAGAGCAGCAAAAGCAAAAACAAAAGCGAAAAAGCGAATTGCCTGCGAACTGTTGTTGCCCACTTAATTGTCATAATTGCCTTTACATAAACGGTTTTGGGCTCGCAAACAGTTGCCAAAAAAAAAAAAAAAAATTGTTACGAACTGACGTAACTGGTCAGAGTCCGCCAGAGGCAGCCAGCGTCAGCCAGAATACTCTCGACTAACAATTGTGCCCTTTCTCCAACATCCGAGCTCTAGCTGTAAAAGGCAAACAATAATCTCTAATACAAAATAGAAATATGTGCACATTAAATAAAGTTCGATTTTATCCAAGCAAACATATTATATATACATATATAAACATTATTTGCAAATTGATTTTCTTTTAATTTTATAACGTTTAATAGAAATCTAATGGAACTAAAATCTAAAAAATTAAATACCATTTAGTACAAATTATTTGCATATCGGTTTTTTATTTAATTTTACATTGAATTTGTATTTTATAATTGAATTTAAATTTATTTTATTATTATTATTTTATTTTTTATTTGTAATTTTTATAATTTTATAATTAAATTTAGAATTTATCGTTTAATAGAAATCTAATGGAACTAAAATCTAAAAAAATTAAATACCATTTAGTACAAATTATTTGCATATCGGTTTTTTATTTTATTTTATATTGAATTTTTATTTTATAATTGTATTTAAATTTAGACAAGTAAGTTATTATTATTTTATTTTTTATTTATAATCTTTATAACTTTATAATTAAATTTAGTCTTAGCCAACTAAATAGAATTTATTTGCTTATCGATTTTTTATTTAATTTTATTTTGTAGTTTTATTTTATAATTGAGTTTAGTTTTAGCCAACTAAATAAAATTTAATAAAAGTTATTTGCATATCGATTTTTTATATAATTTTATTTTGAATTTTTATTTTATTATTTAATTTAGTTAAATTTATTTTGAATTCTTTTTTTATAATTGAGTTTAGTTTTAGCTAACTAACTAAAAATTTAGTAGAAATTATTTGCATATTGATTTATTATTCAATTTTATTTAAATTTTTTTATTGAATTTACTTGTAAAAACAATTTGTATATTGATATCATTAATTTTTTTTTTTTTTTTCAAATTTTCTATTCCAAAAATTTGGCTATATTTAAAGACTTGATACTACGAATTCAAATTCAACTATTTTTTGTCAGTGCTGACTAATCTATAGGCTATATAGGTGGTGAATCGATAGCTTAAGTGCCCATTCCGATGCAAGTAATGTTGATGCATTTCGCAAGCATTCATTTGACGAGAATGCACGTTCAGAGTCGTTAATCCTCTGATTATCCATGACATATAGCCCCACACACACACACACACACACACAAACCTGCTAGTTAGTTTCAGCCAACCCCAGCTCGTCCCTCGCCCCGCACCACTCGCCCCACCACCGTTTGCTGCTTTCAGGTAGAAACTTGCGTAAAGCATGTTCATTTATGCCCCACAGTGAACCGACTTAGCTTGCGGAAACTGGCAACAGGCATGTGACTGCTGATGAAAACGTGTCCATTCTTATCGACTACTGAAATAAACGCACGTCATTAAGCAAACAATTAAAAAGATCACAATTTGCAAAAACTGATTGACTAAGATATACGCTGTAATCAGTTTGGAAATCATTTTTGTAAAGGGTAGAGATATTTAAAGACTAAGTGAGGGAAAATCTATAAAAATCTATGAAGATAACTAATTGCATTCGTGAGAATTGCATAGAAAGGCAATAAGAGAAAGATATGTAAGGCACAATAGATACTATTTGCTGTATGTAGGAGCTCTAGTCTAAGAGCTGACAAAGAGCCTATACAACCAATTACCTATCTACTTCAATTTATGAGAACTGCATAGAAAGGCCTGTTGTTTATGCTCTTGTAAATAATGAAAAAGAAATATTTGCTCTCTGTAAGAGTTCTAGTCTGAGAGCTAAGTAAAATCAGAGTTCAAAGTCCTGAATTAAGAATACAAAAATTATTATAAACGCAAAAAAAAGAAGATATATATGTATATATTCATAAAACAAAGATGACATCTTGAATGCTCTACATGCATTAACAGCATGCCCATTCTAAGAGTTTGCCAAGTAGCTGCGAAAAGTCTACGACAAACAGCTGCAAAGGGCAAGCGCTGCTGACAGGCACGAGTGATGGTGGCCCAGCGCTGCCAGCCCGATTGGCTGATGAAGTGCCTTCCAGGCACATATTGGACGCTGAAGTGGCCAGACGCTGACCAAAGCTGTCCGGCTCTGTCCAGCTGTTCATTTTGTGGCAATTGGAGCTGGACAGCTTCGGCTGTCAGCTTCATAACGCAAATTGCTGTGTTAATTGTTTGTTCGCCAAGCGGCTTCAGTTTGACAGCCGGCGGAGATAGCTGTTGAATCGAATGAGTTCATGAGTGGCAGATGGAAAAGAAAAAGAAAATGACCGACGAAGAAGATGAAGATGGCTGCTGTAGCTATAGCTACACTTGTAGCTGTTGCAATGTTGCTAATTGTGGCATTAGTAAATACAATTTCCCTCCCAGTATGTGTGTTTGCCTGTCAAATGCCTCAAATGGCTGTCAGTTAGGCGAGCTCCACTCCTTTCACTCTCCCCTCTCTCTAGCTCTCACTCTCTCGCTCTGTCAGCTTGTGGCTGTTGATTGATTGGCTGCTTTGATTGATCGCTAAGCAGGCGCGGTAAATTCAATTTCGAACCAGTTCAATATGATGATCACCATCATGATTTTAATCTTGTTAGTCACATTAACAGACAACAGACACACACACACAAGCACTCTCAACGTAATTGCTGCCAGGCAACAAAATTCTGTCAGTTATTCAAGTAATTGAAATATAGTTGTCAAAACATACTCAAAAGCCTCTTGAAAATTCTTTGCTTTATGTTTTGACAAGCACACGACAAGTAGCATTCCGATACACAGAACTTGCCTGGGCCCAAAAGCTTGTTAACGACTTCGATCAACAATCCATTGACGCTGGGAAAACACTTTGTTTTCTACGAGTTTTTTGTATTTGTTTGTTTGTTTTGCATAGTTCTATTGAAGCTTAGCTTCGATTTGTCAAGCTGTTTCAGCAATTTTCTATAATTGTTTTTACCATACGCTGTTATCGATTAATTGACATCGATTATTTTCAGCGCATTTCTTAGTCGACTCTTGCTTTAGCTTTGCCATAGCTGTTACAACAACAACAACAACAATAACAACAACATGCGCTTTATTTCGTCAACGGCGCGAGCATTACAAATTTGTTACGCGTGCGCCAAAACAACGTCGCGACGTTGCGTCGCAGCTAACGTCGACGTCGCTGCCATCGATAACTGCGCATGCGAATCGAAATGAAGCGTACGGACGCCGGCGCGTACGCTCGCTTTGTCCAGCCAGCGATTTTCTATTTTACTATTAATTTTCACATCAGCCGTCGCTGTCTAGCTACATATGTATGTGTAGATTGGTTGCAGTTGCAGTTAACATCGTGCCCCGACGTCTGTGCGTCCAACTGGCGGCACGTCTTTGTCAGGGTTGCCAGCGTGAGTTCATTTTAATTGCCAGCGCATTCCGTTGCTGGAGTCGTTGCGAGCCTGGCCCAAGGGGCATTCAAGCTGCGTCAGACCGTTTGCAACAGGCAGCCGAAGGTCTGCACTCAAACGACACCACTCAGCGCACAGCCGCACATTCATTCGTGCACATGCCTATCGAAGCGTTCGATAAATGATTGCTGAATGCTGAATGCTGAATGCTGAATGGAAAATCATAGAGACCGAGCTTAGGCTGTCAGGCGAGATTCAATTGTTGAATAATAACTATAATTGAGATCAAATAAATCAGGTTCTGTTGTACCGAAGGGGAATATATGGTAACTATAGCTATCGTTATCGTTTTCGTTATTTTTATAAAGTTATTCTGCAGCTTCACGCCTAACTGGTTGAAATGACAAACTTCACTTTGGAGTTTAATGATCAGTTATCGTTTATCGCTTATCGATAAACACTAAACTAGTTTAATGTCAAGTTTAACGACTTTTTGAGTAATCCTTAGCATTTATCTATATGCACTACATGATATCAAATGCTATTATTAAACCTCATACACTTGTTTATACCATATACAAATATCGATAATTATCGAAAACTTCATTTGTTCATAAATTATGTTACTCAAAGCTTTTCTATATTTAGATTCTTTTTGTTCGCTATGTGTTGCTAGCGCATGTTTACCCAAAAAACGCCTACAGACACGCGATATATAGACATTATGCAAATAGCCAAGCGCTCGGGCCATAAATAATCGATAAATGAATGTTCATAGTCAGTTTATAGGGTATTTAAGCAATGCTATGTTGAGCTATGCAGCAGCAGCGCTTGTAAATGATTTGCGACGCGCAGTTTACTTCTGTATCTATGTGTGTGTGTGTGTGTCTCTGCCACAGTTTCTCTGTGTGTGTGTGTGTTTTTTTTTTTTTTTTTTAATTTCTCAGCTACTCCGTTCAGTGTTTTTCAGACTTTGCCTATTCGCAGTCACCCTGCCACATTTGGGCGCAAACAAATTAATTTTTGCGCCTACATAAAGCTAATTGACTTGAATAGCGCTCGGTCGTACGGTCGATCTGTCTGTACGCTTGTGGCTCTTAATTGTGGCCACAATTAATAAAACCACCGCCGCCGCTGAGCAAGCCAGTCCGACACTATCTGCATCTTGCTGGCGCCACCTACACCCGCCCGCAGCAGCCACAGCAGCCACAGCAGCCGCAGCGGCAGTAATGAAAGCTAACAAAATGCCGCTTGACCTACAAATTGTCAAGAGAAGAGGCGGACAGCCGTCAGCATAAAGACGCCCATGTGCGGCACGTGTGATTGGGTCTCACTCAGGTGGCGCCTTCAGCGGAAGCGTATCAAGTGCATGCCACACTCACACACACACACACGCACACACACACAGAAGGGGGCGAGGCAAAAAGTATGCCAAATGCTTTGGTTAATTAGAAATCAATTGAAACGCATATAACGTACAAGTAACTAGCTAGCAACAATTGCAACAACAACAACAATTTGACGACCCAAATAAGTTTCCCATTGCCTCAACCCGCGGCGCCTGCGTCTTCAACATTGTCGTTGGGTGGCATGCAAACCAAACTGAATGCAATGCAATGCGAGAGAACCAGTTTCTCTGCACAGCATAGAACACGCCACTTCATCTCTGTCTCTCCTTCTCGCTCTCTCTCTCTCTCTCTCTCTCGCTCTCGACTCCTCCCCAGCTTTATCGTTCATTTGGTGTGTCAACTTGGCTATCTTAAAAATGCTTAATTGCTCGACTTGCATAAAAAAAAAAAGAAAGAAGTGTAAGAAAATAAAATAAAAACTAATTGAGAGCCTCAGGCAGAGGCAGATCGAAGCACTCAGAGAGAGAGAGAGAGACAGAGAGAACACCCAGAGCAACAGCCTTATCGTGGAGCACGTTCCCTCAGCGGCTGCAGGTGCAAGATCACACCTTCAAGACAATCGCCCCAGTTGTCAGCGCGCAGACAATTAACAATTTGTAATGATGTCAATCGATTGCACGGAGGCTATAGACGAAACATATAGCACTTCAGGTGTATTCAAACAGGATCTAGGGAAAGACAAAGTAAATCATGTTTGCAAATTAGTTAACCCTGATTTCAGAGTGAGATATGAAACGTCATACAGAGTGCAGATTGAACCTCCCAAATTGATCTAGCTCGAGTATTCATGCGCCTGTACATATTCCTCTTTCGTTCATTCTGTTTACTATCTCTGTCTATCTTTCATTCGTGCTCTGTCTATGCCTCCCTTCGCTCGTACGCCTATGCTTCCATTCATTCATCCTTTCTACAATATTCTCCTCCTATTGTCAGTTAGCCTAAGAATTTTTTCATCCGTCCATTCCATCCTTTGTCAGTCCAATCATCCATCCACCCATTTCCCCATTCCGGCTTTCATACGTTTGTCCTTCCGTTATTTCAACTAATCGACCGTCCATCTGTCAGTTTATCAATCTAACCATCTACCCGTTCATAGATTCGCGTACCCCTCCTTAACTTATCACATCTTTCGTCCGCTCGTCAATTTGTCAATACGTCTAAATCATGCTATCAATCTATCCATCAGTCCGTACATCCGTCCAACCATCCACCCCCCCTCTTTTTGCACGTCTGTCTCTCCGTTCGTTTGCAAAACTATTTGTTCATTCGTCAGTTCGTCAATCTGTCTCACCTCCACACACTATAAATGCCTCGATCTCGAACTACTTAACTTATATTACATGTTCATATATTAAATTTCTAGCAAATTTGATAATACAAAAATGCATCTTGACTTTGTTCCTTACTCTTTACATAATAATAATAAAAAATAATAAAAAAAAAAATGAAAATAACAATAGCAAAAAATTCAAACAATTTTAATATAAATAATAATAATAATGAAAACCATAACAAATCGTTTGACTATCGCATTGCAAGCCAGAATGCGAGCAATTTCTTTGTTATTGAATTGTCGCAAGTGACACGGACACCCGCACAAATGTGTCAGCTACCCCAACTACCCCACTCTTTTACCTTTACCTTCCCACATAAGCCTCGCGTCATCATGCCACATTTTAGTTTAGTTCAAGTTCCAGTCGAGGTGTTTGCCACCCAATGCACAATTTGCATGCATGTCACGTTCTTCGGCTTTGAGTTCGACTTTGTCACCTGCCTCTGCCTCTGACTGCCTACCTGTCTACCTGTCTCTCTCTCTCTCTCTCTCCCACCCTGTCACGCTCACAGCTCGCCTTGCCCCAACGTCTCATAATGCACAAAAGATGAAAATCAATTAACAGACAAAGTCGATTTAAATCTTTTGAGAGACGAGAGGCTGACTCTACAGATCTTTATGGATTTCCCCAAATCCATTGCAAGTTGCAAATGGAAAAGTCTGCCGATGCCACATGTGTCAGGCTGCGGCTGGAAAATTGTGCAAATGTAAAGTTCTCAAATTGGGCTTGGGCGCAATGCACAGACAAAGTTGCAATTACATTTTACGCTGCATCCTGATAAAAAAGAAAACGTTGGAGGTGCTGCTAAACGTGCTGCTTTTGTCTGAATTTGCTATGCGTGCTGCTGCAGCAACAACAGCAACAACAGCAGCAGCGGCAGCAACAACAAGAATGCGGTCACAGTTCATTGAACCGCTAGCAATGCAATGCAAGTAGCTCATCATGATGCTGCAGCCAGATGATTATGATGTTAATGACGCGCCGCAGATGCACACGATAATGAAGCTGCAGATGATGATGATGATGATGATAATGATGATGATGATGGGGTGTCAGTGGCAACGGGCACTTTAGCGCGTCAGTTAGATAAAAAAAAAAGCACCTCCAGCGGCTCAAGTATCGAAGCAGAGAACACAACGATTTGACAATGGAAGCAAAAAGAGTTGGCAGCTCTATGTGTGTGTGTGTGCGTGTGTGTGCGCGTGTGTGTGTGTCACTTCAACGACAAAATTCAATGCCAAAAGGGTAATAATATGCGATATTCATGTCTATATGCAATACACATGTGCTGCAAATTGCCTGAGAAAGGTCAAGCAGAGAGGCAAAGACAGTGAAGACTAACTAATAAGAAAACCTCACCATATAAAACACACATTTATAGCTAGCTAGCTAAAAAGAGAAAAAGATAATAAGAAAAAGTTTATCAGATATAAAATATATATGTATATTACATTGTACCGTAGAAACTCTATTAACGAACTTCGGCTTTCCCGACACAATCTATTTTCTATAGGAGCTCGAAAGAACCAGTTTAAAATGTAGATATTATTTTAGTGAATCATTTGAATATTTTCCATTTTCAAATATATTTGAATGAACTATAAAATGAAAATGAACGATTAGCATAAAACACATTTGAAATATATTAACTAATGAATATGCTTTAATATGCCTAGAGCTAGATTAAATTATTTTTGTATATAACATTTATACGGCATAAGTAAGAAATTTAAACTCAGTCTAATTTTCATTTAAAAACTAATCAGAATCCAAGTTAAAGTTATTTATACCAGATCTGACTTATGAGGCAGTAGCTCGAGCCTAAGCTAAAGATATATACAAAAGAAACCGTATACAGTATGAGCTAAAGATATATACAAATATATTTCAATTTGATACATGTTTCTTATAGAGATATTTACAAAGAAGTTTTGATTTGTATATATCTTTAGCTTATACTGTCTCTTCTAGGCATAAGTAAAAGTTACTCCAATCCTAACTTAAACAGTCCAAACTCAGTTTATACTAAAAACAATTTCAATGCAGCATGAGCTAAGGGAATATGCTCATCAAATTGTCTGATATTCTCAAGATACCATACATATTTTTATCTTCAAAAAGATTCCAACTTCCTTTTGCTCGCCCTCAAATTGAGTTGAGAAATGCACGAAAGAATTACTAAAAAAAAATAATAATAATAATCACAGCAAAAACTACCGGCAAAAGGCAAAGGAAAACATAACACAAACAAAAAACGAAATACGAAATACGAAAAATCTTGCGTCTCAGCAGATTCCCACTTGCAGCAGCTTCGCCTTCCCATCCAAGCAGCTTCTTCCCAGGCTTCCGGCACCCTTTGATCTCAATCTATTTTGGGCTGTCGAGTCGCCGTCAAGAAGGGAAGCCACAGGGACCCGTATGCGAAACTTCAAAATAATAAACAAAGTCATCCATGAGTTCCAAACACAATAAGAATCAGTGCTATGTACGAGATGACGTTATTTTAATTATAAATAAAGAAATATATATATATTATTAACTAAAAGTTTCACAAGAAATATATGTGAAATGCAGATGAATTTAATTCATTTTGAATTACGATATAGCTTTCGTTAGATTTTTAATTTTTTAATTTTTATTATATGTATTAAATATGTTTTTTATCAGTTTTTATAAGACAAAGCTATGTATAAGACTATTGATCTCTCCCAATTATAGAAGCCGCATAAAAGTCTAAGATATATATAGATGTGATAAATACAAGTTATAAGACCAAAGGCAGAGGTAGAAGACGTATAAGAGCAGAATATTCAAACAAGGATCTCTGCTGCTTCAAATATATATTCAGCCTGTACAATGTATACATATGAAATGGCAGTCATATGTATAAGAGGCAAAGAAGAGGTAGAGATGCAAACGTATAAGAGCTGCAAAGCTAATCAATCACTAATGCCAAAAATACCGCACATTAGTGTAAAGCCAGACGTATGTATAAGACGTATAAGACCTAAGCAGAACGCTCTCAAAAAGGATCGTCTGCGTATATTTAGTGTCTTTTGCTTACGCTCCACTACATATGTGCATACATACATGCACATACATATACATACATATATTTGCAGACGGTCAAAGATCATTCTCTTTGTACTGGCCTGACTCATGGCTCTAGAGTGCAGAGCAGCAAAGAGATCGCCCAGTGGAAAATGTTAATCCCTGTCAAACAAGCTCTTCACGTCTGTGTCAACTGCCAGGTGGGCAGGGGAGCAGGGGGAGGGGCAGAGAAAGTGAATGGAGCGTATGGCCAATAAGAATCTTAATGATAAGATGCTTATCAACAGCAACCAACAACAGCAACAAATAAGGAAATCACAATAAAACAACATTCAAAAGAAATATAATACAAATAAAATCATAGCGACTTACCCAAAAGCAAACGAAGACGTTGCAACGTTAAAGTAACCGTTGTGTTGTGTTTTTTTTTTGTTTTTTTTTTTTCAATAGATTTTGTTTTCTTTTTATCTCTTTCTCTCTATCTGTTTTCGGCTTTTTGCTGGCTAATGTTGATGTGCTGCAGCGCTGCAAGAGGAAATTACGTATAAGATGGCGAGCAAGAAGAACAAGAAGAATGATAGTGAGAGCCAAAGGAAGATGCATAGCAGCAGCAACAACAACAACAACAACAACAACGCAGGACATGAATATTTATTCTAATTGAAAGTTTTTGGCTGCCATTAAACACACACACACACACACACACACATGCAGCAAGTGTTATATGTGCATTTGTGTAAAAGGGGTTTCTTGCTGCAGCGGCGAGCGCTGCAAAAGTTGGCGCTTGCGTCACGTTAACAGCGCCGTCTGCAACATCAAATCGAATTTTCCAAAATGAAAAAAAAAAAAACGCCAATAAAACAAATAAAAGGCAAAAGAAGAAAATGAGAAACCGAAATAAAAACAAAAAACAGAGAGAGAAAAGAAAAAACCGACACGGCCAAATAGAAGTGGAAGACCAAGAGGAAAACGAGTTAAGGCGCAGACAGCAAAAGACAATGCTGCTGGTGCTGGTGCTGCTGCTGCTGCTGCCGCGTCCCAGTCGACGCCACAGTCGGCGTCGCTGTTGTCGTCGATTGCTGCCGTCACTTGCTGCAAGCAGCGCAGATAAAAGCAGCCAAAGACAGCTAAAGCAAACGCAACAATAGCAGCCGCAGCGGCAGCCGCCACATTTTGTTGTCGCTGTTGTTGCTATTGTTGTTACAATATTTTGAAAATATTATTTGTTTACGCGCGTCTTGTTAACTGAACAACTGAGAAAAAAACATCTAAAGTTTCGTTTGATTATGCCAGGCTTACGATTCAATATTTTGACGCCTTTTAGTTGCGCCCGCGCATCTTCCAAAAACAAAAAAAATAAAAAAACAAAAAAAAAAGGCCAACAACAAAAAAGCCAAGGAACACCACAAACTCTTTACACTAGACACAAAACCGTAAAAAAAAAAACTAATAACACTTGGCAAATTGTGTGCCGATCGCATACGCCGAGACTGTGGCTGCAAGCTGCTGCCGTTTAATAATTACTTTATGTTAATTATTTCTTGATTTTGTTAGAAGCTTAGTTCTTAAGTTAGGACAACAGTACAGCAGCTGTTAAGCGACACGATAACCGCGCGCAACGAAAACAAAATGAAGACTAACAACTAACGTTAGCAATGTGATTGCAAGCGCAACGCCCCAAAATACCAGAAACATAAACAGTAGAAAATACCGCACAAAAATACCAATCTAAACTAGCGGCTATCAATGCACAAATACAAGCTGAACGATTTCTAAAAATACATCTCATATTTATTTTGTGACATTTTTATATTCATCTAATGTTAAATTGAATTATAACTGTTAGATTTAAACACTCAACAAATGTATATACTGTCACACAGTGCTGCCAGACTTTTTATAATTGTTTAATAATATAAAGTATTTAAAGCTAGCACTAGAGGGCGCTATTGTTTGCGCTCGGTGGTTGTTCGCAATAAAATGAACGGAAAAAAGCGTCGCAGCTGCTGCCCGCTTCGCTAACTCGTGAGAGTGAAACATTGAATGAAAACTAATAAAAATAAACATATGATACACACTATTACTACAGTGTCGCGCAAGTGAACAAGTGTAACAAACACAGCAATCTATATACATACATTTGAGTTCTTGCAAACTGCTGCTCGGCTCGACGCAGTCAACGTGCATTGAGAGCTTTCTGAGTGCGGCCATTCAGTCAGCTGGGACGCGCTTTTTTTTACGTCTTGTTGGTGGTCTGTTTGCATTTGGCAAAAGCTGTGTGCTCGCTGTGTGTTGTCATCGTTATGTGTGTACGCATTGTTGTTGTTGCCACAAAAGCTTTTTCAACTAATAACTGCTGCGCTTAATTTTCCACTTGGTGAATCGAATTGACACAGTTGCAATCAGAATCGAATTGAATATAGCAAAACGGCTGCACTGCATCCGCCATGATAGCCAAGTGACAAAAACTCGTTAAGTTCTCTACCCATTCGACTTGGTTAATTACGGTTCGATTAGTTCGGCCAGCTGCAATGTCAACGGAAAGCAATACGCCCGTGGATCCGCGTGTCCAGGTATTTACCCTATATATACGAGGGATGGTAACAATTGTCTAATTGATTTTCAATTCCAGATCGAATTGGAAAAGCTCAACACAGCGACAGACAATATCAACAAATATGAAGTGGAGCTCGATGTGAGTTTTATTATTGATTTTTTACTTCTGTGCCCCTTTTTTTTTTTTTTTTTGCATCACAATTTTCACTTCACGTTTCTTTTTACTTTATATAACAACATTCACGGTCCTGACGACGGTGCAGGAGGCGAAGTGCGAATTCAAGCGCCTGCTGGCGGAGAGCGTGGTGCGCATCAAGGCCGCCGCCCACAAGCTGGGCAATTCAATAGACGCCGCCAAGCCGTACTACGAGTCACGCATCTATGCCGCACAGCTGGCCAAGGAGACACAGCTGGCGGCGGCCAATCACGAGAAGGCCAAGTCCATACATGCCGCCGCCAAGGAAATGGTCTATCTGGCCGAGCAGGGACTCGGCGAGAAGTCCACGCTGGACACGGCCTGCCAGGAGATGCTGAGCCATGCGGCCAGCAAAGTCAATCAATCCCAATTGGAGGTCACGGATACGCGCAATGCCCTCAAGATGTGCCAACTAAAGCTCGAGGTGGCCAACAATCGGGTCAACAAGCTTCAAGGACAGCTCAAGCAGGCTTTACGCTCCTCCAGGTATCCCATAGGAATTCCATTTAACTTCCTTTTTGATGCTCTGGCAGAGTTGAAATTTATATAGGTTTTTCACTCTTTTGCTAAATATTTTATTTGAATTTATTGAAGTGTTTTTTTTAGGGTATTTTTTAAGATTATGTTCTGGTTTTTTAAATATGTTTTTATCATGATTTTAGAAATATTTTAAATGAAGTTTTAAATATATTACAATATTGAAATGTGATATGAAAATAAGATATATAGCTGATATGGTGATAGGATAGGTTGCTTAAATATAAAAATTAGTTATTTAATATATCTATTATATATCTATTTATTACTAGTATATTCTATAATATATTTATATTAATTATTTATTACAATCTGTATTGCTATGATATATCGATGAAATTTTTCAATTAGCAAGGAACTAACTATGTTATTCCATTAACTAAAATATACAATATAAACATATTAGTCTATATATCATATAGGAAAAATTCAGATATACTACGTTTAAGCTGGAAAAGTTCTTGAAGATATGATTTACGCCTACTTATTGTACTCACTATATGCATACTTATATATAGGACAGTTCTAACTTATAATAAGCATATATTAAATTATACTTTAGATATATCTTATGCCTATTCAGGTACAATCTTATATGTCTTATGTATTCCGTTTTCACACTCTGCTAGAACATTGTCAAATTGATCTCTCTTAGTATTATTTTTGTTATTTTTAAGTTTTTGGCTCGACTTTCGGTTCTATTTTAGTTCTCTTCTTTTGTTTTTCTCGTTTTTTCTTTTTTTCCTTTTTCTTCTACTTCTTCTTCTTCATAGATTGCAGCTGCGGCGCAATTTACTTTTGTTGAGATACTTTAGCATATTGCACGCTTTGTATTGTATCCAGTGCTCGTGAGTATGCGCTGCTCACCGGCTGCCAATGCCACGCCCACTAATCTAGCTGATAATCGCTCGTTAATGCAGGCCCTACTATGAGACGCGTGCGAACTACAATGGACTGCTGAAGGCGCAAAAGCTGCGCGTCAACGAGCTGGAGGCGAAGGTCAGCGCCGCCAAATTGACCTACAACGAGGCGCTGAAGAATCTGGAACAGATCTCAGAGGATATACACAGGCAGCGGCAGCAGCGCAACAATTTGCTTAACTATGAGGCAATGCTGCGCCAGGCGGATGGCATCGATTCGCAGCAGCAGCAGCAGCAGCAGCTCCAGTCAGAGTCGGAGCAACTGCAGCTGGATGAGCCGGAAGAGGAATATTTACGTATGCCCGATCGTCTGGGCAGCGGTGCCAGCTCGCCGCGCCAGCGACACGCCGATCCGCACGACTGTCCGCATCTGCTGCACGATTTCGAGACGGTGTTGACCTTCCCACAGAAGCTGGCCGGCGGCATGCACAAGTCGGCCAGCACCAGTGCCACCGATGGCGACAATAATCTGTTCGCCCAGGCGCAGGGACTGCACGGCCCGTACGAGGTGAAGCCGCGCTCAGAGTCGGGCAGCAGTTCGCTAGCCTCCGCCTCGGCCTCGGCATCGGCATCGACGTCGGCCCCGCCGGCGGACAATGACATCGATCAGTGGACGGAAATACGACTCTCGCACTCGGACAGCACCAGTTCGAGCTATTCGAATCAGTCGCTGCTGGAGCAACAGGCTCTGGACGGAGCCGGCAGCCTGGGCGGTCACGGTTTGGGCTACGGCGGTCTAGGCGGCCTGGATGCGGATGCACAGTCGCAGCACTCCACATCGTCGTCGGATGAGCCCAAGCGCAAAGTGACCTGCACGACGATATTCCAGGACGAGAGCAGCGGCATTGGCATCGGCATCGGCCTGGCCGGCCAACAGATGAGCCGCAAACAGAGCCTCAGCCAGTGGCTGTCGCGTTCGAATAGCTTCAAGAGCAGCGGACGACGGCAGAGTCTGGATCTGTTGATCGATGCCGGCGACAAGGTGAAGGATGTGTTTAGCTATGGCTTTCAGAAGGTCGGCCGGAGTCTGGAGCGGCGCAATAGTGAATCGGAAATGGCCAACGATGGCAGCGAAACGGATGCTCTGCTTGCTGCAACCGCAACTGCAGCAGCGGCGGCGGCGGCGGCAGCAACAGCAACAACGACGACGACAGCAACGTCAGCTGCGGCAGCGGCAGCGAATGCCTCAGGGTGCAGCAACATTAGCAGCGGCAGTGGCAGCGGCAGCAGCAGCGGCGGTGGTGCCAGCGATTTCTTTTCATTTAGCAGGTCAGTAGATGGCAACGGACGCAGCGCCGCCGGCGTCGGCGTCGGCGTTGGCAGCAGCCTACTCTGCACGCTGCAGAATCGCCTGACAAAGCTCATTTGATCAAATCGGACAAGAAATCAAACCGTTCGATCGCTAAACGATTAACCGATTTGCCGCCAAACTGCTATTCCAAATTCTAACTGCACTCACAAAAAAAAAAAAAAAAAACAAAAAAAAAAAACTAAAATTAATACTAAAAACCAAAAGTAAACTAAAAATGCCAAAAAAAAAAAAAACCCAAATGCTTCAACTACTGCAAGAACTACTAATTATAATCAGCTACTGCAATTAACTAAATTCCTAAATGCTCGATAACAAAAAGTAACGAATTGGCTGCTTTAATTTGGTATATTTGCTCTTTCAACACACTAATTCGATTACAACAACCACAACAACAACTACAACAGCTACAACAATCAATCAATCAATCAATCAACCAACAACAACAAATACTACTACTACTACTACTACAATAACAATCAACTAATCGCATTGCACGCACGCACGCTTCTCAAAACAAACAAAAACCAAAAACCAAAAACTAAAAACTTAAAAAAAAAAGTCAAAAATCTACTTTTAACAAATTTGTATGTACTGCAAATATTTTTTGTTTCTTTGTGTGTGTGTGTGTGTGTCTGTGCATGCGTGTGTGTGTGAGTCTGTGCTTTGGGGCAGCATGAAATAACTTTTAAATTTCATTTTACATCAAATGCAATGAAATCAAATGTAAAATATTGTTTTTGCATATGCTTTAAATCATAAATAATTTAATTTAATTTTTTAACATTTTTTTGAAAAGCACAAAAAGTTATATTTTTCATTTTAACTTTATTCATTTGTGTATTTATTTAATTTTTTCAATTGAATATTCTCCAAGAATATATACTCTTAAATTTATAATTTTATAAATGCACATTTAATAATATAATTCCACTACACACATATTCAATATAATTTTGACATAAATATTTCAAAATTTCATTACAAATTTAAATTTTCGGCTTACAAATGAATTGCATAAGAGTAAAGTTATTTCAGGGCTCCAAACGCATTTAATTAATGTGAATAATTTGCTTATTTGTGATATTTCCACTTTTTTGTTCGATTCGATTCATTAGATTTCATTAAGCATCAATTTCCATGCATCCCACTCTGCTTAACTTTCTTACACTCTCTGCATCTTTCTCCCTCTCTCTCTCTCGCTCTCGCTCTCTGCCTTACCCTTTGCCATCACATTTGCGCTTAATTTATTCTGTTGTCTTTGGCTATCTCTGTTTGGTGTGACACAACTACAACAACAACTACTTTACAGATCCTCAGAACCCAAAGAATTACTATCCGATGAACAGGTTGAGAATTTGCTATTGAATCACATGGTTGATGAGCACGGCGTCATCATCGTCGAGGAATTAAAATCACCAACGGCGGCAGTAATCACAACACGAACATCGGCAACAACAACACCAACTAGCTTGCAGCAGCAGCAGCAGCAACAACAACAACAACAGCAACGTTCTGCTTTATTATTTTAAGCTGAGCTATAGTTCAAATTCGGAGCTGCTATATAAACCATTTCTCAGCAATTAGTAAGAGGCGTACATATCACATTGACATCACAGAATCAATCCATTGCGAAGTGGATCGGCATCAGCTGCCCCCAAAAATCATTTGAATGCTTTCTTTTAACGCATAGCTTTGCGCTGTGCTCTAATCCTAATATGTGCAATAATGTTGTTTAGCGTACAAAGTCAAAAACAAAGAAAACAAAAAACAAAACAAGTTACATTTTATGCTGTTCAGTAAAAGAATTAACTAACTAAAGCTAGTCCTAGGCAAAATGCATAAAACAAAATCAGTTAGAACAGAAATATATAAAATTAGCTTGAAAAAAATACAATTTAAAAGAGATAAACCGTAAAATACAAAATAATTATAGAAATTATACAGATTATGTTATAAATATAAATACATATTAATATTGACAAAAACATTGTCTTTTGAATTTACCTTAAAATAAAATATTTAAATTAACGCTTTATTATCGATAGCACAATGTGCAATCGATGTGTATGTGGTGCGATACATAAACGCGCAGTGAAAAATACAGCAGCTTCTGTAAGTGAGCAGCCGATTGCAATGGGCGCAATATACGTTGTCACTTTAGTTAAATGAATTTTGCTATAAAAAAGGCATCGAATTTTTATTTCAATATGGTACAACTTCTAAATGGTGTCTTATATTATATCTGAGCATACAGCTTGTGAGGTATGTGATTTGATATTCCCATCGTATACTTTTGAAATACACTTGTCGCATTCGTTCATATCGATATCAGTTATCGAACTGTTGTGCATCACTATTGAACTCCAAGATATTCCAAATAAAAGCAAAAGGCAAAGCGCTGCCAAATTTAGCAACTGCAGCACATTTCATACGACTGCAACGCACAGAACGAAAAATGAACGTGCTTCCGGTGCTTTTGCTCCTGCTAATGCAGCAGCTAATAGCCATACCGCCTACCCAAGCGGATCAAACTGTAATTGAAGGAACTCCAGCTAGCTCCAATGTAACGAAACTATCCTTGGTCGGCCCAAGCAACAGCACCAACAATGCAACAATTTTGCACGAAGCTAAAAGTGCAAACACATCATCAGGTATTCATATTCTAAATTATTCCATTCATATACTATAGATACATATGTGTATGCCATAAATCTTGACAGATATAGCCAATCCATTGTCAGTGACAAAACCGGTCAAGGTCAACGCCACGGCGGATCATTCTCCGGTGCTTGCGCGTGGTGTTACCAATACGGATAAAGCTCCCGTGCAAGCAACTAATTTGAAGCCACCAGCGTCTACGTCAGGGCCACAAGTAACTAAATCAACAACAACAACTACACCGATAGCAGAACAAACCAAATCAACGGTCAAGACGGACAAAATAGTGGCCGATGGCGTATCGCTAAGCGACATCAAGAACAACAATGGCAACGTCAACGTCAATGGCAATGTCAGCAAGAATAATAATAATAATAATAACAGCAACAGCAGCACCATCGCCACCTCCACCAATACTACGAAAGCTGCTGTTATCAATGGGACGGCCACAAACAGCAGCAGCATCGCCTCGACATCTACATCAACAACACCTACTACTTCAACAACAACTACTACAACCACAACAACAACAACAACATCAACTACAACAACCACAACCACTCCAAGCACCACAACCACAACCACAGCTCGTCCCAAAAAGCCAACCGTCACCAGCAGCATGGCGAAACAAATTGAGGGTGAGAAATTGGATATGAGTGCTCTGAACGGTGGCAGCGTTGCACCTCACGTCTTGCCCGTGCAGGAGATGAGCAGCAGCAGCCTGGTGAATCGTGGCGAAAACGAATACATTGTGCCCATTGTGACCGTAATGCTGGCCGTGCCGCTGGCCATAGCTGTCTTCATTGTGGGCTACAGACGTTTCCGTGATCTCTGGACAACGCGTCACTACAGGCGCATGGACTTTTTGGTCGATGGCATGTACAACGATTGACGAAGGCGCCATCAGCAGCAGCAGCAACAGCAGCAGGAGCTGGCTGCAAGCGCAGGTGGTGGAGGTGCTGGAAGTGGCCGTGCGGGCTGTTTATCAATTCCTGCCACACGGTTGCCGTAGCGCAAACGAATTTGATAAAGCACAGCAAATAATTGGAAAGATTATTAGTTGTTAAGATATTATTATTATTATTATTATTACTATTATTATTATTGTTTGAGTTCTGCATGGAATGCAAAGACGGAAACAGTGAGCGAGAGCTAGAACGAGAGAGAAATGGAGAGACAGAGAGAGTGAGAGAGAGAGAGAAAGAGAGAGAAAGATAGAGGCGCATGTTGTTGCGGGACAGCGGCACAGCAGGCTAAATATACACACACACACACACACACATACACATTGCTCAGTCAATTAAAATATTGAGAATATTTATATAGGTGCACGTATGTGTCTGTGTGCAAGAGCAATTTCCAAGAATATATATACACATATGTATATACCCAGCGGCCAAATCGAATATGTTGATAAGATTCAAGCGTAGCGCAAAACAAAACGAAACAAAAAAAAAACACAATTTAAAAAAGAACTTCAAACTCATTGAATGAAAATATTGCCAGCATTTGATAAAAAGCTTCACATTTAATTTATGCATTTTCTAATATAAATATATGTAAACATATATATACATACATGTATAATCGTATATACCTATACATTTATACCTTTAAACAATGCAACAAAGTTGTAGAAGGAAAATTTTCAATACTTAAGGCGCAATTAGCAATCAATCATAAATTATACACAATTTATTGTAAACTATATATATTATATATGACCGAAATGTGCCTTACCGTTTCAGCTCTTAATAATGCTGCATCATATATACATACAACTGTTCGGTAACAATATCTTATAGACTTTCAAATCTGGCAAAGTAATCGATCGCTGAGCCATTGAAAAACCAAATTTGTATTTAGCCAGCTGTAAAAAAAAAAAAAAAAAAAAAACAAATAGAAACAAATATAAGGCGCGCATTTATTGCATATTAATTTGTTATAAACGAAACAATTACAATAAAGCAAATGCAGTGTAACCAATAATACTAAAGTAGAATCTTGAGTTAATAGATGAAACATGCGTAACACGAGCCCAACAATAACAACAACAACAACAACAAATTATATTCAAATCATTGGCAATACGTTCTCATCTGCCTTCGCACAAATTCTGCGAAAATAACACGCACTGTGCCAAACATGAAATGATCACATCAAACGAGCTATTGCCTATATCAGATATACATTATTGGTTATTAAAAAAATCATATAAAATAAATTTCAATTTGTTATAGATATATCATATATATGTTATTATTAAACCAAATGTTATTTTTATTAAACTCGAATCATTCATTTCAAGTTTCATTTATTAGCATTTATTTGATGTAACTGATACCCGCAACGCCTTTCTATGCAATTCTCATGAATATACATAGATAAATTACTGAATGCATTTCGCCAACTCAAGAAAGCGCTAGCGACAGAGCTACTGTAAATGCCAAGCGCATTATCATTATCAATAGCGCCTTTCTATGTAATTCTCATAAACTATGCCATAATAATATATAATAGAAAAGAAATACGTAGAAAATGACTTATATCAAAACAATATTAGCAGCTGCTAAAAATGACGTTAGATGATCTTGAAGCTAACTAAAATGATCAATGCTATAACTATTATAGAATCTCAATGATGATATATATCAGATCATACACTATCATATATTTGCACAAATTTGGTTACTAAAAAAAAATCCAAATTCAGAAATTGAATATAAATTATATTTATATAAAATAAATTTATGTAGCAATTTTCAATTAGATTCAACTAGATTCAATGGCACTGAGCAGGAGAAACATTAAACAAAATGAATATACTCTTCTCACCTTGTGAACGAGCATTAAATATAAATATAAAACAGAGAGAGAAAGAGACTGGGCATTAGAAAAAGACAGAGGCAAAGAGTGAGGCATGGCTCACTTGAATCCTGTTGGTTGGCTATTAAGCTATTTTCCCAACACCACAAAAAGTTCATATAGAATTTTAGATTTATTTGATTGCATATTCAAGTTTATGAATAATTTCATTTTTCATATATATTTGTCCACAGAGAATTGACGCGATCTTTTTTTTTTTTGATCTTTGATGATATTACAAATATAAATCAACATCTCTCAGGATCATAAATTGGGAACGCAATGAGAAAGAGCCCGCGACAGATTTCAGTGTGTGTCAAGTGTTGTAAACCGTTTGACCTTTTGTCGCTAATAGATCACCAGCGGCTGCTGCTCCCTGATTGAGACAAATGCTTAACAACGTGCATGGCTGCTTCAACATTGTGTTAGCTGAAGTGCTTTATAAATTATCTTCATCTTCTCCATATAGATTTTTGTAGTTCGTTCGTTTCTAATAATCTAAACAACATACAGAGAAAATAAAATTAAAAAATAAAAAAAAAAGTCTGAAAGAAATACAAACAACATTCGGCTCTACGGCTGGCTGTGTGTATACAGAGAGATGCTTTGGCCGGATGGTTGGCTGGAACGGAACGGAACGGAGCGAAGGCGCCGTAAACGGCAACGTGTGAAATGAGCCGAACAACTGCTTCGACGCTTGAGACTTGCGGCCCGCTGCTCAATTGGAAACGTGCGCTAGACGCGTGCAGTGCTCATCGTGCGCCATTCTAACGATAGAGATCTTTAGCCAACGAGTAGCAGCAGTAGCAGCAGCATCATCATGCATCCTGCATCGCCGCATCAGCATCGCTCGCGTCTCAATACGCCCGGAACAGTTGCCGGACAAACCTCGCTTACGCCGCAGCAGCAGCAGCAGCACCAACAGCAACACACGGTTCAGATCAGCTCCGGCACACATCCCTATCAGGGACTGAAAACCTGTAAGAAACTAGCTTAAAATCTATGTCAAAGAACTGTATAGGAATAGACTTAAAGGCAAAGTTCTAAAGAGTTTCCAATTATTTACTCTAAATTCTCTTCAAAAAAGTTTTCACAGAGTTCTAGTTAGAAATTGCTTTGCAAACTTTGGCCGCATTCCCCATTGCATGAAAAGATCACACGGCTGATTGACGCTATATGTGTGTTGCAGAACTACAAAAAGATACAAATAGTTTGCATTTCACGATCTCATAAATTCATATTTATGCGCTCGAAAAATCCGAATTCAGATAATTTGGCTTTTGTCTGTTGATGAAAATGATTCCATTCCATGTCGATGATATATTGAATTGTATCCATCGATCAGTTCGATCGAGCTACGACCACCTATGAAGTATGCAATATAAACTGTGCGCCGACAAGTAAAAATAAATAATAGAAAAGATTGACGAGACGCGACGCAACGTGATGTGACGTGATGTGACGTGAGGCAACGATTTGATTCGTATACGGATATGGGATATAAATCGTATTGTCGAAACATACTATAAGATAAACAAAAAAAAACAAAAAGAAAGCTGAAAAAGTTGCCCCAAACTGAAAATAACCGTGCTCCCCATCTATAGACTGAATTTTTCTTGTTCTTTCTTTTTTTTTTTTTTTTTTTTTTTTTTTTTTTTTTGTTCGACTAACATGTACTCGTACTACATAAACATTCCATAAATGTTCCAATTGGCCAGGCGATTGTTTAGCTTTGCTTTGCTCTGCCCTGCCCTGGCCTGCCCTGGATTGGTATTAGTTCAACCTGCCCGCACTCGTTGAAAAATCTATACTAAAACATAAACAATCCATGCAATTACCATTCTATATATACATATATATAAATATATGTATCTATGTTTGCTTAGGCTGTTCGTCTATGGAAATATGGCTAATTTAGCAATAAACAAATACCTACTTATGTAGTTAGACAATAGCTAGCTGATAGATCGCAGCCGTATGCAAGTTCTTAGAGATAAAAAAACAATTGTTTTCGTTCCATTTGACTTGAGGCCATAAAACTTCAATTTTATGGCAGATATATGGCTATGGATTATAATTTTATATTTGCCATGCAATTAAGCTTTATAGAGTAGAGTATCTTTAGAGCTATAGATCTATATTTAGTAGAGTTTTATAGTTTAGAGATTAACAATGATTTTCGTTTATAATATACTTATTAGCTTTGCTTACATGTTTGGGTAATTTAAGCTCTATAGGAATGTTAAAGTGGAGTATTTAAATGGAGCTTTGAATAGGAGTATTTAAACAATATTATCCTATTCGAATATATTATGTAATATATTATTATAGGCTATCCACTTGAATAGTAAACTAAAGAAAGAAGAAGTTTTTAATATGGAAAAAAGTATAAAAAAATTAAAAAAAAAAAGCCTTATAAAAAAATAAAATAAAATATAAAAAAATAAAATGACTAAAGTTGCCAAACTTCAATATAATTAATAATATTTTTACATTAAAATACTTTTAGCAAATGGAGAAAAACATTTGATACTAAAGCTTATAAACTACACAACAGATGGAGAAATATACATAGATACCAAGAATCTATTTTCTTTGGATTGCAATACACTTAAGTAAATAATGAGTAAATGCAACACCTGTTGTTGCAATTTCACACGAAATGGCCATATGGCAAAAGCCTCAAGTCACTTGAACAGCTCTAGTCATATCATATAATATATGTATGTATCTCTTCTAGGTAGTCTCACTGCATAGCTCTAGTCATATCCATTCACTCACTAATCAATTACAAATGATATGCATATTATATATCTATTCCCCATAGTCTCTGTTTGGCCAATAGAATAAATATTTTGCCATGTTTTATGATTAAATGTACGGCAAGTGTTTCGTATGATCTCTGTTTTCGTTGTTCCACTGAAAATTCATTCAGTCCGGCTGTCCGTGTTCAATGGAAACAACAAACGGAAATCCGAGGCAGCATAGAAAAAAAGGAAAAAAAAAAACATTTGCGTTTTTAGCAACACGCAAGCAACAAGTGCCACAATGCACATGTGGCAGACGGCAGCACACAACCACACCGCCCGCACCACCCGCACCGCCCAGCATGCGAGCACGTCATGAAATGTGCCTTCAATTGATTTTCAATTGCTTGTGAAATGCTGCGATTAATGCCATGCATTCTCCTTTTGATTTCAACTTTTGTTTTTTTCGTTCGTCTTGCGTCTCTTGCAGCTGAAAATGATGAGATGGGCTGCGTGGAGCTGCTGGCAACGGCCATATCGGTGCTGATCATGGTGCTGACGTTTCCCTTCTCGGTGTTCATCTGCTTCAAGGTGGTCTCCGAGTACGAGCGTGCGGTCATCTTTCGCATGGGTCGCTTGCGCAGCGGTGGAGCACGTGGTCCGGGCGTATTCTTTGTGCTGCCCTGCGTGGACGACTATTATCCGGTGGATCTGCGCACCGTTTCGTTCGATGTACCGCCGCAGGAGGTGCTTTCCAAGGATTCAGTGACAGTTACTGTCGATGCCGTTGTCTATTATCGCATCAGTGATCCACTCAAGGCCGTCATTCAGGTCTCCAATTACAGTCACTCCACACGCCTCTTGGCTGCCACAACGTTGCGCAATGTGCTGGGCACACGGAACCTATCGGAGCTGCTCACTGAACGCGAGACCATTTCGCATACGATGCAAATGTCCCTGGACGAGGCTACCGATCCCTGGGGCGTTAAGGTGGAACGAGTTGAAATGTGAGTGGAAGATAGATATCTGAAATTTTTTCAATAAATCTCTCTCTCTCTCTCTCTCTCTCTTTGTCTCTCTCTCTCTTTTCATTTCAGCAAGGACGTCTCACTGCCAACAGCACTTCAACGCGCCATGGCCGCCGAGGCGGAGGCTGCTCGTGAGGCACGCGCCAAAGTGATCGCCGCCGAGGGTGAGATGAAATCTTCGCGTGCTCTCAAAGAAGCCTCCGAGATCATTTCGGCCAGTCCGTCGGCACTGCAGCTGCGCTACCTGCAAACGCTGAGCAGCATCTCGGCGGAAAAGAACTCGACCATCATATTCCCATTGCCCATGGAGCTGCTCACACCGTTTCTGAACTCGTCCGCTCAATATGCGGCCAATGTCCATGCGACGCCATCGCCACTGCACAGGCATCAGCATCAGCATCATCAGTGACGCTCGATGTCGGTGCTGCAGCCGTACCTGGAGGCGCTGGGTCGCTGCGAGCTGCGTCGCCAAATTGCGGGCAACGACAATATGGACGACGATGACGATATCGTTGGCTACTTGTTGTAAGTGAAGCTAAGATAGTGAAGTGCGAGAGAGAGAGAAAGAGGACGTTCCACTTGCTGTCCTTAATGGAAATTTATTTATTTTAATTAAATATTTTTAACATTTCTTTATATAAGTTATATATAAGAACATTTTGAATTGTATTTGTTAATCTATAATTATCAAAAGTGCTAGGCTGGAGCATATCCTAAATTGTTTGCCTAGCTGCTGTTTAAAACATTCTCACTGCCTTTCATATAGCATTCAGCATTTTTTTTTTCAATACTGCTAAGCACATATAAAATATATATGTATATGATTAGCATATGTATAAATAGGTATTAGACATTCATTTTGACTATTAAAGCTGCTAAAAGTTCCTAATTCTTGGCATCAGTTGTTACAATAAAATAAAATCAATATAAGAATTTCTCTTCAATATTGTTCATTAAATTAAATTAAAGTAATTAATTCATTTTTCCAATTGAATGCAAATAATAATAATTTTTTTTGTCAAAAATATTTTTTTTGTTATTTATTTATTATTGTAAAAAAAATAACATACATAAAATTATTGTAATAAAATCAATATTTTTTTTCAGATATTTATTTATTTTTTTATTTTAAATTGCTATTTTAATTGCTCTTTTATTTATTTTTAATTTAAATTCCTATTTTAATTGCTATTTCATATTTTTTTTTACAAATTTAAATTGCTATTTTAATTGTTATTTTATTTATTTTAAATTGAAATTGCATATTTAATTGCATTTTTATTTATTTTTATTTTCAATTGCAATTTTAATTGCTATTTATTAATTATGTAATTTTTTTAAATTGTTTTTTTTTATTATATATTTTATTTATTTTTATTTGAAAATGCATTATACTTCTTTGTTAAAATATCCAATATTTTATTTAAGTTTTTTCTTTATTAAATATTTTTTTATGCATTTATTAAAGTTATTTGTTAAGAAAATTCTTGCCGTACTATGGGCTTCTATGGGGTCTCTCAATTTATTTTATTTCCCTACAAATTTGGTCTTCTTCTTACACAATTTTCCCTAGCTCTTTAAAGATATATTAGTAAAATAGCTTCTACATTGTTTATTTTATTGTTTATTTTCATCATTCAATCTTCATTGAAATTAACAATATAAGTATGAATATCATAGCTCGCAAATAAAGCTGTGTGAACTTTTGCACTCTGCCCACGAGCTCAACCGAAGCAAATCATATTCACTTTCCTCTCGCACGAGTCTTCGGTTCTTTTCGTTTTTGGTTTTCGATTGAGCGCTTAGCCATTCGTGTGATGCTCTTTTCCCGAACATCATTTAGCGAGCGATGCGATTGACCTGCTCATGCTCCAGACTTCAGTGAGCGAGTAGATAACTCATAGAATCGTTCTTCATAATTACATGCCCACACTTACACTCACGTATGCTATTGATGAGCGACAGCGAAGACAACCCTCACACCCATGTATACATGAAAGACTTTTTACCTCATTTACCTCAACGTTCAGGAATAAGCTGGAGCGAAAGAAAAAAAAAGTTTCTGTCTGATTGCGAACAAACTCATTGATGAACCGATGCAATTGATTGCTCTCCGAGTTTGGTCTCCAAGTGTGAGCGAAAGGCGAGCTCTATTTTTCTGTCCCGTCCTTCAAATGACGTACATGAAAGTAGGCAATACTTTGTATTATTTTACTCATATTTTGTCGTCACACAATCCAATCTAAGTAGCTCTGAGTAGTGTGTCACAAGCATTTAGCTGCTATATGAATATACAGCACAAAAATTCGTCAGTCTCTGTTACCTAGTCTAAGGAGCAGGCATATATATATTTTCCGAATATACAAATAATACAGTTTCATAAGTGATTTCTTATATTTTTATATTATTTTTACTTTTGCCTAAACTAGTGAGATAGTGCAATAATTTATCTGAAAATCATGGACAGCTCTTTTTACTCGAAAAAGGTAAGTGGCAATGTATAATATTTTATTTATGTTTCGCTCTTATAGTATTTCAATCAAAATCGTGCAATTTCCAGGGCAAATTGAAGAACAATTGCAAAGAGCGACATGCTTGCCGAATGGATATGGTTGGTCTGGAGGCCACCGATGAGAGCGCTTTGAGCGGACATATTGCATCCAATTCGCAGTCGCAGTCACGCACGCACTCGCGCATTCACTCACACTCACACTCGCACTCGCACTCGCGCACTCACTCACACCCACATTCGCACTCGCACTCGCACTCGCACTCGCGCAGAGTGACCCAGTCTCAGTTGCAGTCACAATCGCAATCACAGTCGCCGTCAGATGCTTCGTACTATAATTACAATAGGTCTGAATGCGAGAAATCCACCCAAACATTGCACTTCGCTTGCCCACGCTGCAGCCGGGAATTTCCATCTTTTCGAACTTCAGAAACTCATAGCATCAGTCCATCCCAGAGTGCCACAGGAGGTGATCAAATGCAGGTGTCTTCAACACGAACCGCAGATACTGGCATCACCATGGATATGCCAATGTCAATGCTCGCTGCCGCTGATAAAATGCCAAGACATTTTGATAAGCCATCCAGCCACAAGTCAACACACAGCAGCAAAGTGCATAAGCATCAGTCGCATCCGAAATATGTCGAGAAGCAGCCACGCTGCAATCACACCCCTGTCAGTGAATTGCCACCGGACTATCACAAACATTCCGCCAGCTGTAAGTTAAGGGCTAGACTGGCCAAGGAACTGCATGATCAGTCGCTCCTTGCTAGCTCAATGCAAAATCTGAGCGGTAAGCGCAGCAAGTACGATTCTTACTCCAAGGGCTATGCATCTTCTACGGTAACGGAGCCGTGTGTTTCGAGTGAGCATAACCTGCAGAAGCCGATGCAAAGCTTTCGTACTGTCGGCACAGAGACATCGCTTCACTCCATTATCGAGAAAGGGCCAAAGGACACTAGAAATCAAATTCCAAATCGCAGTCACAATCAGGTCTTATATCCACTCTCGGAATCGGAACTGTGTGCCCCACCAGCCGGCCGGCCAATGAAAAGAACTTGCAAGCATTCAAGAGTCATTGAACAAGACGATAATATATTCGAGCTAACTCAGAATAGCAAACAGGCAAATGACAAACGCTTGCATGTACATCATTATAAGCCACTGAGACCCTTGACACCCGATCCGAAGTCACGTCATGGACATTCAACTGCAAATAATCAATTAGTGCGTCCTATCGCTGATAGCATGGTAATCTATAATGCCAACGACACGAGCCTTGAGAGTATCGAGCTACGCAATAAAATCGCCGATGAAGTCATTTATTATAAGAGCCTCAATGATGACATGTCCACATCGAGTTTTTCATCATCACTGATGCGTTCGCTTAACGACGATATGGCTAGACTGTTCGATCTATATACATCGGGCTCGAGTGGCAGTTCACAGCCGACATCCGACAGCATGACCGAGTCGTCAACGGCGAGCTATGTACAGGAACATCATCAACTACCATCGCTGGGCTTGTCCAGTCCCGTCAAGCCTAAGGAGAAAGTGTCATCCACTACGGTACAGTCTGAAGAAAGCAGTCAAGATACCGAATGTCAAGGATCTTCTCTCGTTGATCTATTACAATTGACCCATCAAGATCTGGTCGATACACAGGTCGCGGCACCAATGATACGACGCGTTCAGCGCATCTATCGAGCCAATTTGGCTGAGCAAATGTTGCTTGTCCAGGAGCTAGACAGCATACCAAAGCTCGTAAAAGAAATGTTGGAAAATCAGAAAAAGAAGTAAAATATCATATGTTCATTGGTATCGCTTCGCACATACAAATTTTTGAAACTGTTTCAATTGCTTAATAAATAAATTTCTAGTTATTTGTTCAACAATCCAAATTGAAGGGCTAATAGTTCAACTACAAATCCCCAATGAATATTATATAGATATATAGATGTATATATAATTGACATGCACATACACAAAAAAAATTTTATTAATAAATATTTTATCAATGCAATCGAGAATACATATATAATTGCTTATATAATGTGTATATATATATATATACTATATGTATATGGGTGTGTGTATTTGTCTGTCTGTCTTGGTTGTATAAAATGGCTTTTACAAAATGTATACAAAATAATTGTGACTTAATATAAATATACATATATACATTGGAAATGTGCGAAAATGTAGCTCGATGTCGATTCACTTTTATATAAATCAATTTACGTTTGAAGTTCGAAAGAATATTTGATATAACAAGCATACATATATATATATATATATTAAAATATCGTGAAAAAAATGTATTCAGTTTTATTTTTTGTTCTCTTTTTTTTTGGGTTATGCGGCACATTCTCTCTATCTCTTTCTATCTATCTCTATCTCTGTCTATTTCAAGTGTTATACACCATTTTGCACAAAAAATATTTCGATTCAATATGGATGATTGCATTTATATTCATATAGTCAAATATGTATATCGAGTACCGTTATCAATGCATTCATTCATTTCACATTCTCACAGATATTTTCCATGTTGCCGGAAAATAAATGGAATTTTGTGATGGGCTTAGCAAGCATCCAAAGCAAAGCATATTGGTTAAATAAAGACTTGGCTTAACATATATAAGTACATGTATATATAGATATATATACATATACATATACATATATATATACATATGTGTGTGTGTGTATGAAAAAAATCCAGTTTGCGTTCAAGCAAAATAATGGCCACGGCTGCGGTAATTAAAGCATAACTTAAACTAAGAAATCCCCATTCAAAATATCTTCGCTAGACTCGGCGTACGTCGAAAGGGATTCCATGAACTGGACGATACGCTGCCCACAAAACGCGTCTTGGCCGAGTTCTTGAGCCGCAGCTTGGGCTTTGTGGTTGTGCTAGTGGGGCTGGATGAGCCAGAGGAGACGCCCGATGAGCTGGCAGCCGATAATGTTGATATGGAGCCCTTTGACGAGAGTGGCTGTAATATAATTCAAATTAATAACGTAACTTGATCTAGAATTGAAACTTCTTTACCTTTAGATAATTGCGATCCATGGGCGTGATCACCTTCAGCTCCAGCGTCGCACCACAGGATTGTATGAGCCGCACGACCTGCTGATGCGAATACCATTTGACATCCATGCCCGCAATTTCCACAATGAAGTCGCCCTCCTTAATGCCGCCCAACTACAATGGATATATGCATTAAATATGTGAACTTCAGACTGAAACGCAATACTTACATCGGCCAGTGAATTGATCTCCACATGTGCAATAATAACTGGCGCATCGCCACGCACATGAAAACCAAAATTCTCAAACTCCTCCTTATAGAGACTGCAGCCAGCCTCGTGACTCTCGTCGCCCCTGGGACAGTGGCAATGGTAGCTGCTTCCATCATGGTATATGGCCGAGCCCTTCTGTAGGCGAACACAGCGCGGTGCTGTCCAGTGGCGACGAGCGGAGAATATTGCAATGGGGCCTAGTCGCTTGAACGGATCTTCCACTTTGTACGATGTAAAGTCCGGACCCGTCAAGGTCAGCGTAAACTTTGACGATGCTGAAAGACGAACAGAAGTTGCTCATTATACATTTCATATATTTGCTTGAAAATAATTGTTAACTATGTGAACTTTCGCGCTCTGCTTCGGTTGAGCAAATCATATTCACGCTCTGAGCACGAGTCTTCAGTTCATTTCGTTTTTGGTTTTTGATTGAGCGCTGAGCCATTCGTGTGATGCTCTTTTCCCGAACATCATTTAGCGAGCGATGCGATAGAATCATAGAATCGTTCTTCATAATTACATGCCCACACTTACACTCACGTATGCTTTTGATGAGCGACAGCGAAGACAACCCTCACACCCATGTATACATGAAAGACTTTTTACCTCATTTACCTCAACGTTCGGGAATAAGCCAGAGTGAAAAGAAAAACACAAACTAAAGTTTCTGTACGATCGTAAATGAACTCCTAGAAGAGCCATTGCAATTGCTTGCTCTCAGAGATTGTTCTCAAAGTGTTCATTGACAGAGTTCTGCTCTGATGTATGTAAGCATATGTACATATATATTTATCTAGCTCAGTCTTTAATTCTCTCACCTTCCACAACTCGTTCAGTTAGATCGTAGCACTCATCTATGTTCTTGACCGGTGCCTGAAGGCAGAATCGTTCATACTCGTCCTGGGTCTTGTAGTACGCCTCCTTGATGACCTGCGTCAGTGATATTTTGTTCTGCAAAAAATGATGCATTGGTCGTTAAACATTGAATGAATGAATGAACTCAATGAATGACTCACCTTCAGGTGGCGGCACATGCGCTGCAAGCGCTGCGCCTCCTCATGACTAGCCAGAGCTTCTTTCAAGTGGGTGCGCTTAATAGCAGCAACGCTGACAGTTTCCTCCTCGCACTCGCTGTTCGCTGCGGTGGCACGCAGTGCCTCCCGCGCATTGCCAATGAATGATTCGTTCGACGATGCTGCTTGACTCTTTTTGGTGCCCAACGAGGCATTGTCGCCATCGCCCACAGTGGTATCAATGCTCCGCGCCTCGTAATGATGTGCCAGAGCTAAATGGATGTGGTTTGTGGTGTTTAGTTGGCCAAATGCCAATATCAAGGCCCAAAACAATCTGACTTACCTTTGTACAATTCGGCCTTGAGCGGCACCAGACCCGCCCAGCATTCCGGCAAATAGGTGTGGGTGTCATTCACTTGGATATTCTTATGCATTTCATTATACTCCAGCGACAGCTGTGCCGCCTCGCCAGCCAAATCCCGAAAGAGCTGTCGATATGTCGAAAGTATTATTATTAGCTAAGACTCATCACATTACACAGCGCACAGCTCATATGCATATTCAGATAAGTCTTTGGGTCAGTCTGTCGACTCGAGCCACATTTGTCATTTACATATTTTCGAACTGCTCACGTACTCAAGGCATTGATAGCGTTGACGTAATTGGGTAATAGATTTGGGAGACTTGGATGTTGGATCTCGTTTCTCAATAGATTTACTTACATGACTGGACTCAGTTAGACCCAAGGCCTCAATCTGTAGCTGCAGCTTCTCGAACAGGCATTCGCGTGCCTGGGACAACATGAGTGAGACGAGCACATCGAGCACCTGCGGCTTCAGGTCCATGGACGGTGCATTGGTGAATGTGTCGTAGATGTGTCGAAAAACTCCGGCTGCACGCAAAAAACTGTCAACGGCCGCGTCCAGGCCACGCTCTGTACGCCTGTCGTGACGTGCACCGATCTGTGTATAAATGGCGCCCAGATTGAACAGCGTACAGGCCTTCTCGAAGGCAATGGTGCGCTGGCAGGAGGGCACACCGGTCAGCGAGTCGTACCATTCGAAATAAACGCCCAGATTGCGATCGGGCGGAAAGAAGCGCCGTTCCACATAATACAATAGATTGTAGTAACGAAAGAGTAGCGCCACACCAAGACCATCACGTGATGGTGTCTTTGAAGCCTACAAATAGTCATTAGATAAGCAACAATATCATATTATGAGATCAACTGCTGCTCGAAGCTTACCTGTCTGGTGTCTGTCATGTCAGCTATGGCGTCCATATATATTGAAGGCTCTTCGCTGTAGTGCTCCAATATAAAGTCCGAAAATGGTTCCATAAAATTGATTTCCTTGGTCTCCTTGAGGCCCAACGGTATCATGGGCATAATACCTTCATGACTGTAAAATGAATTTTTAAAAATGTTAATATATAATTTAATTAATTTTTAAATTTATTTCAATGTAAATCAAAATAAGAAATTTAACTGGCTTAAATCACGAAAATATATTCAAATTTTCATAAGTCTCTTGAACTTTATCAACTGAAAATTGAGCTAGAATTAATGAAGCGTAAATAACAAATAAATTTGTAAGCTATTAGCTATATATATAAATATGTATATACATTTTTTTGGTATATCTATTTAACTAACTGATCAACTTCAATTAGCATGTGCGCCGAACCCTGGAAACCCTAATCTCTATGGAGTTTATACTAATAATGGACAAGTGAAGTTAGTTCACTCTGTCTCCATTGTGGAAATACTTTTTACTATTGTTTGTTTGTTTGTTTGTTTCATATTTGTATTTTTGTCAGTTGTGCATCTAATGACGCTTTTTCACTTTCTTTGTTGTTTGTTTTTTTTTTTATATATGTATATATAATTTTGTTGTTGTTGTGCTGTGATTTCGTTCCAGTAGACGGCGCAAAAAGGCGCTTGACCAGAAACTAATGCGCAAAAATTACAGCTGCCCCCAGCTGGGTAGCGCCCCATAGTTTGTTGCATGCCCCAATCCCAGCTAGCGGAGGGCAGTAGCTGCAGCTTAGACTTAGCAGAAGAAAACAAAAAACAAAAAAACAACAGCAACAGCAATTTCAACATTTGCATGCAACAACAATATGGCCAAAACGACAAATAATGGCAACAAGTTATTTGGGAAATGGGTGCAGGTGGTTTTTGGCCAGTGCTGCGCGCGCCCAGTGGAGCAGTTAATCATTATTATATCACCTTACCTCTCGCTTTGATAGATCTCCACAGATGAATTCAGCTCGGCCAGCTGCTCCTTGAGCAACTGTAAATTTGAATTGACAAAGCTCAGCTCCAGAGCGACAGTGTCTCGTAGCTTCCGGTTGGTTGTGGCCTGCAAAAATTCAATGAAAATATTATTAAATGACAAACAGAGAGATGAAGAATGAGAGAGAGAGAGGGAGAGATCAGAAAGAGTGAGAGTGAGAATAAGAGTGGGAGAGTAGGAGAGTAGGAGAGTGGGAGAGTAGGAGATAGGGAAAGTTGGGAGAGGGAGAGTGGGAGAGTGGGAGAGTGCGAGAAGGGAATAGGGAAAGAGTCTGCCCCTCTTTCCATATCTCCTTCTCCATATGAATAGAGAATAGAATAATATAGAGCTCAGTCAATTCATAACTAGCTAATTCAGTTTCAACTAATATAAACTAATCAGATTCCTATATTCTGAGCCACCTCCAATGGCACGCATCTGGAACGCCATAAAGCAAACTTTATTGTGATTTAATTACAGTTTTTGCTAAATCACTTTATTTACAATACTGCAAAAGATGTAAAATTAGATTCATTTAATACTTGAGCAGAAAACTTGTTTAATAAAATATACAAAAGGGTTTTGAATGTTTATATTAAAATCGAGGCATGGCATTAATGCAATTGAAACGACTCAAATTAATAATATTATGAAATTGAGTAAAGCCTAACTCGATTGCCAGTTTAAACTAGCTATAAATTTCCATGAATTAATGTAAGAATGCTTGCACTGAAGCATTCATTGGCTAAGCTAAGCTTTGAGAGCTGGGAATAACAATAACAAGATAGAATAGAATACCAAAGCAAAAAGCTCCTACTTTCTGCATTGTAACAGTTTGATAGAGGTCTTGAAAAAGAGCTCCTTACTATTGCATACTTAAAAAAAAAAATCTTTATAATAATTCACTGAATACATTGAGACAACTTCAATGTCTTCATACGCGCGTTTCAAGTTCATTATGAATGAAAACTATTTCCAATTATCTAGTCTTATTAAAAAAGAGAATTTGTATTCAAATGTTGAAAGAAATTCTTTGAAATGTGTAAACTTGGCTAAGATAAGAAACAAGCTTTAACTGCGCGTGGATATAAAAAACAATATATCTATAATAAATTTTAAGAATCAGATAGTTCTATGTAGAAGAAAAATCGATATTAAATTTTTTTTTTAATTTTTACAAGTCTGACAATTTTATATAGAGTCTAGCTAAGTAAAGGAAGAAGCTTTATTTGCGCGTGGTTATAAAAGAAAAATCTATATTAAATTTTTAAATAATCTGACAATTCTAGTTAGATTCCAGCTAGAAGAACTGTATATCAAATGTTACCCTCAATCTTATATAGAAGGAAAGACAAACATATAGATATATGAGCAGACAAACTATTCTAGTTAGAGTTCAGAGTGAGCTCAAGCTCACTTCCTGCTTCCCTCTTCCCACTTCCCACTTCCCTAACTTACCATAATCTAATTTTCCATATTCTGTTGAGTTGTCATTGCTTAAAATTCACTTACCTTGTATAAATTTTCAGCGCCAGCGCGTAGGCGCAGCTCCTTGTTGATTTCCTGATTCAATTTGCAGCGTCGACTTTGTAATTTACCACGACAAGTAGCAGCGCGTGGATCAGAGCCCTGCAGCGATAAGAATGAAATTTCAATGGGTAAGTATAATAATTATTTCAAAGAGCATTCTTAGTAAAAGTCTAGCCAAAGGCATTCATTGCATTCTTGCTAAATATTTAGTTAACTAACTTTTCTGCTTCTTCTATTTTTTTCTTTCTAACTAACCAACTCAGTTTGAAGCATTATCCCCATGTAACTAAAAAAACACATTCATTTTCATGCTTCATACATACATCATGGCTTTTTATACCATTTTTTTTTTGCAAAAGGGGCCAATGCATAATTTTCGCTTGGAACGTGCCAAGCGAACGCGGCAACAAAGTTGATTGACTTAGCAGACTAACAGAAAATAGTAATAGAGAATATGAATAAAGCCTGCAGCCGGCACAACACAAATAATACTGGAATGATAAATGTAGCTCTTGGTTCTTGGAAAGTGTAACTGTTGCAGCTGCCACAGTCTTTGCAATGGGAATGGCACAGTGGCAAACTCTCTGGCTACACAGTGAGAGATGCTGAGTAGATGGCAAAAATATAATCAAATTAATTTTTTTTTTTCAAATTTGAAAAATGGTTAATAATTTATGATTCATGTGCATATCTAATATATATATAAAATATTTATTACATATATTCATTAACTTCTAGCTTGCAACTTCTTTTCGCTCAGTGTAGCACTTGCAAGTGCATAACAATAATAAAAGCTCAGCGTGTTATCTACAACTTTTAGTGTGCGCATATGCATATGTGTGTGCGTGTGTGCGTGTGTGTGTGTGTGAGGCCAATGTGCCGACGATGTTAGCATTGTAGAAGTAGAAACAACTTGGCTAGGCCATAATTACATTGCGTCCACGTTAACAAACACACACACACACACACACGCACACACACATACAAATACAATTGCACATTAGCACATTCACGTATTTGTACGCCAACGCAGCGTGACACGATCGTAATAATCGTAAACGGAAGTAGGAAGTCATCGTCACGACGCTGCACATTCTGGCATACATGGAACCTTCTCCACAGGGAAGGGGGCGCTGTGAGGTTAAGAATGAGAAGGAGAAGGAGACGGAGGAGGAGGAAACAGCAGCGAAAGAAGACCTTAATATGCATTGTTTGTATGCCTGTCGTGTCATGCCTGATGCTAAAGCAAAGCACTCGAGTTGAGAACATTGAAGTTTCCAGCTCGTTGCTCAACTTGAAGCGAAGTAAACATGACTACATAAATATAATACATACAACATATATATCCACATACATATGTATATACATATATATATATTTTTACCTTACTCTCAAGTATTTTTTCTATACAACAATATAAACTCCAATTGATGTAAACAAGAGCAACAATAAGCACAAGTTAAGAATGCAATCAAATAAATATTTATATAAAAAAAAAAAGTAAATAAATATAAAAGATAATAGGTGAAAACAAAATTGATTGAGATGAAAGTTGGGATATATCGTTTGATTGATGTAAAAAAAAAAAAATTCAAGAAAACATAATAACACAAAACAAGCTGAAAGAACTGAAAGCAAATTAAAGACAAAAGGAAATAAATTAAGACAACATTTTTGGTGTGGCCAAGATTTAGAGACTTTAGACGAGCTATTCATGTTCAAATTCTATGAACTTTGAAATAGCACATTATGTAAATAAGTTAGGAGATTCATTTGTGTAGACGACCCCAATCTTGGAATATATACACACATATATTATATATGACATATCTCTGTATGTATTTCTAAGCTTAAATACTACAACAGTCACGCGCTGGTTCACTTTCCTAGCTTTGGCAATTAATTCAACACTTTATTAATATTAATTGACATAAGGCGATCAAAACTATCATCATTTATTAGGCTAACAAATAACCTGAGATAAATGTAGTAACGAAATATCAGAATGACGAAAATCATATATGACTTTTAACTGTTTGACATATCAGAATTAATTTGGAATTTGCAAAATGTTTTGATGAAAAGTAGAAGTGCATTCAGCTGTTATAAATGTCTTTTATTAGAAAGTAACGTAAATCTGCAGCTATAGCTCTTCAAATTCCAGTTTTAACTAGGCTAGACTATCTTGTTTATATGATAGAACAGAGCTATGAAGGTTTTAGTAAGCATTTCGTAAGAATTAAGCAGAGCAGAAGTATGAACGAACATGTGATTATTATCTATATATCAATATCTGTTCATAAATATAAATAAATGTGTTTATTTCTATGTATATATCAAGTTTATTACTGATACTAATGTCAATAATGAGTAAATATATATTGTAGTATATAAAATATATCATTACGACATATAATAATACGAATACTTAATTATAATTGCATGCATTCAAGACTTAATAATAATTAATAGTAAAGAAACAAATATTTAAAATCAATAATAAAAAACATTTTTTATTTACATTTATTTTAATTATACATATTATATTTATGCCAAAAATATTTTATTTATTTTATTTATATTTATACCTATCAGATTTAAACCTGAAGGTTTAGTAATACCATTTTTGTTTCCTATTATACAAATTTTATATCTAATATACTTGAACCAATTATGCCAATACCATTCTTAAACATATTTCACAATTTTATACCTGCTATATTTAAACATATTATACATATAGCATTATCATCCTATCATACTTTTTTATACCTATCATATTTAAACCAATTATACTTATAGCATTATAATCCTATTATACCAATTTAGTATTATACTTTTATACATATTATACATTTAGAATTATTATACCTATTATACCTTTTTTATACCTATTATATGTAAACCAATTATACTTATAGCATTATAATCCTATTGTACCAATTTAGTATTATACTTTTATACATATTATACATATAGCATTAATATCCTATTATACCATATTTATACCTATTCTATTTAAACCTATAAACCATTAAGCTTATACTTATTATTATTATTATACTCAACTATTATATTTATACCTATTATTATTACAGTTATATCTATATTTATAACAATTGTACCTTTAACATTTGTAGTTATACCTACCTTTACCTTTATACACATTACATATATACCAATTAAGCATAACACCTCTTCGAAATGGTCAATTCTAATTCAAATAGTAACAACAATTATACTCATAATACACTATTTATACCTATTATTAATACAATTGTATTTATTATATTTATACCTATTATATTTATACCGATTACACATATGCCTATTGAATATTATACCTTTTCGAATTTGCCCACACTAATTCAAATAATAAGAAGAACAACAAACATTTTAACTCTACTTCCATATCCAAAAATTCCAAATACAATCAGGAATATCTAGAGACGTAAGCCCCCACACAGTCTGAACACTTCAATAACAACAATAATTAGCTATGACAGGCCGGCTTAGCTATGATAGTTGGCCAACTATGAACTTGGCTTGGAGTCAGTGTGCGCCAAGGTTGAGGGTTCATTTAGCAATGCAGCTGGACATGTGGCGGCTGCTAATGAGCCAACTAGTAGTTGGCTAAGGACAATTGACAACAGGCGTTGCTGTTGCGCTTTTGCGGTTAGCATTGGGCCCATGGGCCCCGTGGCGAAGTGTTTGCTCTTTATTATTTACCGACCAAAGCTGGCAGGTAAACGAGCTCAGGTGAATGCATTTTCCAATTGTATTTGTGTGTTTACTTTGTTTACCCCAGCTGGTGTGGCGTGTTCTGCATAATTAAAGGCGACATCGCTTGGCCTGCGCAACGTTGGGCGGGCGGTTAGCAGCCAGACTTTGGCCATGCCTTGAACGTAGTTTATGAACGTCTTCGGCAAGAAAAGTTGAGCTGAGACTTCAGTTGAGACTTGACTCGCGTTCGAGCCGAGTGTGTTGAGGTGAGTTGGCTATGGCTATGGATTTGGCAGCGTCCCAGCGCGCTGTCCACACAAAATAAATGGCGCCCGCGCAATGCAATGCCCAAACGAATAATGCTGGACAATGAACCCAACGTCATGTCGTTTGGAACGGATCGCCATGGGCCTCAACGGACGGATCGACGTTGAGTCGCCTGGCATTAGACATGCATCAGCATCGCCTGCACGTGCTTGAAAAGTCAATGCACCTACTCAACAACTAACTAACTAACTGGCGGCACAGCACTTGGCGGCCACTTGCCTGCCCTGAGGAGGCGCAAGATGGCGCGGGGCCCAGCCAAGTGTGCAAAATGATTGCACATAAATAATCTTTGCATACCTCATATATATATATATATATATAGAGAAACAAAGAGGGAGAGAGAGAGAGAGGGAGATACATTGCTGTCCAGATTAACTGATAAAGCGTTTATCTGTTTGATTTTGGTTGCGGTTTCAGTTTCGCTTTCAATGAAACCGCATTGCTTAAAATCCAAAGCAATCCAATTGTCGTGCAACGCATTTGTAATCCGGAATTACTTAAAACTCGCACCGCATGCAAATCACATGGGGCCAAGCATCAGTTCCATATACTATAAATACAAATCACCATTCGCATGTCTTGTTGCCAAATTATGCATGAAAGCGCTCACAGTGGCAATGGGCATTTTGGACAACGTTTCTGAATACTAGCTACATATAAACGAAAGTGTGTGCATGTGTGTGTGTGTGTGTGTTTTCAGCTCCACAATGACAATTCAGCTCAAATGATTTAATAGACCCATAGAGCCATAGAGCCATTGCTGCTAGCCAATCAATAATGCCAAGTATTCAAATGTCTAAATATATTCTGACCTTGACTATGTCAGACAATAAATTGTTGCTCTTAAAATATTCTATAAACGTGTCGAATGCAAAAATCTAAAATATATATATGTATATCTAGAGGCTAGAGCTTATCGCTTGATGCATTTCATATTTCCTCAAGTGATACAGATGTTAATAAAAACGTTTTTTTTTAGGCATAAATATAATAATCTCTAAATATGATGTGTTTTTTTTTTTAATTTACTAAAAATTTGATTTTATAAAAATAATAAAAAATTTTTATATTGTAGATAATAATGAACATAAGAAAATTATTATACTTATATATTAATTTTTTTTAAATCATGAATTTAAAAAAAAAAAATGAATCAAAAGTTTATTATTATAATTTTGTCTATTAAAAGTTAATTTTTAAACTTTATTTTTAATAATAAAATAAATCTTGTAAAATAAAATCGGACTAGATATTTTTAAAATTAAAAGTCTGTATTTTAAATAATAAAATAAATCATGTTAAATTTAAAAAAAATGCTGGAAAGGATTTAAGTTAAAATTCTGTATCTTAAATAATAAAATAAATCGTGTAAAATAAAATTGGTCTAGATATTTTTTTTTAATTTTTATATTTAATAATTTAATAATTTTTTTTTTTTAATAATTTAAAATAAAATAAGCCTAGAAATGATTTAAATTAAAATTCTTTGGCAATGCTGTATTTTCGTCAGTGCTCACAGCTCAGCATAATTTTCCTTTAAAGTTCAAGAAACTTTTCCTCTACTCTAATGACATTTTCTTCATCTTTTTCGTCTGCTACCTTGTTTTGTTGGTTGCCCAATCAATGCAGCTTCTTGTATTTATTGGCAACCAATTCTATCGAAGCGAGTGTTAGTTTCATGGTAGCCGTTGGCAGTTCATAATTGTGGCAAAGATCAAAGACTCACGACCTCGTTGTTATTCTTACTTCATGCTGTTTCATAACGGCCAAACAAAATGTTTCGCTTCTGCTAAAGGGTTATTTCTATTATTATTGAGGTGTTTTTTTTTTTCGGTTATCGTGTGGAACGTGTTTCGTTTAATTTAAGCTGCCGTTGGCCCATATTCAAATCAAAAAGGTTCAATTTGTTATCTATGTCTATGCAGTAGGCTAGGCTAACTAATTTTTGGTCATTGGCTGAACGTTTCACAATGCATATGGCATAGCATTCATACTTGATATGTAACACTTTCTAGAGTCCCAGCCTTACATTCCGACACCCCGAAAAACCAGTTGTCGGCTCTCGACTGTCGACTGTTGGCTGTTGGCTGTTGGCTTGTGGCTGTTGGCTTGTCGGTTATTTTGTTTGTTGTATTTTTGGCTAGTTGTACTTTCACCTGTTTTAGGTATGTTTTGTTTTTATTTCGCGTCTCGGCTTTGGCGTTATTTGGCTTTATTTTGTTTTACAAATCGGGTTAGAGTCATTAATTAAAGCCACACATAGACATGGAGCAGGGAGGAGGGGGGAGAGACAGCATCTCTAGTTGTTTCTGTTTTTTTTTGACATTCTGCTAGTCACAGTTGGGCGCCGATTAGCCCAGCAAGCATCACAGCATTTGTGTCCAACATTTTCATTGTTGTTCCTAACAATGTTGACCTACTGACTTTGTTATACGACCCGAGAGCCATATATAGAAATGTTAAGTACAAATAGCCGCAGTACATTTCTAATGATTGCTCTAAAAAAAAACCTATAGAGCTTGGACCAACTCTTGCTCATAGCTAAAGAGTCCTGAAATGACAGATAGATGACATCATTATGAATAGATCTGATGCACAAAGTACTACATAGCTCTTCTTAAGCCGCTGCTGTTGAACAAGACCTTTAATTGTTATCATTCAGAAGTTTCTCCAAAACAATAACAACACATTGTGACGTAATTGTAAACGTGGCAAACAAATGCCATAAACAGCCATAAAATGAGCTAGCTGCCTTTTGGCTAGATCTAGCTTCAAGCTTTACATTTTCAAGATGCACTGACAGCCGAAACAAGCACACTAATTCAAGCCCACGGCTATGGCTAGGCAACCTGCAGCTGCAAAATGCCACAGCCAATGGCAATAGCAACAGCAACAGCAACAGGCAGAATAACACCAGAAATAATAGCAACAACAACAACAGCAACCTGTTGCCATAGTGGCTAAGTGACCCACATGTTGGCAGTCGGCAAAACTTGTTCACATTCAATAATACAAATCGCTTAAGAGAGAAAGATAAAAAAAATGCATATATATATATATATAGACGCGCAATAAAAATCAACAGCCACAAAAATGCTCGTAAATATGCGTGCTAGCGGCAGCTGTTGCTGTTGTTGTTTGCATATGCAGCAACAGCAACTGGCAACTGGCAACAAGTGGCAACATCCAAGCGCTTGAAGCCAGGAGCCAAGAGATATTACATATATATCTATGCATTTAATCGCGCACAGCTCACCTGGGCCTTGCGTCGAGGAATGCCGAACACTTGACAAAACTAACAACAACAACAACAACAACAACAACAACAGCAGCGAAAAGCAACGCCAGCAGCAACAACTATTCCATCGCACAAGTGTCGAGCCGCAATTGCCGCTGCCTCGTTCTGACTATTAACTGGTTTTTGAGGTCGTTAAGCAGCAGCAGCAGCAGCAGCAGCACCACCGCCACCACCAGCACCACTAGTACCAGCACCACTAGCACCAGCACCACTAGCAGCAGCCAGACAGCATCACCCGTTAGCTGCAAAGTGTGAGCTCGGCCCGGCTGATAACTGTTTGTGGCGGCAACAGTCGGGCCAGGCCAACATTCGAGTTTCGGGAAATTGGAACACACACAATTTGGCTCTTTATTGATTTCGGTTTGGTCGTTCGCAGTTTTATGTGTGCATAGTGAAAATATATTTCTATTTGTATTTCTATTTTTCTTCCTCTATTTTGTGAGCTTCTGCTTCTTCTTCTACTTCTGCTTCTTCATCATTCGCCAAATACCAAGTTTGGCCGCCGTTAGGCTCGTTAGACTGGCCCCAATGATGCGGCAATGATAAATGCCCTGGGATCACTGTATGGCTGAAATAACTGTTTCTATTCCAGCTGCTGCTGCTGCTGCTGCTGCTGCTGCTGCTGCTGAGGCTGCGGCTGAGGCTGTTACTCCAGGTCCCATTGCCCCATTTGGGGCATCCAAGTTACGTGGAGCACGTGACGCGTTGCACATAATCCCTACTAGAGGCATAAAGGCCATCATTAGGGAATACAGTCATACCCTGTACATATAAGAAGAGGGCTTATTGGTATAAATTATGAAGTTTCAGTGGGAGAGTTTTAGAAGATTTAACTAAAGCTACATAAAGGGTATAAAAGGGATTTATTTGCCAAATTGCAAGTCTCTAGTATTTAAAATGCGTTTTTATCAAATTGTGGGCGTGGCAGTCAAAGTCCTCAAAGAACTCGTCTCTTATGCCTTTTGAAGTAAACTATCAGAGCTGCTCTGTGCACGACTTTTTTCCAGTATTTTTCCAGTATTTCTTCTTTACATCGATTGTTATTTAGTAGTAGAATATCATAATCGATCATGCTTAAATAGTTAGTCATGCCCTAATTAATAGATATTATCTATCAGTAAACATAGTTCAATAATTTGTCAGCTCCAAAACTTATTGATCGCCGCTCAAAAATTGTAAAACTTTTACTGCGCTGTAATAGACCATTATCAAACTACGAAACGAATAAAAGAGTGTGAATCTATATAGAAGATCTGCAATAAACATATTCACATTCTCTCTGTACAATTTGTTTTGAGCTGCAATAGAATATCAAACTACGAAGAGAATGTCAAACTTTGGCTATGTGTGCCATATAGTTCTAAACGCTTTGCCATAGCCCGTAGAGATCATGAATCTATAGAGATGATCGGCAATAAATAGATTCACACTCTCTTGGTTGATCGCAGCTCTATAGCTGTAGAACGTATATAGCTTTTACTGATCTATAGACTTTAAACAAGCTATAGAACATATAAAAGAGAGAGAGAACAAAAGAGAGAGAGAGAGAGAGAGAGATGCAGAGTTAGAGGGAGACATATAACTAGAGATGAGTAACAAGCTAACAGAAGCAGATTTACCAGCTTTACCATATCCGTAGTGGGTGTTACTTCACTTCTCAAGAGTGACACGAAATTTGAGTAGTAAACAAAGCCAATTTCAAGTTTCAGGGATAATTAAAACTATATAAACTCTTTGCACTTCTTGAACCAATATGAACAGCAAATAAATTCAATTATTTTAAACTCTCTTCATGCAGAAGAATATCAACTAAAAAATGCTTCATTTATATCACAACAATTATTTGGCTGCAAAAAATTCGAAATTACAGAATGTCAACAAGCAAATTCTACATTTCCAACCATAAATTATTATATATATAAATTATAAATATTATATATATATATATATATATATATATATATATATATATATATATATATATATATATATATATATATATATATATATAAATTATTTTCATTGGATTTCATTACCAGCGACAACTTCCCGTTTGCCAAAAATGGCCGTCAGGCAATAACAAATTAGGCATAAGAATTATTGATTTGTTTACAAAGTTGTTTACAATGTAAAAATTGTACAAAACAGAAACAAATAAATAAACTCCAATCATTCACTAACTGTTGTTGATTAATTCGCAAACAATAATGAGAAGAAAAACAAAAAAAAAAAAAATGAATTGACAACGAAATGATTTCTGTGATTGTCTGAGAAATGTGGCTAGCTGTGGGCGCATCGGAACATTAAATAATTAACAGCTAATGACATGACGTGCTACGTGGCATATTGAATGCAAATTGTTGGCACTGCTAAAATGGTCAACAGCAACAACAACAGCAACAACGGTAATAATGGCTAAATTGCCGAAATTAAAGCTAAACAGACAACACAGCTATTGCTCTGGCTATAGATATGTATGTATATGTAGCTATATGTATGCATGTATGTATGCATGTATGCATGTATGTATGTATCTGGCTACATCACTTATTCAGAGAGTGATCTACACATGCCAGCTCTGATTGACGCCAATTTGCGAACAGCCAATTGCCAATGATTGTTGCTATTCTGTTCTGTTCTGCTTCTTCTTTGCCTGATTGTCATTGCTGCTGTTCTAATCACATGATGATAGAAAATGCATAAAAAAAAATAAATAGAGAGACAGAGAGCGAGAGCGTGGAAACAGCAATTTGGCTGGAAAATGTACTGGAAAATTGGCATTGCCAAAGTGCCGGCTGAGTTACGAGTAAATACCTTGGCATGTTTTTGTTTTTTTTTTTTTTTTTTTCCAGCGCTGTTGATTTTCCCACATTTGAGCTTAAGCTAACCGTGTTGCCCATCAAATCACGTATAGAAATTGCCAAAGCTGCCCCCTGTCTACTGACAGCCCCCCCTCCCCCCTGCCACACTTGTTGCCCGACGACGCTTTGTGGGCGCTCAAGAGACACAACAACAAAAGCAACAAAAGCAACAAAAGCAACAACAGCAGCAGCAGCGGCAGCGACCACAGCTAAGAACATAAAAATATGTCAGCTAATTGATTGAAGCTGCTCAACGCAGCAAATACCCTGTAAAAACAGAAAATATAACTATGTATATGTGTGAAGCATATGTAAAGCATGTGTGACATTGCTCAACTAGACACATACCCTGTAGAAAATAAATAAATATAATTATAATAATAATAAGCCATATAAACAAAAATATATATATTTTCATATATGACAATATATGTACATATATACAAAGTATTTATGCTAAAGCATGTATACTTATCATATAATATATATAATATATTTTTTGTATATGTATAATAATGTATTAATTGTTATTGTTTTTAATTGAAATCAGAAGAAAACTATAAACATTTTTCAAATTTATATTATTTTCAGGAAAATATATAAGAAATATTTATGTTAAGTGACTAACATTGTTTACAAAATCATAAATATATAATATATATAAAGGAGTTTAAGCATGCACTTTGCATATTAATATTTAAGTTAAGCGATTGCCCTTGAAATACCCATAAAAAACTGCAAAAGCAAACTCGATATATTTGATATACATATGAATGAAAAATAGAAAATTATTCGAAATCAAATTTAAGCTCAACTTTTCATAATTAGCTAGAGTCCCAACCAAAGCTCACATTTAACATGCCCACGCGCTCTCAACTCTTGCAGGGTATAGTTTTTATTAGCTAGAACCAAGTTAAGAGTCAACCGTTAAAGTGGCATGCGTTATGGCCTCTAGCGATGCGCCACTGAGCATTCCAATGTGAGAATTCTTTTGGCTATGAACTTTGAATGTAAGCCAAGCGCTTTATTTGCATTCAAACATAAATGAAATGAACACACACACATATATATGGAGAGGCACCTCTGTGTGTGCTCAATGGCGGCAAATGTCAAAACTCACAGCTGCCATAACTAAGAATTGTGTGCGAGTACTCGAACTCGTAGTCGAACTCGAGTATTTGTTCGTTCATCACGTAGGTGGGCAACATTTGCAATATTCACGTTCCGCATATTTGGGCGACGGCCAACACCGTTCGGCCGCTGCTTAAACACCTGAAACTGATGTTCAAGCCGCTGTTCATGGCAGTCCATAGCTAGTAGTTGGCAGTGGGGCTAACTAAGCAATTAAGAACCACTTTTGAGCAACCTGATCAGGCCAAAAAAAAAATATAGACATATATACTTGTGTGCAGCTATCAAAGATCTGCCAAACGCACGTGTGGCCACTTCTCTTACTATCGCCCTCCCTCTCGCCCTCCCTCTCCCTCTCTCTCTGTGCGTGGGTGCATATATTAATAGCACTTAATATAATAGCCATTATCATATTATATGGTAAATATTTAAACATCTGAAACACGTCCGCTTACCATTTGCTCCAATTTCAGCAGATACGACAAAGGCGATTTGCAACTCATTTTGTTTATGTCTATTGTGAACTGAACGACACCAAAACAACAACAAAAAATAAATTGAAAAAAAATATATATATACTAAAAATTACAAATTCAACACAATTTTAAACACAAATGCAAAATAAATACGAAACTTTAATATATTGTCTTGGAAATCGACAACAATTTGAATCAATTCAGCAAAAGTTATTGTACTCGAAACCGATTATTGAATATATGTATATGAAATAATTCATATGCATGACATTCACAAAAACTAAATAAATAAAACGTAAAAAAAAATAGTTACAAGCGGTCATAAACGACTATGCAATACTCTGTAAAGTATTTGTTATATTCTTGGTAATAGCAGAACTTTTTACAAAGTTTGCACTTTCTTGAAAGGAACACAATTTTTCCATATAGTATATGCACTCTGTATAGTTTATAAGCAACCAATATACTCGAATTTTTGTTCAGTTAAATATTCAATAATTCATATTGAATATATGAGCTGACCTTCAGGTCTTGTGCTATTTATTTATGCAATTTGTTGTTTTTTTTCCAATTGGGTCAGTTAGCGAGATTGCGAATGCATTTTATAAGATTCACGGTGACTTAATTACACACACGGACTCACACACGCATGCAGTTTGAGAGTTTCATATATTGTGAGGAATGAAAAGAAAAGAAAGGAAAAAAAAAAAAACACTCGCGCTGCGCTTAAAACACGTCTGCAATCCACGAGCCACAGACAAGAACAGTTCTTGGCCAGTTGCTAAAAGCACTGGCAATAGTCCAGAGTCTAAGCCAAGCTCTGCATGTTCTATTCACAGATAAACGCAGAGCCACAGAAGAAAGACAAACAGAAAGAGAGAGAGAGAGAGAGAGAGAGCGAGAGAGAGAGAGGGAGTGAAAGAGATAGTTTGCATGTGAGTGTGAGAAGAAGAAATGGGCAAAATCTGCGGCAATGCTGCGACCTGGTCAGGTGGCTTTTTGTTCCATCAGCTGCTGTTGGCCCCAAACTTGGCTCACACACACACACACACAATCAGACCTAAATAGAAATATATGTATTTATGCTAATGTAGTAACAAAATGAAAGTCCAAAACCAACAAAAATGAACACACATCAAACGATGTCAACCCAAGTCAAGGTGCCAAGCAAGGAGCCTAGACCCAAAGCCCAAGCCACCGGAAATGCCAAATCACTAGAATCACACAAAGAGTACGCGGTATGCACGATGTTGCACACTTTACAGTTGGAGTTGGGTTAACACACTGTCATCCATTGGCTAAGAGCAATGGCTTCCTTTTGGCCCACACTCGTCTCTCGCATGCAGCTGAACTAAATGCAGTTAATTGGCCAAGCAATTTGGCCAAATCATGGCACACACACACACACACTCAAATTGCCCAGCGACACGCAACTGAACCCGGTCCACTCTAATTCCACACACACACACACACACACACCATGTGGGCAGCAGAGGCAGCAGCTATCTATAAAAGCTAAACTTGATCTGTCAATTGGTATCACTCGATTTCCAACGCCCTTTTCGCAATGTTTCGTTACACAAAAACGTTGCCAATGCAACTGCAACTGCTCGTGGTGCTGCTGGTGGTGCTGCTGGCGGTGCTGTGCCGCGCACATCCACCAACAACCACTGCGATGCCGGCAGCTTTAATGGATGCATCGGGCGCTGCGTATGATAGTAAATTCGATAATATCGACCTGGATGAGATATTGAGCCAGGAGCGTTTGCTCAACAACTATATCAAGTGCCTGGAGAGTCAAGGACCCTGTTCGCCCGATGCCAAAATGCTAAAGGGTATGCCATAAGAGTTAAACAAACTTTCATTTTAGTTATTATAATATCCGCTGAACCAGATATTCTGCCCGATGCCATGATGACGGACTGCATCAAATGCACCGAGAAGCAAAAATATGGCGCCGATAAGGTCACCCGCCATCTGATCGACAATCGTCCAGAGGACTGGCTGCGCCTAGAGAAGATCTACGATCCGCAGGCAACCTATCGCCTCAAGTATGAGGCAACCAAGACAGCCAATGGCCAAAGCACAAACATACAAATGGATGAGTCCGGCTGAGCATGATGCCCAACACAAATGCCGAAATTAATTTCGCATAATCATAAACAAATTATTAATCCCCAAACTATATACAATACTATATATCTATAAATAACTATATAACATATCTATATATATCTGCACACACACAAGTTCGTTAGCGCTTCACGAATAAAATAATATCCGCCTTAGCAATAGTATTTTAAATGTTTTTCTTTTTTTTTTCGATATGCATTGGGCGTTCACTCGCTCACAAACAAGAAAATAAATATTTAATTATTCCATTGTTTAACGTTGCTGGAACTAATGAATTTTTTTTTATTTCTGTTTCTTTTTTTATTTCTAACAGTTTGCAAAACGTTTTTCCAGCGACTAAACAATAGAATCGTGCACACTAAGAATTTCACACAATTTAGTTAAATATTTTTTATGAATTTGGTTGGAAGAAAAAAAAAACTATTTATGCGACATGCAAAGTTCGTTGGCAAGAGTTCTTAATGAAAATAACAAAGTAAATTTAATTTAATTTAATTTCGTATAGACAAACATTAAAAATAAAAGAAATTAGTTTATGCTGAGCAATGAAGCTTAATTATTTTATTGTTATTAGACTCTGTTCCCTAAAAGGGATAAATCTATCCGTCTGTCGTCCGTCTGTCCGAATGAACGTAATATTTTCCGGCGCTATTAGAGCTAGAGACTTGACATGTGCGTTTTCTGATTGCCGAAATATTTTGTTTATTAAATGTTTATTAAATAAATAAAATGCGCCCACGAGAACAGAGTCTCTCGCAGTTAGTTGCGCCTAACTGCAACGTTTTTACTTGGTTTATTTATGTCTATTTAATGAATTAAATATAGTTTTTATTTATTTTTTCTTATTAATTAAGATTTTAATTTTTATTTCAATTGTTTTCATTAAAAAAAAAAGTTTATAAACTTTTTAATTTTTTATTTATAGTTTTTTATATAATTTTATATATAATATACATACGGATTAATGTATATATTTCGTTTTAGAGACTTGCGGTCTCTAAGAGCTATAAGAGTTAAAATATATTTAAAAAAAAAAAAAAAAAAAAAAAAAAAAAAAAAAAAACAACAACTACCTTAACTTATTTATATAAATATATATGAACATATATTGCACACAAAAAAAATAATAATAATAAAATATATATAAACAAATTTTTTAAAATTTATTTTTAAGCACAGTTTATTTTTACATATACTTTTTTAAAACATTTAATCCATATTGATGAGCTTAATTATATATTCTTTGTTAAAACTAACAATTAATACTGATAAGAAAGCTATTCTTTCGGATTTGTTAGGTATCAAAAAAAGTGTAGCTAATTCCTCGTTTATAAAGCTACTTTTCAATCAAAGTTTTCTATGGAACTATGCTAGTTAATAATTCATGTTTGTTTGTTGCTGGGCTAACAGTTTTAAAACTCAATTAATGACTATGATTGCTAATCAGCTATATCTCTAGTGATCTAATCAGAGGGATCAAGCGTTGCCGAAACATGCAAAACAAACCTATAAATATGTTCTCGACTGAGGATCGAATTCAACTTGTTTTTTATTTTAATTTTTTTCTAGCTATACAGTTATGTCACAAATTGTGTATAGGATAAATGATAAATAAGGCGCAGATAAATCAAAACATAAACACTTGAAATTCGGGCTATAAAACATGGCATAAAAGTATTATGAAATTCCAGGAAGGTTAAGAAAATATTCTGCGGATCTGTGTGGAATGTGTGTGCGTGTGTATATGAATTTGTATATATGTACATATATTGTTATCACGAACCCATCTTTGGTTTTATTGTGGCACAAAAGTCGACGCACCGCAACATCATAAACAGCAGCAGCAACAATAACAACAACAACAACAACACGATCATCATCATTATCATAAATTCCGTCAAAACACACCCACATTCAGCACAGCCGCGAAGGTGAGCTTCAACGCAATGCGACATCTGGCCAAAAATAAAGTGAGAAAGAGAGAGAGGGATAGAGAAAAATAAATACAAAAATAGGTGTGGCCCACTGTGGCTGTGTCCCAAACATCAACTTGGCGTTCCCAACGATTCGCAGTTTTATGGCTGGAGGCTGTTTCCAGTTATTCAATTGTCTGGCAACGCACCATCACCCCCAACCATTTCCAAAAAAGAAACAAAAAATCAAATGCAGTGGCAACGCCATTGTTAAATGGTCAAGAAACGCAACAAAGTTGAACGAACTTGGCTCACTTCGATGCGATGCGATTTGGTTCGGCATGGGTTTTTGGTTATGGTTTCGGTTTGTCTGGGCTTTGGAGTCATTTCCCCACCGCCTCCATCTCTAGCAACGTTGGGGACGTGCCCGCCGCATTGGCAGCCAAACTTCCGGTTTCATTTCATTTAGTCGTAAACACGGCTATATGGCAGCGATTCAAACGATTCCAAACACTGGCAAAACAGTTGAAGTTGATTCATTTGGCTTTCAGCTCAAATTCATTTGTGTGGTTCGCCCTGTTGGCGGTTGGCATCGCGGTCGCTGTCGCTGTTGCTGTTGCTGTCGCTGCCTCTGCCTCTGCCTCTGTCGGCGCATCGGTCTGTGGTGGGCTGAGCGCGGCTTTGGCTGTCAATCAAATTTGTTGATGGTTTTCCGTTTGCCTTTGACTGCAATCCAATTTCCCATGAATGTTGCTGTTATTGTTGCTGTTGCTGTTGCTGTTGTTGTTGCGGCTGCTATTGCCTGCAATGCAAAGCTGTGGCATTTACTAGCTTCTAAAGTAGCTCAGTCTTTCCGGCCATTGCACCTTGGTGCAAAGTCAGCTCGAAAGGAAATGAAAAGTTTCCTTTTTCTCTCATTTCTTTCATTTGTGAAATGCTTTTTTCTTTTTTGTTTTCATTTGTTTTTTATATGTAAATTAACATTAATTTTAATGGTCAACAATATTTTTACTGTAAATTATTTTATGATTTAATATATATCATATTATGTGATTATTATGCAATAATTAAATTATATAAAATAAAATAATAGTAATTACTATAGTAATAGTAATAGTAATAGTAATAGCAATAGTAATAGTAATAGCAATAGTAATAGTAATAGTAATAGTAATAGTAATAGTAATAGTAATAGTAATAGTAATAAGTAATAGTATATATAGTAATAGTAATAGTAATAGTAATTAGTCAGAGTCATAGTACTATTAAGAGTACTGTACTAGTCTAGTAATCGTCTATAAGCGTCCAGTATAGTACTAGTCCTCGTCCTCGTCATCGTCCTCGTCCGTCGGAATAAGTATAGTCTAGTCCTGCGTCCTCGTCATCGTCCGCGTCCTCGGTCCTCGTCTCGTCATCGTCCTCGTATCACCTCGTCCTCGTCCTCGTCCTCGTCTCGTCCTCCGTCCTGCGTCCTCGTCCTACGTCCTCGTCCCTCGTCCTCGTCCTCTTCCTCGTCCTCTTCCTCTTCCCTCGTCCTAGTCCTCGTCCTCGTCTCGTCCTCGTCCTCGTCCTCGTCCCGTCCTCGTACTCGTCCTAGTCCTCGTCCCAGTCCTCGCCCTCGTCCTCCTCTCCTCCTCCTCCTCCTCCTCCTCCGCCTCCTCCCCTCCTCCTCCTCTCCTCGCCTCTCCTCCTCCTCCTCCTCCCATCCTCTCTCCTCCTACCTCACTCCTCCTCTCCTGCCTCCTCATCTCCTCCCCTCCTCCTCTCCTCCTCACTCCTCTAATACTAATACTAATACTAATACTAATACTAATACTAATACTAATACTAATACTAATACTAATACTAATACTAATACTAATGCTAATCAAAAAATTCTCAATTCGAACTGCACAGCCTTGCCCCACTGTTAACTGGATGCGTAGCACAAGCTAATTAGGCAAGACACAAAACCATTTAGTTCTACTAACTAACTATAAAGCAATCACTTTTACGATTTACCATCATTATTAAGTACACGATGCGAGTGGCTTGTGTGGGGCCAGACATGAGGGTTTCCTGCACACAATATTCACAATAGGGGGGAATAACTGGGCAATAGGGGTCTTCACTATTACAGCCTGTTACATCGGTATATATACATATACACATATATGTATGCATTTATATACTGGATGAATGACCTCGACCCGCCACAGCGCTAACTTCAACGGCTTCCCTCACTCACTCACTCGCACACACACACTGAAGTTTTTAGGTGCATTGACTTGGCTAATAAATATGACACATGATTATGGGGCGGAGCTGAAAGGCGGACAGTTGGACAGCTGGACGAAGGCGAAGGCAAAGATACCCTGTTTGGTTTGAGACTTGCTCATGTTATAATTTGTCTTAACCATATGTTTCTTATTGCTTGTTGTTGTTGGCTTGCTGTTGCTGTTGTTGTTGTTGTGCACTATCCCTCGAGTGTTTTGCAATTTTCATGCCTGTAACTTGAATTTAAATAATGATAATAATAATTATGCGCTCGTAACGCGCTAGACAAGAGACAAATGTCAAAAAAAAAATAAATAAATGTAAGTATAGACCTCCAGTTACCAAAAGTACAAATACCTTGCCATGACCCCCCCCTCTCCCCACTCCCCTCTTCCCCACTGTCATACCTTAAGCGCATCGTTTAGCAACTCTTACGAATGTCGTCGAAAAGAAAATGTCATTGTCAACGGGTCGCAGCGTTTAATATATATAAATTATATAATTACAACTTGGTAGATCGTTTTTCTTCTTTTTTTTTTTTTTTTCATTGTTTTTTGTGAGTTATTGCATGCAACGCCTCGCGTAGTTCGTCCCCCATTTGCCACTCTGCCACTCTGCCACTCTGCCACTTGCCACTTGCCGTTGACTGCTGGCACGGTCGAGCGATCGCCTCGAAGTGCTCCACTGGCGACACTTTAGCTTTAGTTCGTCTCATTTACATGCGATTTCAAGTTCATTCAATGCAATTGCTTTGCCTGAGTTGATTGACTGTCATCGGTTGATTGGATTTCCTGTGAAGTGTGCTCGCTTATTAGCCATGGCTAAATTATGAACTTCCTTTCGGCAAGCCGCCTCTCATATCATTTGCCTCGCTACCCCACCAAGCCAGCCAATTGGGAAAAGGAAAAGGAAAGCAAATGCCAGCTATGAGCACAGCTCTCGTTAATTGCCATACAGAGGTGCACAGTCTGCATTCCGACCGGTTTGCTGGCCAAACGGCTCAAAAGTTAGCCTAGAATCTTAATGCGGCTTTCAGACCAACACACACACACATGCGTACGCATAGAGAGCAGGTGCTCATATCTTAATGCCACTGACACACTTGAGCTGGGCAAATGTGGCCAAAACTATGCTACATTTAGCCAGCCAGCTGGCACACCTGACTGGGTCAAGGCATCTCAAAGGTAGAACGCTTCTAATTACGCATTATTCGATAACAATTAAGCCTAGACAAAAATTCAATAAAATATATATATGTATATAGAATTTTGCTAGATTTTTGATTTACCTTAATTGATATCGCATTAAACCTGATCAACGAGCGAGCGACCTTTATATAATTAAGTTTGCCTTTGAAGCTTTTTAATAACTTTGACAATCAGTTTGAAGTCTGTGGCTTCTATTACATTGTGCAAAAAAAAATGAAATAAAATATATATATATAATAATAATAACAATTTCATGCTGTCATTTACGCTAATTTTGCACACTTTCGAGTTGAATTGCGTAATGAAATTGCCACAATAAAGCAATTTAACAGTTTCAAATGTATAATAAAATAAAAATTAAATATATTCAAGTCTTGAAAAAAATTGCCAAAATTTTTCGTTTAGTATTTGAGCATTATATAAATATATAATATATAAAAATTACTATTATTAAAGCGAAAAACATTGAATAAATGCTCAAAACTATTTCAGAATTCTCTAGTGTATATTTCTATCTTAAAATAAATTGCAAAATATATTTGAATATTATCTAAACTCAAAAAAAAAGAAAAATATAAATATTTTTTTAGGAATACTTGCATAAAAACTAAATCTAAAAAAAAAAAACTGTAATTAATGCCAACAAATATTTTATTGCAAAATACAAAAAATACAACAAATTCTTGCACAAATGATTGCACAAATCTTTTGTTTATATTATATAAATTCTGCAAATAAAATTTCTATTACAAACATAAAACATGTTTGCTCTAACAAACTGTCTGAAATTGCAGCTCAGTCTCGAAGCAATTGTGACCTACAATGGGCCAGAGATTTTCATAATCTGTAGCTGATGCTTGTGACGTTTTGTTTTTGTTTTTTTTTTTCTGTCTTAGCCTTGGCTCGTTTCAAGTTGGCCTAGCTGAAAAAAAAGCCAACCAAAAAAAAAGCTAAAAACAACAAAAAATAATGTCAATAGCCCGCTTAATTGTTAATTGTTGTATGAACATGAAATTTATGTGCACTTGCCGGCAGTTACAATTACAATTACAATTACAATTACGTTTATCATGATGATGATGTTGATGATGAAGTTGAACTCGGTTAGCGGCTTTGACAAAAGCCAAGCAAAATTGTACCAAATTGTTTTAAATGGCTTTAAAAAGCCAAGCAAAACGAAACGGAAAAACTTTATAAGCTAATCAGCATGTTATCTTGAGCATAAATATATATAGATATATGCATATATATATATATGTTAAATATGTGTTGTTTGCATGCTGCAAGCCGAATTTCGCATGCTCTTAGCCAAAACCATTTGAAGGGGGCCAAGCACTTGGCACTTGTATCTTAACTGGGCTAATGTCCAATGCACGCCTTTGTTTTAGCCAAAACACATTAAACAGAAATATGGCAATTTTTCAAAACAATTGCAACTCTTTGAAATATTTTGGTGCATGTTTTTTTTTTGAATATTTTTTTCATTTAATTTTTTTTTTCTTTCTTTTGGTGACTGCGTAACTTTGGTTTTAGGGCTTGCTGTGCCCAGCTGCTGAGATTTGAATGCGGTATTTCGATTTTCGGGCTTGCCATGAATCCCTCAACTTTGACTTATGGCCACAGCAAGGGGCAACAACAGCTACAGCAGCAGCGACGGGGCTACAACAACAACAACAACAGCAACAGCAATTTCCCAGGCGCTTTGAGCTAATGAAACGTTACAGACAATGGAAAATGCCGCCGCTAGTTTTTATTTATTTTTCTTCATCTTCTTCTTCTTCATTTTGTTATTGTCATCGTGAATGATCGTTGTTGCTGTTGCAGTGGCTGTGGCTGTTTGTTGGCTTAGAGATATTTAACCGTGGTAAACATTTGGCCGCACATTTCCATATCAAATAGCTGACAGGGCATTGCCACCGATCTGGCAACGCTGCGCAATTCGCCTTGACATTTCTTGGCCAAAGACAACAGATCAAATAACTGAAAACTATCATAAAACAAAAGAAAATACAAATTAAATCAAAAACTACTCTGCTTTAAAGCCCTTATATGTTGTCAAGGCTTTAAGATACATTGTGAACCGGTTTCCACAAGGAATTCCAATTAGTTTTTTTTTTTTTTTTTGTATTTCATCCTTCAGAAAAAAAAAGAAAAAAACCTAATTTAAATTACAAAACTCTTGACAATGAAATTACAGCAAAACATTAATTAAAGTGCTGAATCTTAAAGTAAATTAATTGCAAAGACAAGATATTACAGGTTTTTGTTCGCTTGTTCTTTTCGCACTGATTAATAGTGAGGCAAGTGCAAAAAAAGAAGAAGATATATACCTTTATATATATATATACATGTATTCCATTTAATTGACAACATTTGCTTCTTCCTCTTGAAAAAACATGTTTTACTTTTAACCACAAACGATTTGAGATTATAGCTGATAGTTACAACAATCACCCCTCTCGCTCTTGCGCTCTATATATATATATATATATATATATATATATCGTGGCTTTATCAGATCGTGGTCCACATTTTCAGTTTCTGTCTGGTTTGCCTTATCGCAAGACCCATGCAGCAACTGTGTGCTTACGTAACAGGGTTAAGCAATCGATGCGTAACAATAACCCAAATTGCCTGCCACAACAACAACAACAACAATCACTACAACCACAACAACAACAACAACAACAAGTTGAACAATGTAACGAAATTGATAAGGAAATGAAAATGTCAACAAATTAAAGTCGAACAAGAAGTCAATCGTTCATGTGTGCAACGCCGTTTACCTGACTGCCACAGCCAGACAATGTACGTTTTACACCTTTTCTTTTTTTTGTTTTGAGGCCCGTCATAAATGCTACCATTTTGTGTCCATTCGAAGGTGCAACAGGAGCGGCTAGAACAAAAGGTTTCTAGGCAAACACCAGCGATAAGTCCGCATATCTAAATGCATTAAAGAACCCTCCAGCAGCAAATGTTTTGAAAGAATCACAACACGCACACAGCGAAAAACCAGCTTATTAGTTAAGGCCCAAAAGCAGAAATCATCCAAAAACTACTTAGAATTCCAATTGGAAACAGTCGACGGTCGACGGTCGACTGTCGACGGTCGTTCATCGACTGTCTGCATTGTCGTCGTCCTATCAGATTTAAAATGCTTACGGGATTCCATTTAGGGTTTTCGTAATGAAATTCAGCTTGCATGTGGTCAGTTATGGGCGAAGGTTTTCAGCTGGAGTGCTGCATATCAAATGAGTTGATCTTACGGCCCATCAAGTTTAAGGACTGCTGCAGCAGCAGATTGATTTGAAATAACGAACAACGTATGTATCTATATATATATTTATATATATTTATATATAGATATATGCATATACTGCATATAGTATATAAATTTTCAATGTTTAGTAGCGACTGCGCCTTACACAGTGTATCTATAAAGAGATATTCATATCAAGTACAAAGTCTCAAGCTGAATTTTGCTAACAGCTGAACAAATATTTTGCACGAAAGCTGAACAACTGTAAGTTAATTGATTGAGAGGAAATGATAGAGAGAGAGAGAGAGAGAGAGAGAGAGATAGTGAGAGATTGCAAAAGGCTTATAGAGAGAGAGTGAGAGAGAGAGAAAGGGACTGAGAAGGAGATGAAGGATGAAAGAGAAAGCTAGAGACTTAGGAAAAATACGAAGGAAGAAAGAGGGCGAGAGAGAGAGAGAGAGAGAGAGAGCGAGAGCGAGAGAGAGAGAGAGAGAGAGGGATGAAGGAAGTGAAGGAAAAGGAGAATACCTTTTTTATGTTAATCAACAGATCAACAGAGAGAAAAACAAATAGCGATCAAAAGAGAGAGAGAGAGAGAGACACAGATGAAAAGAGATCGATATAGAGCGAAACAAAGATAGAGAGATACGGAGAGTGAATGCGTAAGAGACATAGAGAGACAGAGAGATAGAGAGATAGAGAGAGAGAGAATGAGAATGAGTGAAAGGGAGGTACATAAAATATGCACTGATCGAAGTATATAGAGCAAGTAGAAAACATAATAAAAGCGAGGCAGACATGTGAAATATTCGAAATAAAAAAATATACGAAAAATATATAAATTATCTATTACTTTAGATTATTTCCAACTCGCATAATCTCTACGTGTCTTTCAATATTTCTCTGTATCTGTTTCTCTCTTCTCTCTCACTCTTTATCTTCGATCTCTCACTTCCTCACTCTCTCTCTCTCTCTCTCTCTCTCTCTCTCTCTCTCTCTCTTTCTTTCCGCTTTTCTCATCTCTATATCCTATTAGTTATCTTTTCCTTTATATTTGTGCTTGTCTCTTCCTATTTCTTCTTGAACTGTCGCCTCTCTCTGCAATTCTCAAAAGCTAATATTCATATCATAACAAATTAAATTGTATAAAGGCAAAATATGTAATATATAAAAAAAAAAACAAATTTTCCTCTTTTAGACTTTTTAAAGCCAATTTCCAGCAACATTTGTTCAAGTGAACAAATTTTGGCTACGCTGTCTGCTAATTCGCCTTGCATATAATGCCTTTGGCTGCAGGCTAAGATGCACACACACACACACACATACACACACACACACACACACATACACACATGCGTCTGCACGCATAATTCGTTTCACTTGCGCTTTTCTGGTTTGTTGCTGCATTTATGCGGATAAGACTTTCAGACCGGGTCGAACAACAACAACAACAACAACAATAGCCGCAGAAACATTTTGTTGTTTTTGTTGCGGCACGCATTATTTTTTATGTATTTGTTTGGCATACGACAACTTCACCTGCTCAGCCAGTTTTAGTCAGTACAAACACACGCACACACACACACACACACACACACATTCAGCACTTCCACATAACATGAGAGATCAGACTGCTTTCTCGACAAGAGACACCAAGCTCCATGCTCCAAGCTCAATACACACACACACACACACACACACACACACGTATACGCATATTGGGTGTAGAAAACCAGAGTGAAATTCCTTGACAAGACAGCGTAGCTCATGCCACAATTGGCCAGCCAGCCCGCCAGCGGACCGGACCATACTCAATGGGAAGTTTTTTTGGGTAGTGCAACTGACGATGCGGAATTGGAATCGGAATTGGAATCTGAAAAAAAAAAATTCATGCAGACCAATCTGGTTCATGATCGCCATCATTATATACAGGTTGGGCCAAATTGGTTTCCTCACTGGCCAGCCAGCTAGACTAGGCTAACCTGTCGCCCAAAACCCCTGCCCCACAGCACACACCTCGAGCTCACCCTACACAACACCCCACCCCACCCCCAGCATCTGCTGTCACTCTCTGTCTTTCGCACACTCACTCACTCACTCACTCACTCGCAGCCATTGTCGTCTCTGGCCGTTACCTTATTTGGGCGGTGCGTGTTGCGCAACGCATTAAAAACGTCCAAAAAGAAATGCCGAAAGTCTGGACGCAACAATTTCCTTCGAAATGTTGTTCAATTTGCATAACATTTCGCTGGGCAACCCAATCGGCTATTGTACAATAGGTAATGGAAAATGTTGTCTTCCCGAGTCGAGAAACTAGAAACTGAAGCTGTGGCGATAACATGAAAGCCATTTGCATATATACATATAGAGATATATATTTCTGCCTTTTTTTGGTATTTTTTCTTATATATACATATTATATATTATATATATATATATTTATATGTACATGTCTTTCTTCATTGCCAGCAGCGACAAAACAAAACAAAACATAAAGAAAAAGAAAAAGAAAAAAAAAAAAAAGTTGCGTGCGACTTTTGCCCAGATATATCTCTTGCTATCTCTCGCATTTCTATTTATGAATGTCGGAAAACACACTAAATTACAACTTTCTCACGATCTTGGCGGGTGCAACGGAGCATAGAGAGTGCCGTAATAGATTCAGTAAATAGGACCAATATATAAACTTAATATATAATATTCTATATGTGGCTCATCAAAACTCGCAACTCAATCTTGGCAATTATGGCCTAAAGCCATATCGAATTTCTATTTTGATTTGAGTTTATGATATGCGCGTAATTCAAGCCTAATTCCATTACGCACGCCTCGCTTGAGGCGATGTATGTCACAGTTGGCTCATGGCTCATGGGAGTGTGACCATGAAATTTGTTGCTGATTGTGTTGCTTGGCCAAGTTAGCAATGTGGAGCACTAGCATTAGATTGAGTGTTCAAATTGCGTTTATAGCACAAAATCAGGCAATTGTAACCAACTGAAAGAAGTTCCAACACTGTGACACAATATTACCAAAAAAAAAAAAAAAAAAATGCTGTGTCAAGGCAACGAATTGGGCTAGCTGCATAAAAAAAAGAATATTTCAATTGTAGAGTGACAAAAGAAAGATGGAAATGTTCAAAAATATGATAGAACTTGGTATTAGGCGAGTGAGTTGACAAGCCTAAAAAGTATAGCGCATGAAGCTCATGAAGCTCATGAGTTCATCAAATCATCTCTATATATATGGAATAGAGCGCCAAAATCGTTTAGTCCCAGCCTATTCATCTTTATAGAGTTGACAATCTGAAAGTCTGTAAAAATCAGTCAATTGAAATCTTAGATATGAATTGTCTAAGAACAGACTGAGATGCGATTTGAAATAAATTATAATAAATATTATTATATAATTAAATATGAAATTTTATTAATATAATTAATTTTGAGGAATATTTGACTAGAAAATACCTTGAAGTTTATTTAGATATAATTTATTTAAATATAAGTTAAGTACCTCAAAGTATTACCAATATGTATATAACATTCTGAGCATGTAAATAATTATCTTTTAGCATTTACCCCAAAGCAGCACCTCACCAAACTCTATATCTATATAGAGTTCAGAGTAGTTTCTAGCCAAACACTCCTCAAGCGTATTTTCCTCTTCATTAAAACTGGTTTGCATTGAATGTTGTAAAGCTTTTAATTAAGATTCTATCTAAGGAGCTTAATGTTAGCCAAAGATGAAGCTGCTGGCTATAGCAAAACGATGTATAATAGAAAATGCCACAAACACTTGAACAGAGTCATGCAGAAAGCTGAGCTCTAGGTATATTTGATCAATTGTGACTTTTAGTAATAATAACAAACAAATTTGTATTGGCTAAGAATGCAGTTGTGGACAAATGTTAATTGCTGCTAAACAGTGTTTCGCTTTCTATTATGGCTCTAGAGGAAAAATTGTAATTAATTGCATTATTTAATCGATCTTTGCATTAACGCACCTGTGCGCCAACAGGTGTCCACCTGCAGCAAGAGCCGCCACAGCAGCAGTAGCTGTCCAAGCTGGAGAAATACATGACGATGGCAATATAACTTTCACCCTGGCGACTTTAGCGACTCCGAGGAGTCGCAATATCGAAATGCATAAACAGAAAACTGGCATTACAGCCGGCGGGCCAGGATGGCCAACAGAGTTGGCTTTTTGGCCAGCAACGATGGCTGACTGCACTTGGAATAATGCCCCGGCCATTAGCCAAGAGTTTATGCATTTTTTTTTTTCACTCAGCTTGGTCTAAGGGAACAATTGACAAAAAAAAAGGCTAAAAAAAAGTTACGCAGTCATTGGCGCTGGGAAAGTGAAAAATCTCACACATTTTCAGCAGCATTTGCAATGCATCTTGTTTCTTTCTTTTTTTTTATGCTAAACGCTGTGCATGACATGGCCAGTGCCACGCCTATTAAACGGAGATTTCAAAAAAAGAAAAAAAAAAATGGAAAAAAAATGTGAGCAAAGACTTGGCCGCTTGGCAACTCGTCGCTGGGCACCAATTGCCTAGCCTAACTTGGCTAACAATTTGCTTGGCCACTAATCAAATTAAATGTTATCTCGCGACGAGCAAACAGGCAAATGTTATGAACAACTAAGAGATACGCTGTAAACACTGGGCCGCAATGATCTTCGATAAACTCAAACTCAATTGGCTAGAAATGTTGCGAGTTTGCTTTGCTACTTTTTTGGCCTCGAACTCATTGTGACTTAAGCCTTCTGATGCAGCTGCTTAGAGCTCACCTCAGCCGTGTTGACTGCAAACAAACTTCTACAGGGCATAAGCAGACGCTGAACAAACTAAGCAACATGCCACAGCGAACAATCTAAACAAACATAAGCCAAGACAACTTTGCAATTTAATTTTCTTTTACATTTTTTTCTCTTCTCTTTTTTGACTAATTATCATATATACACAACGTATGCATATTTATATATTCAAATTAGTTGAGCGACAAACACACACAAATAAATATGTTTGTATATAAATACATATATAAATAAACAACTTTTGGGGTGCGGTCCACACACATGGCCAAGGGCTGATCAGAGAACTTGGCTCTGATCTCACGCTTGATCGATTGTCGCTTTGCTTTGACTGTGTGCAGATATTTGAAAGAATCTATTATGAATGCATCGAATCGATTGCAAATCAATAACATAATTCGATCGGGCATATGTGATTGAGGCTATATGGGCGTTGCCTGCATCAAATACAAAATTTGATTTTGCTTTTCTCTAGAAACTTACAGATTTTTAAGGAATATAAATTTGAGTTGTGAATTCGCTTTGAAAACGGACATTTTCTCTCTCTCTCTCTCTCTCTCTCTGTCCGTATGTTTATGAACACATTAATCCTGTCTTTCTCTCTGTCTCTCACTCTCTCTCTCTCTCTCTGTCTGTCCCTCTCTCTCTTACTCTCTCTTTCACTCTCTTCTCTCTCCACAGTCTGTCTGTCAATGATCGCATTAATCCTTTCTCTCTCCCCCTCTCTTTCTCTCTCTCTCTCTGTCCGTATGTATATGAACGCATTAATCCTCTCTCCTTAATCCTTAACCTCTCTCTCACTCTCTCTCTCTCATTCTCCTTCTCTCTTTTACTCTCCCCTATCTCTCACACGTCTGTCTATGAACGCATTAATCCTCTCTCTCTCTCTGTCTCTCTCGCTCCTTGTCAGTCTCTGTCTCTCTCTCTGTCTCCGTCTCTGTCTCTCTTCCTCTCTGTCTGTCCGTCTGACTGTCCACCCCTCTCTCTCTCTCTCTCTCTATCTCTCTGTCTGTCACTCTCTCTCTCTCTCTCTCTCTCTCTCTCTCTCTCTCTCTCTGTCTGTCACTCTCTCTTAATCCTCTCTCACCCTCTCACTCTCTCTCTCACGCGCTCTCTCTCTCTCTTATCTGCTTTTATGTTGACTAACAAAATATCTTAAGCTTAAATGCATAAAAACATATGTAAATTTATTTATTAGTTATTATTTAATAATTTAATATTTAATAGACAATTATCAAATTCCCATGTTTGCATTTGGATTTTAGTTTATTTAATTTTCTTGATATTTTTCGATTTATTTAAGCCATGGCCCATTCCATGGGATTCGCAGCGTTTGCTGAGCGCACAATTTGACGCAACCTTTTTAGTTTTTTTTTTTTTTTTTTTTTGATGGGGCACATCAAATGGAATAATCAAAATCAAACTGCAGAACCAAAACAATTTTCCCAACAAATTATGACAGCCGAAGAGTCGAAAACAACAGAACGCCGGCCAAAACGAGCCAAAGAAAGCAATCAAAAGGGCCAATCATTTCTGCCCAGGCCAAGCACAACTACAGCAAGCGGTGGGGGAGGTGGAGGAGGGGCAAGTGGGGGAACAGGTAGCTGAGCACTTGGGGGCAGGTCGTGAGTGCGCCGACAACAACAGCACGGTATCGGACGAAACAAAAGCAAAGCAACAACAAATTACATATTCTTCTGCTGCTGCTTTGTATTTTGGCAGCGAGTTACAGAAGCAGGTTGAGGGAGAGGCTAGCAGTCTGGGGCTGCGGGGGGGGGAGGAGGAGGAGGCGCATGTAATTGTACATAGGGCAATTGCCGTGGCTTGAAAAGGTGCGGCTTGCGCCGGAACAACTCGACCCCGAAACTGAAAAAGGTTACAGCACAAATGCACACACACACACACACACACACACACACACACACACACACGCACACGCACACACACGCACAATTAACACTTGTAGAACACTTGTAACAACAGCCAAATGTATATAGTGAGTCCAGCAATCCGCTGCTTGGCTCGGTGGCATAGCCCGTGGGTTCTGTGAAGTCAGCGTTGCGTGCAAAAACAACAAAAAACCCAAAAAGCAGTTCCACTTGACGCCCATTCTAATGGGTCATGGGGGTCTCAGCATGTTAAGAATGAGCCATAAAACTAAACATAATTACGATATGTTCATGAGCGCGTCTGAAACAAGTAAGAATGCTGCAGGTGGCAGTGCCTGACTGGGGAATACACTGAAACAATTAATCAACATTAACTTTTATGTATTCCCAATTCTCAGCAAAGGCAATGATCAAAATTATTATATAATTTGTGTGCAACTGCCACGCCCACTTCAGTCACTGTCACATGACAAACAAAATTTGATTTCAATTTATTTCCAGTTTTTCTATCAAATTGAATCTTCGAGACTCTTGAGGGGAGGCAGAGTCAACTAAATAGGAAATAGAATAAAATGAAAAAAGTTCAACTCATAGCAAAACTTTTTTTCTGCAGAAATGACAATAAATATTCATATAGATACATATATAAAATATATTATAAAATTACTTATTATATATATATTTAATTTAAGTTAATTTGAATATCTAAATTATATTTAAATCTTAGATACTGACAAGCGTTCTTTTAATCAGATTTCAACTCGATTTATGGACTAGTGTTAATTGTCTCTCACTTGATCTACAGAGTGTTACGAAGAGCTCTGGTCGAGATTCTCAGTCGACTGCAATGCACTTGCAAGCGAACTAAGTGGAATGGGTGGAGGAGGTGGGAGGGGGTCAGTCACGGCCGGCTGCAAGTCGTTCTGTTGCAGCGCTCAACTGTGACCGACCCACCAAAAGGCACCGGCCAACTTGGCTCTGGCTCTGCCTTGCAAGAACTTCAACGGCTTTGCTTACTTTCTAGGCAAAAAAAAAAAAAAAAAAAACTTCATCTCCAACTCAAAGTCAAAGTCAAAGTCAGAGTCAGAGTCAAAGCTAATGTTAACTTACCCGCACAAAGCAGAATGGCAATGCCTGTGGCTCGTCGACTTCATCGCCGCCTTCATTGTAGTCATTTTCCATGCTGTTGTTTGTTGATGTTTGTTGCAGCAACGTTTTGGTTTCGTCTGCGGTGGCGCCACCAGCTGCTGCAGCATTGCTGCTATTGCCAGCTGCATCCATGGCGAGAATCACTCACTGTGCGAGAGAGCAAGCTGTGTTGCTTTGACTTTTACTCCTTTCTGTCTCTATCTCTCTCTCTCACACACACGCACTAGTTGATTGATTGTTGTGATTGGCTGCTGTTTTAATTGCAATTGACATGAGCATTAACATAAGCTTACAAACATTAAGTATACGCAGCATAAGCCAAGCTATTCGAGCTATTTCTCTAATAACTAACTATATGGACTCTCCCTCTCTCCCTCTCTCTCTCTCTCTCACACACTCTTTCGCTCTCTTGTTGTTGGCAAAAATTTCACTTTTGTCCGCGGGCTAGCTTTTGCAGTTTTCAGTTTTCAGTTTCAGTTGTTGTTTTTCATTGAATTGCCATTAAGCATTATTATGTTGCGGCTGTAAGAGAGAGGCACACACATACACACACACACACTCGCACACACACCTACACACATCTCTGTAAACTGTGCTCTATATGTGCAGCATAAGTGCACAGCTTCATTTAATTGCCAACATAAAACAGTTTAGCTAGCAACCAATTCCAGCTATGCTCGACTGGCAGTTACCCTATCAAGCGGCCACATTGCACAGATGTTACAAGCTCAATGCATATGTCAATATGCTCATATTTAAATATGCATTTAATGAGCAGCAAAATGCAATTGGCTTTTGCTATTGTTGTTGTTGTTGTTGTTACTGATTGAACAATATAATAAAAAATTTATATATATATATAAAAATTTATCGTGTCGTGTTGTTCGCTCGTTTCTGTTTCTTGAAATGGGAAAGTTTATCTACGAGTCGGCACTTCTCGAATTCGTTCCGCTTTTCTGATTTATAAGATGCATCTGTCTACATAACATATACATATCTGTATATAAATATAAACTCTAAATAATTAACTCTCGTTTCAGAAATGCCTCAGAAATAAGGTCTACAGTTGTGCTAGGTGCTAGCAAGTACATACAAATCTATATATATTTATATTTAGTTAGCTTTTAACTTGCGTTTATATATATATTTAATGATATCTTTGCAATCTTATCGCTAATAGCAATCTATTATAAATGCGCACTCATGAATCATACAAATTGTAGACAAAGTGAGCAAAGCAAAGATTCTTAAGCTGCAATTTCCAAATTAAATGCCGGAAATTAGAAACAAGCACTCAAGCTCAAGCAATGCATCAAGTGAATCAGAATCTTTTAATCTTGCAAATGGCATTCAGCTGTAGAAGACATTGCGAGTATAATTGATCAGATAGTGAATCTGTCTCTCTCGCTCTATATATAAGATAAGCTAACGCACTATGCTAATGAAATGTGATGTGGAATCGTCTATGGGGAATCTAGTTAAGCCATTTGAACGATCTTTCTTTATAGCTACAAATGTATCTATAGGTATATCTATACATATATATGCTTATACATGTATATTAATCTATATACATATATCCACATATATTAATATATATATATTATATGTATATAGCTTCTTCTACTACTCATTCATGAAGTGAATATTGGTTTATATGTATATATATATATATATATATTTCTTCTTTTTTTTTCTATGTTAGTTTTTATCTTGCTGTCTGCCTTTTAAAATATATACTCGTAGTGATAACCTAAATCAAAAATATATACTGGCAAACTGAAAGAACTTTCAGATTAAGGTAGATCTTGAGATCTCAGGTATATCATATGTTGTTATTAGAAACTCTTCTAAGTACTCTGTTATACTCTTCTAAAGATAGCTGTAAAATGATGTTTACGCCTTCTTGCGGAAGCGAGTCCTATCAGAAATAACCAAAAACTCATACAGTTTTAAGACGTATGCTCGAAATATCTGTATATGCACATTTAATTATTTATCTATTTTTTATTATCATTTTTTTTTTTTTTTTTTTTTTTTTGTATTTTCTAAATATTACTCTTTTCTTTCTTTTTATTTCTTTCTCCATATATTTCCTTTCCCTATCTTATTGACATATCTATAACATTATCTATAACCAAAACAATTTGCCTAGACTAAACTTTAATTCAGCTACAATACACTTCTTAACTTAAATATGCCACATTTTGATCTACATCAGATCAGTATAACACATGATCTTTCAATTGTGTCTACTATGTAGTATTATTTCAGTATATCACATGATGTTTAAACTGTATCTATTCTATAGTATTATTTTACCCAATATGCATTCTCAACACCCATATCTCTTTCTATATCTCATATACATTTCACTCAACTCAGCTTGATACCCACAACTTTGAACATATTCCTTACGAATAGATAAAGTTCTAGCTAAGTTCATAAATTACATGTTTTGTTTTATATACTATTTTGATAGTTTTATCAGCGAATCTCAAGTACAACTAGTATATCAATAGCTACAAATAATAATAAATGATCTTCTCAGCTATGCTTCTAGCTCTAGCTCTAGTCACATCTTTCCCTATATCATTCCCAAAGTGTTCTATAGTTGGCTAAATGTGGGCATTTGGAAATGATGTCGTTGCGATTGCGAGCCTCTGACCCTCTAACCCAATCTAGTTTACTATGCTCCACAGATGAAGATACGAGAAAAATTAAAAAAAAAAAATAGCTATTTGTGGATGCTTTTGTATGGCTCTTGTCGCTTTCTATGCGCTGACATTTAACAAAAAAGCAATGTGCAGCTTTTTAGAATCTGCAATAATAACAACCGCAGCAACAACAAAAGTGGAAGCAGCAGCAGCAGCAGCAGCAACAACAACAATAGCCCCAAGTTCTATGGCAAGGCAAGATAGGGGGCTAACGGTACCGCATTACAGGCGGCGTGACTAAACTGGTTGGCATTTTTAATTTGTTATTCTTTCGAGCCAACAATTGACACAAATACTATCAACTATACACACACACACACACACACAGACACTCAGTCATATGTTATTTGTATAGCCCCAATAAAATGTCTCAGATCTTCGATGACACGCTCATTGCTAACGTCTTTAATCAGCGCTTTGCTTAATGACATATCGTTGAGTCTTAATCAAATAGCTGAGCAACAAAATGCTGTGGGAGTATTTAAGTAATCATAGTACTTAAAACTTGAAAACTAAGCAAACAATTAAAGATATTCAGACAATGAAAGTCCATGATATTTGGTTATTGATCTCGAAATCGGAAGTAGAGCTATATATGTATATATAGAAGTCTGTTTTGGGCATGATAGTTGGTTGAGATAGAGATATAGATCTCGAAATCGAAGTAAAGCTATATATATATATGTATATAGAAGTCTGATAGAGATATTGATCTCGAAATCGGAACTATAGCCATATAGACTATAGAGAAACATATTCACATAATTCAAAAGCTAACTATACGGTTAAGATAGAGATATAGATCTCGAAATCGAACTAGAGCTATATATGTATATATATATATATATATATATATATATATATATATATATATATATATATATATATATATATATATATATATATATATATATATAGAAGTCTGATAGAGATAATTCAAAATCTAACTATACGGTTAGCCATAGTTAATTGGACTTAAAAATCGTTAGGGTATATAATAGTCGCCTATAGCTTTTTAAACTATATTGTTATTTCTTTTTTTTTAATATCATTTAATGTTCATTCCATTAAAGAACTTCAAGCACAGATAATTCGACAGTAAGACTAACTCAAAATTGATAGTTTTATAAGCATTAAGCTTAAAGAGCTCAGAGTAATATCTATAGAATATGTGATAGCACCAATGAGGCACTAGATATGCTCAGCTCACAATTTGACATTGACATTTAAAGTTTGACAAGCATTTAGCTTGAAGAGATTGGTATTGAATATCAAATATTTCTTAGCTCTTATAAAGTTAGGGCATATAATATGTCGGCTATGACTTGATAAAACTATATTAAACTACAATCAGCGATGCCAAACTCTACTGTACAGTTTGACAAGCATTTAGCTTAAGCTATCTATAGAATATTCGTGAACTCTAATGATGCTGGAGTCTACAGTTTGACAGCTACTATAGCTTAAAGGGCATAAACACTCTATTGCTTGACGATCACTGACTCTAGAAGAGCTTCAAATACTTTTCAATCAAATATTTAAGCGAAACAGTAAAAAACTCAACTTAACAATTTCAAAATATTTGCATAGAGCATATGCCAGTCGGTTATGGCCAACATTCTCACTTGTTGCTTGCGGAGCTTGTGCTGCTTCATTAACTTTTCCACATCATCAACAACCAACAGCAACAACAAAAGCAACAACAATAACAACAACAACAATCACATTCACCCACTAAAATGCTGATCGCTTACGCTCGTAGATCGTATACTGTTTTTTTGCCGCTTTAACTATTTTGACCATTTGCATTTTTGGGCTTTGCAAAGTTAAACAATATTTACCTTCCGCTACAACAACAACAACAGCAGCAATAACACAAACACAAACAACAATAACAACAGCAGCACTTGTTGCCCGTTACCTTTATTTCTTTGACTGGTTTTGTTTGTTTTTCTACTTTTAATTTTTGTTTTCGTTTTTATTGAATAAACAAAAGATTTCTAATTTGTTTGACACTCGCACAACTCACACGCTATGTGCGGCTGCTGCAGCAGGTGAGTTAATGTTTCAACTCGTTTTTTTTTTTTTTTAATCGTAAATGCACTTTCCACAACTGCTACAACTATTCAAAAAAAAAAAACCAAAACAAAACAAACGAAAAAAAAACGCAACAGGTTGCTACCTGATGCGAGAAAACTGTTTAAACTGCGTAAGGTGCGCACGCTCGACTCGGATATTAAGCTACGACTGAAATTACAGCGGGAAAAGTATGACCAGCCACATTTCGATACAGTAACCGTCTTGGCCAAAGCAGCTATCGATTGGTTGGCGTAATCGAGCAAAGTATATGGCCAAATTCCGATATTTGATTTAGTATTTTTAATTTCGGTTATCGACTAGTTTGTATAAGAGTTTTTAATATTTGTTCAAATATTGAATTTAAGTTGAATTTCTACTTTTGCTCTATACATAAAACAAAAACTATAATTTGATTTCCCATTAAAAACCTCAAAAACTTATTATTTTGTTATCCTAAAAATGCCAGAACACAACAGCCCAGTTAATTTGAATGTCACACTCTGAATTCGTAAATTTCATTTGAACAATAAATTTTGTTGAGTGTAGCTCATCACAAATTTTTTACATTTTTTTCTTTTTTTTTAACACTATAAACGCACAATAAAAACATAATTTTGCTTTTAGTTAATAACTCAAATCTCGGCCGTTTTTTAATAGTGATTTAGTATATTTAACCGCTATTTGGCTGCCGGAATTTTCGGTATTTGTGTTCGCGCAGCAAACGGTCTCTCTGTGCTACAGCTGAGCTCGCAATAAAAATAAATATCGAATTTGTGTTTGTGTGTTGCTGGGCCAAGGAGTGATTTGTAATGTTTTTCCGCTGTCTATAAACAAGGTAAAAAGAATGAGATTGTAGAAAAAAATTTGCAAAATTACTCAAAGTGAACGTTGAAAGCATTTGCGCGCAAAAGTTTGTCAATGGGAACCATAATGTGACAATAACAATTTGTTTATGGCGCTTTGTTTTGAATTTTATATAATTTATAACTTCTACAAAACAATTTGCACACACACAGATGCAACGAAGCGCCCACACAAACGCATACACCCACGCACAAACACACACACACACGCACGAAAACCCCCCATGCATACATACACGGGAAATGCAAGCGCAATAATTCTTGTTGCTTCATGAATTTGCACAGTTTGAGCATCACTGTTAACAGAGTTGTGCATTCACTGATAAAAAAAATTCATTTATGATAAATATTTATCAGCATTGTGAAAAAATAAGATATATACAAATGTAAACAAACAAATTAAATATTAACAAATATGTGCAACATGAAAAGAGTTGAATTATTTATTTAATTTGTTTTATGAAGTAAAAATAAATAATACAAAAATATTTTTTTAAATAAAGAAACCAAGAAAACTATGCAAAAATTGTTAATCTAATTTTTCAGTTACTTTGAAAATGTTGCAAAAATTTGTATGTTCGAGAAGCGCATCGAAGTATTCGTTGTAGCAGCAACAGATTTTTGTTATTGTATATAGTATAAGTACTGTTGTTTTATTTCCCTGTTCCCATATCTACGACGGGGCCGTCATATTTAGCAAATTTCTAATAATACAAATCAACCTCTCAATATATGTATACACAAATCTAAATCTATGTACCACCACACATATATACAAATATACACAAATATACATACATATGCACACACATATATACATATACATATATATATGTATATATATATTGATGTGAGCACCCAAATTCGTATAGCAAAGCCGCCGAAGATGAACGACAGACGAGAGCGACGCAGCGTCAACGAGTGCATCAACAATTACCCATACCATGGCTCCCAGGCGCAGTCGAATCTGCAGGCCAGCTGCAAGAGTGAGTTCATATATACATATACATATATAGAGAGAGAGTGGGAGACAGATATTTCAAGTTAAATTATGATTATTAATCTGCATTTGATTAATTTGCAGATTCACTGGACTTTGTGCAGCGCCTGAGCCTGATGAACACCCTGAGCGTGCACAGCGGCTGTGTGAATACGGTGAATTGGAATGCGAGTGGTACATTGATTGTGTCCGGTTCGGATGATAACTATTTGGTGGTAACCGAGACAAAGAGCGGACGTGTGGTGGCCAGAACTAAGACACAGCACAAGCGTCATATATTCAGTGCTCGTTTTATGCCCTACAGCAATGATCAGGCCATTGTGTCCTGCTCCGGCGAGGGCAGTGTAATGCATACAGAATTTCTGACACCATACGGACCTGGCCGCACGGCCGAGGAGGCGCTCATTGGCGAGGGTGGACGTCAGGCGGGCTTCTTTGATTGCCATGCATTTGGCAGCACCTATGATGTGCTGCCCATGCCGGACACTCCTCGCGTGTTTCTCAGTTGTGGCGAGGACGGCACCGTGCGTTGCATCGATTTGCGTGTGAGCAGCAGCTGTACCGAGTCCGTGTGTGACAAGCATATCTATATAACCGCACCCTGTGCCGTTACGGCCATGGATGTGGCACCGATTAATCATTATAAATTGGCCATCGGTTGCTCGGATTCGATAATTAGGCTATATGATCGCCGCATGCTGTCGGCTGGCTCGGATCGCGATCGCATCACCTGGCCATTGAAAGCCTATCCGATACCAATGAAATATACACGTCGTCACTATCGTCCCACCTGTGTCAAGTATAGCGCCGATGAATCCGAACTGCTTGTCAGCTACTCAATGGAACAGCTCTATCTATTTGATTTACAACATCCGGGCTATAATGATGCCGATCTGTTACGCAGCGGCTGCTATACACCAAAATTGCGGCGTGACAATGATCCAGAGCCGCAAATGCCACGATTGCGTTTCCGTGGCGATTGGTCCGATACTGGGCCAAATTCAATGGCAAATATTGATCATGATCCGAATCGTTTAAATGTCGGCCAGGCACGTCCGCCGCTGGTGCCCAGTGTGCTCCGCCGTCTGAGCGATGAAATCATACGCATGCTCAACTCACAGACCCATCAAATACATGCAATCAATCCGGCCAGCCGCGGCAATAGCTCCAGCTCACGCTCACATCACATGTCCTGGCGGGATGCCGTCTTGCGCACACTAGACAACCAGAGTGAGTCGGCAACAAGTCGCACCAATAGCCTCCGTCTCGTGGCCGCCAATGAAATCAGTCAAGCAGCAATTGCAGCCAATGCCAATGCAAATGCCATCGATGGTAAGTTGAGATGATAATTATAGAACTTCTAGATACGAGAAGTCTAGAATTAGCCAATCAAATATACTCCAAACACTTCTATCTATAAGCATATATAATCATATCAATATTCAATAGGCATTTCGAGCTATATACATACATATATCTATCATTATCTATATCAGAATCAAGTTCACATTGTCTTCTGATATATATATATATTTGAGCTAGATTTATATATATATATATGTATATATTCATTGCATATCTTCATTTATCTATAGCTGCGCATTACCTATTTAGCACACAGGTAGATACACGGCTTACCTTAACGAGTTAGAGGAGTTGCACCTGAGATATATAGTACAGAACGAGAGATAGCTATATATAGGTGCATTCGTGTGCATTAAGCTACTCTTATTGGGTTTGACCTAGATAGTTCATAGTTTGCGTATATAGTATATAAAATCATTATCGAATTGCTGAGAATCGCAGTGAAAACTTAGAAAAGTTATCTATTAAATTAAAAATACTTGAAAAATATAATAAAAAATAAAATATAAAAAAAAAAATCGAAATTGAAAAACAAAATCCAACAGAAATTAATAAAAAGAAAATCCAAATTGAAGAAAAAAAAATCCAATAAAAATAAAAAAAAGAAAAAAAGATTTATCATAGTAAAGTCCATGTAAACCCGAGGGCTTGCCGATCGATCACACATACAAACATATATCTAAGAGAAGCTTACAATGATGAGCGTAACAGCCACTGCTGCTAGTCGGGCAAACCCGAGCATGCTCGTAGACCTCTACTTATATATGTATATAAATATATGTTCCATTCATTCATTCCATTGATTCGCAGCCGTTGAGAAGCGCGATGCCGTCATGGAGGCAGCAGAGGAGGGCAAAGAGCGTCAGCTGAATAAGTTTGACTATATCAAAATGTCATTCAGTGGCCATCGCAATTCGCGCACCATGGTGAAGGGCGCCTGTTTCTGGGGTGACGATTACGTGATGTCCGGCTCGGATTGTGGACACATTTTCATATGGCAACGGCATACCGGTAAGGTGGTCAAGACACTGTTGGCCGATCATCGTGTGGTCAATCGCGTGCAGCCGCATCCCACTTTACCCTATTTGCTCAGCTCGGGCATTGATTACAATATCAAGATGTGGGCGCCCATTGGTCCAAATTCATTTGATGAGGCTGAGACAACAGCAGTAAGTGCGAGCGAGAGAGGGAGAGTGAAATTGATTTGCATTAATAAATGTGCATTGTTTTACAGTTAATTAAAAGCAATGAAATCATGCTGGTGGAGACACGCGATACCATAACGGTACCTGCCCAGGTCATGATACGCATTTTGGCCGGCTTGCGTCAATATCATCGCATTCGCCACGCCTCCGGCACCCGTGGCCTGGGCGTTGAGAGTCGTCGCGGCCGCAACGAAACCCTACGAGCCATTGAGGCCAGCGCTGTTGTTGCTGCCAGCGATGCTGCGAGCAATGATAATACAGCAATGCAACGCATTGCCGCCAATGAGAATGATAATGAAGATGCTGATGCTGATGCCGAAGCCGAGGCTATTACAGATGCTACCAATGCCGATGGCGATGTTGAGATCGAGGAGGATGAAGGCAATGATAATGATCATAATGATGATCATGTTAATGCTGGCAGCAATCGCAATGAGGACACCATCATCATCAGCAGCAGCAACATCATCAGCGATGGCAACAACTCAAATACAAACTAAAGAAATCTTGTCAATGATAAAAACTATATAGATAACACAAGTACTTACATACAAAAAAAAATATATAGTATATATATATGTGTGAAAAATTGCATATTGTGGCTATCGGCGCTGCACTCCCACGTCTATATAAAATATATATATATATATATATATATATATATATATATATATATATATATATATATATATATATATATATATATATATATATAATGTCCATTCCCCGCTGGGCACAATCGTGTGTCCACATTCCCCTTCGTGCTTAGTCAAGCCCAATAGCTCGCGGCGCCGACAGCCCCATCTTAAGACTCAAAAGAAAAACAAAAAAAGAAACATACGATCGATGTAGTTATATATATATATATCTCTATGGATATATCAAATAACATTTGTTCCTCTTTAAGTTGTAAATTAAAAACGTTTCTAGAGAAACTTGCTAGTTTTTTTGCTATTATTGTTATTATTATTATTATTGTTAGTATGTTAAAATGACATTTGTTTTTGTTTCTATTTCGCTTGTTTTTTTTTTTTATCATTTGTTCTAAACGTGAATTAGATATTTTTTATATACAAATATATATATAATATATATACTTGTATATGTACACTAGCATACATAAATTGCGATTAAGTACACTACGCTTAAATGCTAAACAACTATAAGTTAAATGCACTATATACAAAAGTCAACTGATATTATTTACAATTATATTAAATATTATATATATATATATACTATATATATATATATATAATATATAGCAGCTACGTTCTTCGTTTACGATTCGGGAATTGTTTTATGAATAACGCTACAAATAAATACAATATACATTAGACGATCTAAACAAAGAATCTTGCACATTATATGATCTCGTTTAACAATTTGTTTTAATACATTTTCGATACTTAAATATTGAATTATGTGTGCCTCATTAGGTGCGGGGCAGGCCCAGGCTATCGATGCTGGCTTTTATCGCCTTTTCATTGATTTCGGCTTCATCGGGCTCATTGTTGTTGTTGTTGTTGTGATTGTTGTTGTTGCTGTTGCCATTGGCGGCCGTGCTGCGGGCATTGCTATTGGCAGCGCCTGTTGCCTCATAGCCGCGTTCAGCAAATCTAGCAGCGACTATGCGAGCCATTACCGCATCATGGCCACAGAAGCTACCCCGAGCTATGGTGAGCTGTCGCTGCTGTAACAACTGTGGCTGCCGCTCCTCCTCCTGCTGCTGCTGTCGCTGCTGCTGCTCTGGTTGCTCTGGTTGTTCTAGTTGCTCCATGCGCGGCCGACGCAGTGGCGGCGGCTGCACTTCCTCTTGTGCTCCAGCACCGCTGCTCTCGCTGCCGCCTGGATTGGACACGTACAGGCCATGGCGTGCAATGGCTGCGTCTATGGCATTGCGCTCGATGTCGAAGGCGGGCGCTCGAGAGATCGCCTCGGTGCGGTAATGTCGCACAATTTCCAGATTGTGATTCACATAATTTTCACGCTGAGCCTCGGTTAACACTGCTGTATGCCATTCCTGCAGCTGCTCATCGGTCATATTATTGACTATATATACATATATATATATAATTTTTTATTTTATATACATTATACACACAAATGGCCATGAAGAGAGCAAGGCAGCAAGAGCCAGAGGGAGGGAGAGCGAGAGAGAGATAAAAAAAACAAACAAATATGTATCATGCGAAAAGGCGCTCGAGCAGATGTTCAATTTGGCCAATACTTACAGTTATTGCTGGCACTGGTCCCTCGCCGCAAAACCACGTTCTCCATTTCAATGATTGACCAATTGAACAGTTGTAAATCCTTTTCTTCCCTTTTATTTAGCTTACGAATGTCTCTCTATTGCATACACAAATGCATTAGAGATGCGCGATGTGCGAGTGCGGGAGTGTGGGCCAAATATCGATAACAAAACGATTCATTTAGTTCTTTTTGTGTCTTCGATCGATTTCGCGCCAAACAAAGCTTACAAATTGCAAAAATTTAATTTATCTGTTTTGTTTTTTGGAAATTATGTGTACGTGTAGCCCATGAAGTAAATTTGATTATTATGATTTACATTCTAAGGCCTACAATAACTTTGTCTCGTTGAAAATTCGAAATTTAACAATAAAATCATAGAAAGAAATTGAATGTTTTAAGGAATTTTCAGTATCCAATGTTGAATTTTATTTTACCAACAAAAAATACAACTGTAATACAACAACAATAAATTTAATTTAATTGGAAAATTTGATTATTAAAATTTTACTAAAATATATTAAAATTCACATTATTCAGGCAATAACAAACAATAATAGTAAGCATTAAAATATTATAATTCGTATTTGTATTTATATTAAGCGTAAAATTGTAATGTCTATATAAGCTGGTTTCAAATATCATTGAAAATAAAAAAAATATATATATATATTTTGCTCTGAGTTATTTTCTGAATTATATGAAATGTTTTAGATAAATACAATTCAAAAATTTATTTTTGAAGAAATAAAAAATTAAAAACTAACAACAAAGCCAAAATATTTGATGTCAATTAAATTTGTTAGCAGACAAACAAAAAACTTTAATTAAATTAAATATTTTTTATAAATAAGTATAGGTCTATAATAATAAAAAAATATATATATTCATATTTAATTTTTGCAAAGATTCTTTAATTTAAGATTTCGATTTTTCTCAATTTTTGTTGCTTTATAATTTAAATCAAATAGGGAATAAAGCAACAAAAATTGAGCAAAATCGAAATTTTAAATTGAAGAATCTTGGCAAATAATAAATATTTATGTGTGTATATGTGTTATATGCTTTACGTTTTTTTTTTTTATTTTAATACTCAAGCATTGTTAATAACTCATAATTAATGTTCGTTTAATGTTAATTTTCTCAATTTTCTTCTCTTTTTTTTCATTTTTATTTCTATAATGCAAATGGCCAAAAGCTGAAGGAATATATTCACGCTACGCTTGGATACATTTACTCATTCACCCATTCACATTCACATTCACAATAGCAATAGCAATTGCTGTTGCAGTTGCAGTTGCAGTTGCAATTGCATTTGCAGGCTGCGTTAATTTTTCCGCCTTGTTTGAGGCCTGTCGATTGCATGTGGTAACAGGTTGGCTTGTAGCCGGGAATGCAGGCTGAGCAGTCATGGAAGAAGCAGCAGCAGCAGCAGAAGCAGCAGCACCAGAAGCAGAAGCAGCAGCAGCTGATAAAAGTATCTTGAATGTAAAATTCTTAACGTTTCGTTTTGGCATTTATTTGTTGTTGTTGTTGTTGTTGTTGTTTTTTGCGCACTTTGGGCCAAGACGTACAAACGTTTGGGGTTGAGCGACGGCAAATGCTTGCCATTTGGGGATGAGCGGGGCGGCACCGTCTGATGCCGGCGATTCGAATGTGTGCCGGAGGAAGAGGGACTCCAGGGTCTGTTACTGTGCGGAATGCATTCACGTTTTTTTTTTTTGCTTTCCTGTGTTGTTGTTGTTTTTCTTCTTGTTTTTTTCTGTTTGTTTCTTTTCGCATTTTGCATTTGGTTGGCCTGTTGTAATTGGCAATGAAAAATTCCAAGTGTTTTTCAAAGTGCTCTTTAGATGGCCTAATATAAGCCAACTAACTAACAAAGAAAGCAATTTCACACACTCACAACAAACACTCACACACGCAAGTAAATACTTTGAATAGGTAATAAAATTAAAAAATTTCAAAAACACAAAAAAAAAAAACTGGAAGCTAATGTACAACCACGTATGTGCTTGTCTAAGGAACCCATACCAGCTCAATCTCCAACTGTTGCTGTTGCTGTTTCCAGCCAGCGCGAAGCACAAGCAAACACACAAATAAGAGTGCTGTAATAGGCAATGCTCGACTGGTAGATACCCTGTAAGCTAGAAGCGTCATGCTGCACTTGTCGTATGCATAAAGACGAAGCTTTTGGGGGTTGGTAGGGGAAAGTAGCAGACAAAACCAAAACAGAAATATCTGAAATATATATGATATGTAATTAAAATAAATTTCTAATGGCAGTTCTTTAATAAATTTGTAAGCCTCAGTCTTTCATAATAATCAAATTGAATTTTATAAAAAAAAAAATTAAAATAAAACAAGTAAGAAGGCTCTAGTCGAGACGGCTCGACTACGAGATCCCCTGAACCCTGCAAAAAAGTGATACTCTTTTTCTTTACGCACTTATGAGCGCGCGCTCTGCTAACCGCGCAGTTGCTGTCGTGGCTTGGGGGCGGGTTGGGCTGAACTTTGGACGCTCATAACTCCATTTCTAGATGGACTATCTTTATGAAATTTTCAAAGTAGATTAAGAGTATCTAAATCTATGTATATGCCAAATTGCAAGTCTCTAGTATTTGAAATGCGTTTTTTTCAAATTGAAGGCGAAGGGGGCGTGGCATCCAAAATCTGTAAATTACATAATCTGCGTATCCATAATATCTATCTAAATAAACAAATTTGAAGTCTCTAGCTGAAATAATGTAGAAGTTATGTCCAAAAAACCTAAAAAATGGAAACGAATTTTCGATTTTTTATCGATAATTTGGAAATGGGATGAGTTATCGAAAAAACAAAATAAACTCGTACTGCGTAGCTAACATACGCATGTTCATGTGAAATTTCAGCTCTCTAGCTTTTGTAGTTTCCGAAATCTCGACGTTCATACGGACGGACGGACGGACGGACGGACGGACAGACGGACAGGGCTCAATCAACTTATTTTTTTATGCTGATCAAGAATATATATACTTTATGGGGTCTGCGACTTCTCCTTCTGCCTGTTACATACATTTTCACAAAACCAATATACCCTGAATTCCCATTTTCAATGGGTTCAGGGTATAAAAAAACATAAAATAAAACTCAAAATATCAATATTTATTCAAAAGGATTCTCGAATTTTCATTTTAAATTTCAAGCGTATATGCTATATACAAATTATACTTAATATCATATAAAAACAATACTAACATATAAAATAAATAATAATAATAATACAAATAGCATTAAAAAGGAAAATCAATATATTCAAAGGGTTATTTGTTTATATTTTTAATTTCCTATAAAATATTGAGTTATATAATAAAAAATAAAAAAAAAAAACTATAAAATAAAATAAAAATTTAATTAATCGTTAAACAAATATAAAAAGTATATTTAAAAAAAATCAAAATAAATAAATATAAAAATAAAAAAATTAAATTAAATAAATACAAATAAATTATATAACAAAAAATCAAAATAAATAAATATAAATATTAAAAAAAAATTAAATAAATAGAAATAAATTATATAACAAAAAATCAAAATAAATAAATATAAAAATAAAAAAATTAAATTAAATAAATACAAATAAATTATATATAAAAACTCAAAATAAATAAATATACAAAATAAAAAAATTAAATTAAATTAAATAAATAGAAATCAATTATATATAAAAAATCTAGAAATTTCAATATTTATTGTTAAACCCGCTAACTCAAAGAGTTAATATAATATATGAAATTTGATTAGAATTAGCTCTAAGACGTCAAAGAAACATCAAGCGAAAGCGTCTAAAAATAAATCTAGAAATTTCAATATTTATTGTTAAACCCGCTAACTCAAAGAGTTAATATAATATATGAAATAGCTCTAAGACGTCAAAGAAACATCAAGCGAAAGCGTCTCAAAATATTTCACATTCTGCATCTTTCAAATAGAAGATCGAAGAGAATGTACATAGCTTTCGTATTTGTATAGTCTTATTAAATAAAATTAATTATTTATTATTAATAAAGAATAATTAATTGTTATTATTATTATTGCTTAAGTAACAACTAGTTGCAAATAAAACATGAATTAAAAAATAAAAATAAATATATATATATAACAAATTTTTCAAATTTCAAGACAGACCAAACGAATCGCTCACAGATTTGACTCTTCGCCCATTCCTCAGCTCAACTAGCTCAACTATATTCCTTATATACCCCATATACCCCTTTTCTGAGAGTAATTTGGATTGCAAACAAAAAAAATGTATATACATATATATATATATATCCGAATAGAAAGAAAGGAAAATAACAAAAAGTCATATGAAGCATTCCAAAGTGCATAGGAAAATATCAGTGCACAGTGCCTGCATTTAGCTCATTTAATGTAAAACATTTTTGCCCCAACACACAGCAACTACAATTAACTATGGGCACACACATATGTACACACACATACATATCTATATATACATATATATCTATATAGTTATATATATGTTCATATTTCATGACTGTTAGACGTAGTTTTGCCTACAAACTTTAGCTTCTAGCTTGTAAAGCTGTCACAAATTTGTAAATAAATTATATATATTAAATCATTTTTGAGAATTTTATTTCAACTAGTTTCATTCAAGTGCACAAATATGTAAATATTCTTGTTAAGTAAACATCCAATTTACAACAATGTAATCTCTGTTTTAAGTGAATTGGCAAGAGGTAAAGTACGTCTACATAGCTTGCAGCTAAGACTTTCGATAGACGTTAATCAATTTATAATTTAAAATAATAATAATAATTTTAAAAAAATAAAAAATAAATAAACAGCTAAAATGCCGCGCCCCCAAATAGGCGTATATAACAATGATTCCAGCTAGATATTTCTTTAAGTTATGGAGTATTATTTCATTAATGTAGTTTATATAGTTTATTATATGTGATATCTAGGGATTTCTCTCTAAAGATTTCTAAGCACCATATTTGTTGATTTTAGTCTTTACATACATATTGTTTTTGTAATTTCACCTTTTATAGTTTTAGCTGTAGGAACATAAACTTCTCATCGTATTATATGCATGTTTAAACTCATCTGAAGGTCAACAGCAAACCACTTCCCCGATTTTGGGCTTCACAGCTGTCAACTAATAAACGATTCAAGATTTCTCGATTTGCCACGCGCTCAAAGGGTGTGTCAAAAATGAAAAAAAAAATGTATATATATTTTCAACATGTGTGCTCTTTATACAACTTTATAGAAATGAGTAAATTCAAGAGTATTTTTTAAGAATTTCAGACAGAGAGCTAGGCGGAGTGTGCAAAAAGCCAATATACTCTCTGGAAGAATCTAGAAATATATTTGAAGATGCGATTTTAGTACAGCTTGATCCCCTCTCTCTCTCTCTCTCTCTCTCTCATCTCCTCTCTCTCTCTCTCTCTCTTCTCTCTTCTCTCTCTCTCTCTCTCTCTCTCTCTCTCTCTATCTATCTATCGATCTCTATCTATCTATCTCTCTCTCTCTCTCCCTGTCACTCTGTGCCTTTGTCTATCTTGCACTTCCTCTCTCTATCTCTCTCTCTCTCTATCTCTCTCACTCTTTCCCTCTCTATCTCTCTCACTCTTTCCCTCTCTATCTCTCTCACTCTTTCCCTCTCTCACTCCCTCCTCGTCTCACATTAGCTCTATCCCTACAAAAAGCTCTCTGATCTGAATGATTTGATTATCGAAAATTTGAATTTTAGCTATTACACCCAAAAATTATTCACTGCCAAATAAATTATAATGTGAGGTCAAATATACGTATATACGCAAATCGCATGCATACACAGACAAATCCATATACATTCAAATATATGCATATATGGTAAATACGTTACAAGAAATGTGTAAATACAAATGAATGAATTGCGTTCATTGAAATGCGAAAGTCTTTTTTGGCTAGACTTTTCCTGATGCTGTGCGTATATACATACATATGTACATATGTATGTTCATATATGTATGTGTGCATATATGTAGAATCTGTGCATGTATCTGTATATCTCATCTTGAATTTTGTACTCGTATTGTATTCGTTTTCATGTTGTCTTGTCTTGTCTTGTGCTGCGTTTATATATAGACAGACTGACTGCGGATCGACATAGCCATAGCCATAGCTATAGACATAGACATAGACATAGACATAGCCATCGCCATCAACATAGACGTAGACATCGACATCGACCGTCTGCACACATGCTGAGCTGTTTTGTTCACTTTCAACACACTAGCCTTAATGTCTAATGATGTTTTGCCCCTTACACGCGTGAAGTAGAAAATTATTTTTAGTGCCCAAAATCAAATACAAATGAAATTAAATGAAAACCAAAAAAAAAAAAAATAAATAAATAAAATAAAATAAATAAATTAAACCAAAAAAAAAATTACATTAAACCTTTCGAGAACAAATCGGCAAACGCATTCGTCCCACTGTGCATGCATGCGCATATGCATTCATGTGTGTGTGTGTGTGTGTGTGTAGTGGGCAGTGTGGGCGGGCTAGGTCAAGCAAGAGTCAGCGACAGAGACAGCGGCAGCGGCAGCGTCAGCAAAGACAGTGGCAGACAATGAGTTACAACTGTCAAGTCGATTGCCGTTAAATCGCTCAAGAGCTCAAGAAGAAAGACGACGTGGAAGACGACGCAGGCAGCGAAGGCGACGAAGACGAAGACGAAGGCAGTGTGCGCAGTTGGCGTCGTTAAATAAAAAAAATAGACACGAAGCTGTATTGCCGAGGCGCGCGCTCTGTGCGACATAATCCCAACCCCCGTGGGGTGTAGTACCACATCATCGTGCCGTTTTAAGAGCGTTCTTTGAGCGACCATCTTGATTTATATGTGTGCGTGTGTGTGTGTGAGAGAGTGTGTGTGTGCGTGTGCCCACAATAATATGGACATTTCATAACTGGATGCTTTTTTTGTTGCGTCTTCAACGAATATTCCCTTTGCTTGCCTTGGCACTCATACACTCTCACGCACTGCGCTCATTGAGTGCAGCTCGCGCTATAGCAATACATATGCTATCTCGCTCGCGCGCCGAGTGAAAAAGCGCAACAATCAGCTGTTTTGTGGTGCGACCCAGCAACATGTAAAACGATGGCGGCAAATTACAAAACTTTGCCAATATGCGCAACAATGTTCGATGCTCACACACGCACACACGCACTGATCCCCAGGCCGAGCCAAACCCCCAAAGCGTTGGGGCTCCCTCAGCCATGTAGCAGCAACAACGACTACAAAAACAACAACAACAACAACAACCCACACAGTGGCACTCACTCATTTGCCTGCGCCTCTTGGTTTATGTTGTTTCAAATCGCAGATCGCATTATATGCACCCCACTAGGCGCAATGCATGCAGACATATGTATGTACATGTATATACATACATATGTATACATATATGTATATGTGCGTGCATGTGCGTGCGTGTCTGTATTTGGTTCAATTTATGGCAATTAATGCATTGGAGGCGTGCATTTTAAGTGCCTGTGCCTAGTGACAATTTTATGGGGTTCAACAAACGCTAATTTCATACATGTTGCAACATGCACAGACACACACACACACACACACACACACACACACACACAGATGAAATCATATGTATGTACATATATTCATCATAGTGTAAAGTTCCTTACATTTATTAATTAACACTTACAATACTTAGAGAATGACAAGTGACTAGCTTGAGAATCGCTTAGAAGAGCGATGTCGAAAAATTCACTTGCTCTCATCTAAAACATTCAACATTATAACTTGACCTTTGACAATCATCAAACTCAAACTAAACATAGTTTATATAAAGGATTTGCCCAATTCTACATATTTTTAGATCACTCTTATTTCTTATATAGTATTTATAAAACATGGAGAGTAATGTCTAAAAACATTTGTTCAATACTCCTTCAAATAATAAAATTTAATTTAATCATACTTTATATAAGGGATTTTACGATTTCTAAATTTTTTTAGAACATTAATTTAGTATTTTTAGAACTTTCTTGAGCATCATCTGGAAGAGAGTGTTCTAAGAATCCATTATATTTTACTTAGTTTTTAAATGACAATTTGTTAAATATAAAATAAACTATATATATATATACCCATACAAAGTATAATTAAATTTCTATCTATTTTTTAGAACATTTAGTACATGATATGAATGTGGCGTTTACTTAAGTATCTCATACATTGCCTTAAAATATTTATTATAATGCGCTCTTCAATGTCAATCATTTAATTTATTCTAATCATAATTTATACAAAGCGCAAATGACAATCCTTGTTCCACATACTTAAGATAATTAATATAATCTAGTATTTCCCCTAGTACTAATCGTACTACTACTAAACATACATATTCTATTTGCTCCACTCACTCCATTCAAGTTGTGGTCAGAACCGGCGCCAAAATATGAAGTGATAGAAGCAAAATAGAATAGTAATGCAAAAACATAAAAATAAAATTAAATAATAAATATAATAGAATACAGAGAACAGAACAGAATAGAACATACAACAAAAAATGATTTATGTTAAGTGCTGCGCTCTGAGAGAGCCTGACAGTCGGCGGCACTCAAGTATCTTGCAGGAGCTGCCCACACACACAGAGACACGTGCAATCGCACTCATTTCTTACAGTTCGTTCGCTCTCACTCACTCTCTCTCTCTCTCTCTCTCTCTTGCTCGCTTGCTTGCTCCTGCTCAAACACTCAATGGGAATAAGTGAAGACTGAGTGGTTTTAGATAAAGACATGTTGCTTACACTGTGCTACAAGTTTATCGTAATATCTCTAATTATCATTAACATCGTCATTAGAGCAACAATGAGCAAATATAAGGAATACGAGTAATATATTAATCAGTAGTTTGTGTGTGTGTGTGAATGAATAATAATAATAAAAATAATAATATTAAAAATAAATAATAATAAAAATAAAATAATTTAAAAGAATCCAAACCAAATCCAACTACCATTAATTATTTAAATATACAAACTAAATTGATGTATGTGTACATCATGAAATTGTAAAAAAATACTTTTACCATTAAACCATTATATATGTATATTTTTTTTTTAATTTTTTGCTTAGCAATAATTAAAAGAATATGTATATTATTTATTACTACTAAATTGTATAATTATTTAAAAATTAAATATATTAAATATGAAAAACTCAATTTAAATATGTACGTACATATCTTGAAATTGTCGCAATACCTATTTAATAATTATATATAACTTATACATACTATAACAATAGTTAATATAATATATATTTTAATTAGCATTAATTCAAAATCTATCTTTATTTAAAAACAAATTATAACGAGCATAACATCTACACGTATGCCTGTATGCATAACTTGCAATTGTCGCAAATTCGTTGTGCGCATAAACGTGCTTATACGCATACTTACACACATGCATAGTTTTCGAGCAGCAGCGAGCCACAGCAAGTGCTCAGCAGGGTCTCTTATACGGCCGCCTCACTGAAAGCACTCAACCACAGGCGGGCCAGCAACAACACGTGTTTGAGCTAAACTCAATTCGCAAGCTAACCAGAACAAGAAGAACAACAGCAGCAACAACAACAACAACAGAGAACAAAAACAGCGGAAGCTGATTCATGCGCTGTGCGCACTCCACTCGCTTGCTCCCATGCTGTACGTACAAACAGCGGCAGAATTCTCTCGTACGCCATCTCTCGCTCTAACTCACTGTGAGTCGCGCTCCCTCGCTCACACTCGCCTTTCGCTCTCGGCTCTCTACTCCATTCAGCTGGTGGCGGACCAACTCGGTGAGTAAATTTGCTATATGTGTGTACAATGCATACATATACAGTGTTTGTGTATGTGGGTGTGTGTGTGTATGAGTTTGTATATGTTTCGCGCGCGTATCCAACAAACTGTTGGGGCTCGGTCTTCGGGTATGGTTCGTATTTGTCTCTCTAGCCAAGCATGTGTGTGAGTGTGAGTGTGTTTGTGCTCGTGTGTGCGCTTGTATGCGTGTGTATGGGTAGGTTGGCAGTTTTGCAGCACGGCTCACTCGCGCGCAATGAGCGCTTTTGCTGTTTTAATTTTTGCCTGAAATACATTTTGAGCTAATTTCGTATTGGTAGTTTTGTTTATACCGTCGGTTGTGTTGGCGTCACATTTTGTATGCGAAAGCAAGCGCAGCACGTAGTTAACACATTTTAAATCAAATAGCCAAATACGCTTAGACAATATACCTATAGAAAATTTCTTTTAACTTACATATGTATATACATGCGTCTGTGTATGTATGTATGTATGCATATAAATAAATAAATAAATATATATATATACATATAGCTATGTGTGTGTGACCGCGTGTATCTGTGTTTGTGTCTACATTAAAAGCACATTTCGTCTTTGACTCTCTGGCCGGGAGCATTGAGCGGCGCGTGTAAGAAAAACGTTTTAAGAAAAATGCCGAAAGGGCAGCCCATACGAGGCCGCATCCCAATCAGAATCATCTGTTAAGGTATATACGAAAAAAGAAAACATCAAAATACAAAAAAAAAATATATGAAAAAAAAGAAAACTTAAATATTGGTCAGCGCGTGCCGCCAACTGCCGTTAGGCAAAATATTCACACACACAAACATACATACACGGACATATAACGACATCAGAACTACAATAAAGTATAACAAAAGAAATTAAATTAAATTCGCAACGGCGACGGCAACAGTAGCGCGAATAACCGAATTATAATTGCACACACACACACACATGCAAACAAACATACATGTGTAACTGTGTGCCGCGTGCGTGTGTTTTTCTGCTGTTCTTATCCCAAAATTGTTGTTCTCTTTTTGTTGTTGTTGTGTGACCAAAAACCAATTTGTTGTTACAACAGTTTTTTCATATTAAATATTATTTTTATTTTTTTTTAAGTGCATATATACATACATATACATATTTGTTCGTGTTTGTTGTGTGCGTGGGTGACTGTCGTTTGTGTGGTTAAAGGCGGCGCAACTGTTGCACCAACAACAACGGCGACAATACGCCCAGCAGCAGCAGCAGCAACGTTCGCAGATTGCGCGCCTTTTTCTCGCTCCGTGTAACACGCGTCGCAGCAACAATAACAACAACAACAACAACAACTTACAAAGCTTAACACATGTTCAAATTTCAATTTGCTTAAAGTCAAGCAAAAGACGCGCCCAAAAAAAAAAAAAAAAGAAAAACAGTTAGGCGGAAGAGCAAGAGCAAGAAGAGCAGCGCGAGCCGCAGCGCAGCGCAGGCGACGGCAGCAACAGCGACTTCAGCGGAGATAAAAAAGAGAAAAGAAAGAAATGCTTACGGCAAATTAAAGCAGGAGAAGAAGAAGACAACGAAGACGAAGCAGCAGCAGCAGCAGCAACTAGAATTTGTGCTGCGGCGGCGACACAGTCAACCAAAGAATATGCAAGTGTCACAAGCTTATGCATGTGCTCGCCCGTGTATTAGTGTGTATGTGTGTGCGTCGGCGTGTGTGTGTGCGCCTTACATGCCAACACCTGCAGCAGCAGCAGCAGCAGCAGTAGCTAGTGCGCTGTGTAAATGAAAGCAAAACAAAAGCCAAAAATCTACAACAACAACAACAACAACAACAATAACAGCAGCAGCAGCGAGCAACAGCCACCAAAAACTCACAATGTTATACATGCTTGTAAAGTGGCATTAAATTGCAACAATAACAAAATTCGACAACACCAGCAACAGCAGCAACAACAACAACAACTGCAACAACAAACACATGGCAGCAGCAGCGCCCATCAAGTGTCAATAAAAAGAAGAACAGAATATAATAAAATAAACAACAAAATCTACACACAAGCAGCAGAACAGCGACAGCAACGACAGCAGAAGGTTGCTCGAGCTTCGAACTCGAAGTCGAAATTCGAATTTCAGTTTTTCTTACACCGCCGCCGGCGGCAATCTTCAAATTTTCGTGTCAACGCTGCAGTTTTCGAAACCCGGCCCTCAACAGAGCTAAGAATCAGCCGAGCGCCCGTTCGCTCCCACCCCAACTACGCCTAGCGGCATTTCATATTTATTTATTTATTTATTTCTCTCAGTGTCTCTGTGTGTGTGTGAGTGAGTGTGTTACTTTTTTTTACGTTTTTTTTTTTCGTAATTGTTGTCAAGTGAATGGCGCAAAAGCGAAAAGCATTATTGTGAATGCAGCAGTTGTGAATCAATCAAATCCAACCAAAACAACACAGCAGCAGCAAACGCGCCGCATCAATTCAGCAACTCTAACGGCAGCTTCATGTCAACGTAGCAACTACAACAACTACAACAGCAGCATTAGACATTCAACAAACCAAACAAACAGCAACAACAACTAGCAGCCAGCAACAACAACAACAACAACAACAACAACAACAACAACAACAACATGGATTGTGATTATTCAAAATTTCTATACAAAAGTAAGTAAATTTCATTTCAATTTATAATCAATTTTATGGGCTTTCCACTGTGGCACTCAGCCCAAAAGCCAGCTCAAAATTATTGCTAATCAGAAAGCCGTCGGATGATTCATATACGACGGGGCATATCGCATTACATCAGCGCCAGCTATCGCCAGCTTAATCTGATGCGTGGCCATTCTTATCAGACAAGAAAAAAAAAAAAAGAAGGCAAATGAAAAGCCAAAAAAATTAAAAATATATATAAATAATGATAATCTCTGTGATATGACTAGCTCTATATATATATACATATATATGCATGCATAGAGACTTATGGCTACGAAAGCACGATTCGTCTATAGCTGCTGCCTGAGCTTGGCTCATTCATAAGGCAGATATGCGTAATTCTCGCTCCAATAGAACTGCGAATTTCTTTTTGAATGCAATCAACTTATCAGTTGGCAAAAGAAGAACAGAAAAAAATTGTCGCTCTTTCTCTTAAATACTGCAATCTCTTTCAGATATTAAGCTTATTGCTGAATACCAATTGGAAATCCAATTGGATTAACTATAACTTTTTCCGTGTGCTAAAAGTTTCAATCTTTTTGACGTTGCCCGTTGAAGAGGGAAATTTTGTGCAAGGGAAATTTTGTATTTGATTATTAGATTAAATATTCTAATAAGAATTGTAAGAGGATTAGAATTAATCTCTTTGCCTTTGCCAGATGAAAACATTTTGTGCTAAACTTGCAAAGGAAACTCTAAAATACTTCAATTCCACACAGATTGAAGTGGTATTGACATATATACATATATATAAATATCACTAATTGCTGAATTCTAGTTGAACTCTAATTAGAACTTGTTCAGCTCTCTCTATGAAATACGCGTGCATAAATGTCTTTGTCCACTTGGTTAGACTTTTAGCTTGGCTTAAGAAAAATCTAGTTTTGGCCTTACCAACTGTATTTCTTATATATGTATAATATAATATATGTTTAATATTGTCTATTGATTAATTCTCTTTGAAATGCTCCTGAGAACTTTAAGAAACGTTTCTGTGTATTGCGTGCATAGAAGATTTATCTTTGCCAGATTTGTGAACAACTATTACAAACAACTTCAATTCTAAATGGATATGAATTCATATATCACATATAAGTATAGCATATTGACCGACTCTAGTTGACATTCTAATTAGAATTATATAAACATAAGAGGTAATTTCTTTTGGCATTGCCAGATTGTTAAACTTCTAGCAAAAAGGAAATCATGTAAAATTTTCTTAATCTCTTTTTGTAATTTCTAATATAAATTATAAAAATTGCACGACTAAAGCGAGTCGAATTATCGAACTGTATTATATATGTATATATATATAGTTATAAATATATAAATATACAGTTAAAATTATATAACTAACGATATCATATGTAAAATTGCCTTTCCTTGAAGACAAACTATATTCTTACCCAAAATATCTTCATCTTCACTCATTCGAATATCTTTTATTTCAAAAGCCGAAAATCTATCGAATCGTTGAGTCATTTTCTATGGAAATGTTGATAAGTTTTTCCGTCTTTTTTTTCAGTTTTTTGTTTCCAGTATTTTAGAGAGCTCACTTCATGATGCAGCTAAACATATTGACATAGTCATATCATATAGCTCTTACCCACTTTATAGGCCTTCCCTAAGGGGGGGCGGTTCTAAGGCACCTCAAGCTAATAAACTAACGTAAATATTCAAGTTATCTCAAAATTCAAGATTAAATAAGATATAGCCGTGTTTAGTCTTCTAAAATTGGAACATCGTCAAGGCATCAGCTGCTGCGCTCTTTGCTCTTGCTCATGCCAAATCATTTCTCATCATATCATTTGCCAGATGCAACAGATAAGTGCATCTTGACTTTCGAGTTCTGTTTGCTTGATAAAAATGTCCAACCATTTCTAACTATGCCAGACGAACTGATATGCATATAAGTATTCCTATTCAGTATTCAGTATGTATATACATACATATGTATGTATAATGCTTCATGTTGCACAGCAGTTTCAAATTGAACAAATTATTATGAAATGCAATTAAATATTTTGTACATTTCGTTCGCTGCAAAATAATTAAATTAACAACAATTTTGCTGAAGACTGCATTTTTTTGATAACTTTTTTTTATTTTGGTTTTCTAAATTTGTGTTTTATGTAATTTACAATATATGCATATATGTACATATGTATGTATAATTAAAACAAAATTTAATTGTACTTACTTAAATTACTTACATTATGGATTTTATATTCATAATTTTAATAGGCAAATTTTCAAAATAGTATAAAAAAAAATTATATCTTTTGTTTATTTATATTATTTTATATGGGAGGTCTCAATACTCAAGTGAAGAGAGAGAGAGAGACAGTAATCGAGATAAAAGTGAGAGAGCGGAAGATACTCAAGTACTTAAATCAAGAGGGTAAGAGAAGACTGAAGATAGGAGCGTGAGTGAGAGAGATAGATGGATACATGGATAGATAGATAGATAGAAATATAAAGAGGGAGATAGAGGGTGAGAGAGCGAGTGAGAGAGCAAGCTAGAAGGCTAGATAGATAGACATTTAAATAGATAGATAGAGAGAGAGAGAGAGAGAGAGAGAGAGAGAGAGAGAGAGAGAGAGAGAGAGAGAGAGAGAGAGAGAGAGCGAGTAAAGAGAGCGAGAGAACGAGAGAAGATCCTCAAGTACTACAATCAAGAGGGAGAGAAAGGACAAAGTGAGATACAGGATACATATGAGAAAGAAAGAGGACAGAGACAGAGACAGAGACAGAGAGAAATGTGAGAGACAAATAGAGAGAGAGAGAAAGAGAGCGAGAGAGATATCGATTTTTTGTAGAACAACATAGTTTCTAAACCAATTATCTCTTCAAAATGCTGAAATCATTCCTAACGATATCTCAATGTATGTAAAAGGCAAAGCAAAAGTCTCTCTGGGGAACATCATTAAAACATTTTGATGAAATCATATTCCAACATTATTTATCGCTAATATGGGCATTACATATGTATATCTAACGGTAATGCGAAATCTTTACAATCTGTATATTCATTACAGTTACGCTGAAAACATTGATCCATGTGTATCATAATTAAATGCCATGACTTCTCTATAAAAAGATATATCTAAGCTTGTGCTGGCATATGATCTATGCCAGACTAGTCAGATAGTATTATGTTCTAAAATTTCAAGCCCTTATCGGCTTTGCGGCTTGTACTTGTACTCATTCAGCAGAAGTAAGTTATATGAGTCGAGCGATTCAGATGAAGAATATATATACCTATATACCTATTTAGTATTTGCCAAGCCCCCCATTAAAAAGAATGAAATATTGTAAATCGAATTGCATGACATATCACAAGCTAACTATCTATAACTACTATATATGTATGTATACAAGCTATATATATTAGATGATTTTCATATATACTATATAGTATTATATTTACACTATATATCCATATGCATTTATTTATCAATTATATGCATTGAATATAGACGCCGATCGAAGAGTTTGTTTTAAATTTGCCTTGTAATGGGTAATACGATATATCTAATTGGTAAAAGCTTCATATTGAATAATAATGAATGAACATATATACATATATATATGTATATTTATATCTGTATTGGTGAGGGATATATGATATTTTGATGAAGTTTCTGTTGAAAACAGATTTTCATTTAAAGCATTTCCATGCGTCATACACAAAGATCACGCTAGATCGATAAAAAGAAAACAAAAATTTGTCGTCAAGGAAGAAAGAGCGCCGGCGAAAGAGACAGTTAGAGAGAGGGAGAGGGAGAGAGAGGTAGAATGAGAGTGTGAGAAGGGGGCTCGACTATATTTGCCAAGCTCAACTGATTTGTATTTGTATACGAAATTGAAAACCTTTGCAGCTCTCCTTCACTACTACCACCCTTCCCCCCCCCCCCCCCCCCCACACACACACACACACACACTCTCCACCCAGCTCGCCAGCTGGCTTTATCAGTATTATTCATGGAGCTCTGCTCTGTTCGGTTCGGATAATTAGTTTTGCACTTGTAAAAAGTCGCCGCTGGCAACGCGACGCCGATAATGATGAGGATGACGATGATGATGATGATGATGATGATGACGACGAGTCGGTTGAGGTTTCCAGTTGTGTTGCTGAAGCGTGGGCGGTGTGGGGTTTGAGGCTTGGGTTTTAGGTTTTGGTGTTTTTTTTTTTCCCGTATTGAAACAGAAACAGTTGGCGCCACGCGCCGTTAATCGATTTTGATATTTTATGATGTTGCTGCCGTGTTGGGAAATGTGAAAATGAGCAGCATATCTATGTATGCATGTGTGTGTGTGCGTCAGTAATTAATTGCGATTGTATTTGTTTACATTCGCCCAACGGCGGCTGAGACATGCGCGTCATCGAATTGCCAAGCTAATCAGAAGCTGAAGCGACGGCACTAAGTCCAATCAGACTGTCAACTGCCTTATTGTCAAATCAGTCAATCTGTCAGTTAGTCAGTCAGTCAGTCAGTCAGTCAGTTAGTCAGTTTAGTCAGGGCAGCCTTTGGCAGCTTTAGCTTTTTATTTGAGTTTTCTTTTGCAAATTACTTGAGACCGAGCGACACAAACGCAGGCAGCAGCAAAAAGCTAATTGAATTTGTTTAACAAATTGCCTGTATATTATGTAAGATCTATGTTAGAGAAAGACAAATAGAGAGAGAGAGAGAGTGTGAGAGAGAGGTAGACCAGAAGAGTGTGCGACTGGCTAAGTAATTTTGGGTTATAGGGCCAAGTCCAATGAAATGCTTTTGCCACTTAAGACCCAAGCGAATGTACTTAGTTCTTATTTCTTAGTTAATTCTTTAGCAATAATTTGCCTGACTGCCTCGTCGTGTGGCAGCTACTACTTGCGGGGTTTCCGAAAACGTACTTAACACTAGACATACTGACAATTCTAAGTACATACATACATGTATGTACATATGTCTACTCTATGCATTGCTATGTATGTCGCTCTCACTCACTCTCTGTCTCTAGAAATTCCCTGGAGCGAGCGAACAACAGCTGCGTCTAATGTAGAAATTCTACAAAATGTATTTTTACTTCGAATTTGTATTTTAGTTACTACAGTATTCTTTCACTCTCAGATTCCATGTTTGTCTATGAAAAATATTTACCCATGCGAATAGCTGTTTAAGCGTCCCCAATCAAAGAGTTTTGCCAAATTTGAAAAAAAACATCAAATCAGCTGAATTGGCAATAAATGAAATAAGAATAGAATTGATTTGATTTGAAAGTGCTTTGAATTGCACTTCATTCGAATCGCAGTGAATTATTGTCATAATGATCCGTTGACAGTTTTGAATAACAACTGATCACAACGGATCGTAAATTGATCGCGAACCACAAACACATCAACGTCTCGCCGAGGTTCTCGGATAACCTTTTTTTTGTTTTTTTTTTTTTTTTCTTTTTGTTTTTTATTATCATAGCATTCATGCATCATGTACGACAAGTCCGAGCACTTGTAATCGTACTATCTGAGCCCCATTTGTTTATATTTGCCACTGAAAGTGCTTTCGTGAAGGTCGATTGTCCAGCAACTTTATCGGCCAAACTAGCAAAGCTCAATGACTTTGCCACAATTTCATAGGCTGACAAAGTGCATTTGAAAATAAATTCTATTAATTAACTCAGAGATATGAGCTAGAACTCTGAGCAAGCTCTCGTCTTTTCTTTTCTTTTCTTTTTTTTTTTTTAATTGTATTTATAAAGATAGGAAAATCGTGATAGCGAAAGCTATATTTATAGATAGGAAGTTTTTTTTTTTTTTTAAGTTTAAGTTAGACCAATTGCATTGAAAGTTTTCCCAGTGAATTCCTTTAACTGTGCTTACTCAATAGCAAAGAAATTGTCGTTATTTTTGTGTAGAATTCTCTAGATTCTATAGATCTAGATTCAATATCTTTAAAAAACTGAGAATTTTGTTGATTTGAAGCTGCTTGTAATAGCAGATAGTATAGGATATATTTACAGATTTTTCTTAGCTATTACATGTAGATAAGTGGATATAAATACCAGCTTACAGATCTAACTAAATCTGAAAGAAGAAACTAAAATTGTCCTACTGCTAAGTAATATCTACATATGCATATATAGAATAATGCAACTATTTTCTGTTTTTGTGTTACGCATGAAAACTAAATAAATCTGAGTTCCGTTCGACTTGGGCAATTCAATATTCATATATAATTATTTTATATATATATATTACATTCATACTATTTCAATTTGAAATTTACTTTATGACGAATGTAGCAAGATATTGGAGTGATTTTTGCACCTCTTTATAACTGATCAAGTATCGCTCTTTCGACCCAGTTCAAAATACAATGCAAAATTCAATATATTTTTATAATTTTACCAACAGTTTCACTTCACATATGCAAATTTTATAAAATGCTAAATTGTGCGAAAGTAAATTTTTTTATATAGAATTACATGTTTATTATCAAAATAATATAGTAGTTCTATGCAAAAATTCGATTTTATGTCGTTCAGATCACATATGAAAGTATTTGAAGTACTCTAAAATAATTCCATTTAAACATGGTTTTATCTACAATGATATATGTATAATTAGTTAACTAAATTAAAGTTCAAGTCTTGAGTTCTAGCCGAATTTATGCTGGTATATTATATATTTCCATATTAACTTAATAAGCATAGTTTTATTTATTCATTCAACTAGTTATCCGTGCATTCATTTATCCATACAGTCATATATGCTTGAATACAGAATCAAATTTTAATATATTGATTGAATTATTTATCCGCTTATTCATTTATCCATAATTGCACATAAGCTTTAGTTCATATATGTGTTTATACATACATATATCTATATGCTTATCCATATTTTACTACAACATGAATATATTTTTATTATTATATTATTCTCCTTATCCACATCTTATCCATATTTTCTATTACTCACTTATTCACGTTTTATTATTATATTTTGATCCTTTTCTTCATTATCCACTTATCCATGTATAGCATTATCCATATAAGGTTAATGTATGCTATCCTAATACCAATATATTTAAATAGCAACTTGTACAACAACCACTTATCCATGTATAGGATTATCCATATAAGATTAATTTATCCTATCCATATATCCATATATTTAAATAGCATAATTTCAATTATTACCACTTATCCATGTATAGGATTATCCATATAAGATTAATTTATCCTATCCATGTATCCATATGCTTAAATAGAAACTTGTACATAATTTCAATTTTTAGCTTATCCATATTATCTTTTACCCACTTATTCATATATTTTGATATCCATTTATGCGTATCTCTATATGGATAATCTTGTATAGCCATATACATATGTTTATCCATTTATCCAGATGTTTCTATATAAATGTTCACCATATGCCACATGTATATCCATAGATCTATTTGTCAATCAATCTCTATACCCACATATCCATATCGGTTAGGCAATATACCAGTTGCTGCGACTATTTCGATAGAAATATCGTCTATCGACTAAGGACAGAGCTGACAAAGACTTAACGCATCATTGAATTCAACAAATGCGATATCGCCATCGCCCCCGAAAAGAGGGCCATATAATGATGCACTTGCTGCAACTGCAACTGCAACAGCAACAGCAGCAGCAGCAGCAACTGCAATTGCTTGTTTCCCATGAGCTGAGCAGGTTGTGACAGCATGTGGGCCGTGCAGCCTTCAGGGCCAAACATATATGCATATATGTAGTTGATACGTATTTGCAAACTGTAATCGATCGCATTGACTAAAGGTTTAGCTTAACAAGCAGACAGACAGACAAACAAATCTCAGATACTTGGCAACAGCTTCTGCCGATCGGCGCAAAAAAAAAAAAAATAAAAAAAAATAAATAAATAAAATAAAATAACTTGGCCACATTTCTTTGATATTTGATATCGGTATCCCAGCGTCCTTAAGCGCTCGTTGCTGTTCATTACCTCTGCCGCTCTGACTCCCTACCTCGCTCTCTGCTTCTACCTACCTAGCTCCCTCCCCACCTCCCTCCTGTGTGTGTGTGTGTGTGTGTGCGTTTGTCTTCCCCTCTTTTGTTGTCAGCTGTTCTGTCATTTCAGTTGAATTGCCGGCCGGTTGCACGTAGTATCCGTATCTGTAGCTATAGCTATAGCTATAGCTGTATCAGTCCCCTCCAGGCGCTGACGTCTTGCAAGTATTTTATACACACACACACACACACACACACACTTACACACACACACGCACGCTCTTATGCACACTCGTGCATACTTTGTTTTGTCGTTTTCAACATTTTTCAACGTTCAGGAATTCAAAAAATTCTTTACTTTAAAGTAAAAATAAATTCCATGCAACATCCGCCATGTTGGCTTTGGCTATTTTTGCCGCCTGCCGACGACGTACTGCGCGGCCAATGTTATAATGGCCCAAAGCCAAAGCCAGCTCCCCTTTACCCTATCAGTGGCAGCTACCCCCCCTACCCATCACTCTCCACTCGCCCTGCGCCGCCATACCGCTCCCCAGTTCGCGCGTACCGCAACGCCGTCATTTGCAAAAAAAACAAAACCAAAGCAAAGCTGTGCATCGCCCTTTTGACTGTCTTCGCACCGTTCGGCTTGAAGCTCTGGAACTTTAAAATGTGAAGCGGCCACTGCGTCGCCCGCTCTTCATTTGGTATTTGTTTTTATTTAATGCTTGGCCGCCATCTCCCATATATATATATTTGTTGTTGTTTTTGTTTCGATTTGTTTTTATAACTAAAAAATCCAAGTATGCCGCGAAGGGGCGCATTTTGTCGCTTTGCTGCCTCGAGCTGCGCGTAGCTTTTGACTTTATGCCGCTCCGTCCTAGAAATTGTGATTGTTATCATTTCAGCCCCGCGCACTCAGCATCCGGCTGGATAGCCTGGTTGGCCGGGGCCAGCTTGTCAGCATATCTTTGCTTAGACATTGCTAGTTTCTCGGCTTTCCATAAGACAAATAAACTTCTCGTTCCTCATCGTCGTCCCCTCATCTTCAACTCTCCATAAATTTCACAATTGCATTTTTTTTTTTTTTGTTTGCTTAAAATCTTAGCTGATTTATTTATTTATCACCTCAATTGAAATTCAATTTCAATCAAACTGCTGCTAAAGCATTTTCTCTTTGACACTTTTGAGCTTGAAGGGATGATATTTACTTGAAGATGGGAATATTTACAGCAATTTTTAAGAAATTTTTAATTGACTTGAGTTTAATTCATCTCTAAATTATTTATTTCAAATGCATTTGGGTTTTTAGCTGTATTTATTTTATTTGATTCAGGCAAACAAAATAAAATATGATTGTGATTCGAATTTTATTCATTTGTACTATAAAATATATAAATATTAAAAAAAAAATAAATAAAAATAAGACAACAATCAATCAATAATAAAAATCCAATTCCAATACAATATTTATAAATAATTAGATAAATAATAAACACAAATAATTAAATAAATAATATTACAAATATTCTAATAATATATATATGAACATTTAAATAAAATATAAAAATAATCTAATAAAAAATAAAAATTTTAAAAATCTATCATATATAAATATTTAAATAAATAATAAAAAAATATATATGTTAATATAATATATATGAAAATTTGAATAAAATATAAAAATCATCTAATAAAATAAAATAATAAAAATAAAAAAAATCTAGCATACAAAAATATTTAAATAAATAACAATAAAAATATTCTAATAAAATATTTATGAACATTTAAATAAATTATAAAAATCATCTAATAGTAATAAGAAATTTAAATTTAAAAAAATCTTGCATATATAAATATTTAAATAAATAAAAATAAAAAGTATTCTAATAAATAATAATAATTAAAATTTTAAAAAATCTAGCATATATAAATATTTAAATAAATAATAAAATAATAATAATAAAAAGTATTCTAACAAATAATAAAAATTAAAATAAAAAAAAACAGTCTTGCATATATACATATTTAAATAAATATTAATAAAAAGTATTTTAATAAAATTATAAAAATCAACAAATAATAATAAAAAGAAAATCCAAATAAATAAATAAAAAATTTAAATTAATAATAAAAATAATCGAATATAATATATATGCTTAAATGAATTATCAATGCCAATGCTAATGATAAATATGATATGAAAATATGAATTAAGATAAGATGAATGCTAATAAGAATGTTAAAATTAAGGCCTACGCTTATCAGCTCTGATTCAGTTTCTGCTTTTATTGGATGTAAGCACTTAACCCATATTATAATTGAAATTGAAATTTATATTTTCATTCAGTTTTTGCTGTACGCAAATAAAAGTATTTGCTATTTAATCGCATCGCTCACGCTGTTGGGGCTGGTTCTTGTTTTATCTGCTTGTTACAAAATCAATTTTCCACAAATTAATGAGAGTCGCATTTTTTCCGTGTTACTCTTTTCATTTCGCTCCGAACTCGCGTATAAAAACCTCTCGACAAGCGAACGTGAAGGCTGATGTTGTGGCAGATGCACTCGAAGCTGTGGCAACTTTTTAAAAAAGGATTCTTCCCAGCAAAGTTGCTGCTGCTGTTGCTGCTGCTGTTGCTGCTGCTGTTGCTGCTGCTGTTGCTGCTGCGTTTTCTGCACAAGATAAAAATATTTTTTAATGTTTTCTTGAGCACAGAAAATAATTTAAGGAATGTCACGTTGTTGCGAGCGGCTCTCCGGCTCTCAACTCTCGGGCGCGCTGTACGCTCCTTGTATGCATTGCGCATTTATTTTGGTTCGAATCCATCCATTCCCATTCGCCGTTGCTGTTGCTGCTGCTGCTGCTGCTGTTGCTGCTGCTGTTGCTCCACCATTCGGCGGGGCCTTTGGCATGGAATAAAAGAATTTCTTATATAGCAACAACTGCTGCATAGCATACATACATCTGTCTGTCTGCCCCGTTTGCCCCCATCGTATCCCTGCACACACCGCACCCTCCCCTCTGCCTTTGTGGCACTCTTGAGCTTAGCACTCTATGCATATCCATGAGATTGCAACGCGGCAGCAAGGAGCATAACTTGGCGGCAACAATGATGGCAAGGGCAACGATAAATGTTCTGCTTTTTCTTCAGCTTTTGCTTTTGCTTCTTCGTTTTCGTTTTTGATTTTAACTTTTTTTCCGCCTTTTTTTTTTGTGTTTGGTGATTTTTTTTTTTTTTTTTTTTGTCTTTTTTTCATTTGAAAAAATTTTTTACTTAACCCCTTATCACTTGGTCGGGCCGCAGCGCAAAAGAACTAAAAGCCGCCGCCGCCGTCGCCGTTGCCGTTGCCGTTGCCGTCGCCATTTTCCACACGTTTGTCCGTCGTGACCGTCGCATCCGTCTTAAATTAAAAGCTTTTTTTTTGGTTTTTGTCTTTGGCCCAAACATAAGCGAGCAGCAGCAGCAACAGCAGCAACAATAAGCAGCACAAATTACTTTCGACTGTGCCGCCGTCGCCGCTGCTTAATAAAGCGCATTAATGACAATGTCAATAATGTAGGGGCTGAAGCGTGGGAGAGACAGCAGCAGCGACGCCGGCGTTGCCACATCGGAAGTGGTCAAAAGCGGTGTGAGACTCACCTCTCTCTCCCCCTCCCTCTCTCCCTCCCTCTCTCTCTCTTACATTAAATTGTCCACCTGCTGCAATTGGCAAACGTTGCAGCTGCAATTGATTTGCCAAAAAGTTTAAACAATTGTTTTGCAGCTTCTTCTTCATCTTCGTTTGTATGCATAATAAAAGGCAAAGAATTCAAAATCAATTTGACCATAAAACATATTTATATGTAAAGCATAGAGCATACCTTAAAGGGAATATCTAAATATTAAGTTATAATCATATTATTCTTATTCTTGTACAATAAAAAATTATAAAAAAAAGTTTTTGTTTTTTTTTTTTAATCTATATATCAAATGCTCATTATATCATAGATCTATAACAGATGTATTTAGATGGTCAATATATCATTAATATACAGAATCTATATAGCATAGATCAATATTACAGAATCTGGATATCATATGGTTTATATATATCATAGATCTATATAATAGAATCTAGTTATCATATAATCTATATATCACATATCTATATAGTAGAATATAGAATATTATATGCTCAATATATCATAGACTCATTTAACAAACTCTAGATATCATAGATATCATATGGTTTATATATATCAGAGAACTGTATAATAGAATGCAGATATCATATAATCTATATATCACAGATCTATATAGTAGAATATAGAATATATCATAGATTGATTTAACAAAATCTAGATATCATCTGACCTATATATATCATATATCTAAATATCACAATTTAGACAACATATGCATTTCAGTAAGATACTGTAGGCGAGCCAAAAGAATTTACAAACAAAATGAATATATAATATATATATATATATATATATATATATATATATACATACACTATAAACTGCAATTTAAATAGAATTTTAATTATCATCTTGATTCAAGATTCATGTCAATATGATTTTCGGCTATTCAAATGAAAACTATGCATTTATCCATGTCAGCCTTTCAATCAAAATATATATAATATAGCCTTAAAATGCAATTGGAATTGTTTCCAAGAACATTTACGCTTGGATTTTGTCTATGCGCCCCAAAGTATGCAGCGCAAAGATGTGATTGTCTTATTGATATCAATATCAATGGCAAGTGCTATCAATGACTGCCCAATAGCTACAACTAATAATACTAACAAATCCATAAATATGGCATATAATTATCATCATTATTATGTCAAGTGGCAATATATATACGATTTTCAAGCCACTGTCAAATCAAATACCAAATGCAATTCCAAGTATAATTTACCATTGACGAAAGTCCTTAAACTGAAGCAGGCTTTGTCAACTGCAATTGTTGCCATTGACAGAGTTACACTGAAAGAAAGTTACTGGTACAAAGAGTAGGTAATTGGAATCAAATGAATATAAAAATTGCATTAAAATTATTATTAAAGTTTTTAAAATCTCAACTAATTTTTCATATTTAACAAAGTTATTTAAATTGAAATCTTTTACATTAATTTGTTAAATAAGAAAGAATAGTTTAACAAATTTGGTAAAATTATAATATATAAAAATTTTAATTTAACATAGTTTTTATATCAACTTAATTTTTATTTTTTTTTTATTTTTTTATTTTTTAGTTAAAGTAAAAAATTGCCTTGCCTCATATATGTATATTAAAGTCTGTATTAAATAAATTTAAATATAAAATAAATTAAATTTTATTTATATTGAATAAATTTAAATATAAAATAAATTAAATTTTATTTATATTGAATAAATTTAAATATAAAATAAACTAAATTTTATTTATATTAAATAAATTTAAATATAAAATAAATTAAATTTTATTTATATTAAATAAATTTAAATATAAAATAAAGTAAATTTTATTGATATTGAATAAATTTAAGTATAAGATAAATTAAATTTTATTTATTTATTTTATATTTAAATTTATTTAATATATAGATGAGTCAAGGCAATTTTGTGTTAGTCCAGACATTTGTTGGTTAAATTGCTTATTTGTATTAAAAACAAATTCAAGCTACAATTTTGTTTTTATTTATTTATTATTATTTATTTTCAATTTATTTATGAATTTTATTATATATTTATGTACATACATATATGCTGCCCGTTTTGCAAAATTTGTTGATCCTAGCTCAACAGTTCCAATTTGCCCACACGCCAAGTGAGCTAAAGAATACTAAAAATATATACAAATTTCATCAGGCGACTATAAAAATGACTGATCATAGCTCGCAGATAATAGTTAAGCGTTTGACCCAATCAGCTCTGAACACAAGATCAACCGAAGAAAATCATACTCATTCGCTCCCACTCAATTTTATTGAGAGCCTTTGGTTCGTTTCGTTTTGTGCTTCGGCTTAGCGCCTTGCCTATTGCTCTTGTAACGAACATTGTTTAGGGAGCGATACGATTGATGCTCTCGCAATGAGTCTAGGCTAGAGCATAGAGTATAGAGTGCAGACGCTCTTCATCTTTATATAAACATTCACAATTGATTTTCAAATTTATATAGTACAAGAAATTCATTTGAAAGCCTTGTTTTGCACAGTGTATGTGCCTGGCTCCTGCAGCTTTGATGTTGCAGTTGCTGCTGCTGCTGTTGCTGTTTCTGTCTGAGTTGCAAATGCGCATAATTTTCGCATTTTCGTTTACATTTGATTTGTTGCACGTTTTTGTGTTCTTTGTTTCCATTTGCCTCGCGTTTCGTCAACCAAATTCGTTGCTGACGCTGCTGCTGCTGCTGCTGCTGCTGCTGTTGTCGATGTCGATTTCGATTGCAAGCAGCCGATTACACACACACACTCACAGACACACAGATGCAGACTATGTGGCAGCGGCTAAAAGCTTGCGCTTGCAGCATTGCGCAATCCGCGCAGCCGTTGCAGCAACAGTTGCTGCGGTTGTTGTTGCCGCTGCTGTTGCCTATGCATTGTTTTTATTTTCATTTTCTTTTTTTTTTTTTTTCTTTTATTTTATTTATTTTTTTTTGTTCGTTTATGCTTACAATCGTTTGTTGCATTTTCATTTACCAATATGTTTTATGTCTTTATAAGCATTTCAAAATGTTTCGTTTTGCACTCATTTTGCTGTTGCAAGCAATGCAATTGCCACAGCGCCAACAGCAGTAATTGCAACTGCAGCAACAGCAACAACTGCAACCGCATATGCATGCATTTATTAGTCATAAGCGATGAGCACTGCCAGCAGCAGCTAGTCACCCACTCAAAGTCTACCCACACACACACACACACGTACATACACACATGTGCTTCGGGTGTTGTCTGTGTATATGTGGACATCAATTGGACATGTGTTTCTGCCGTCCCAAGACTGCAGCCAAAGCTGCTCAGCTGCTTTTTGCAATCGCTTGCATTTTTTTTTGTATTAATATGATTTTATATATATACTATAAATATATTATATATACATGTATTTCTTTTTTTGTCACTTTTGCAGCGTTTTATTAACAATCAGCGTATTTTATTTTGTATTTCTGTAGTTTCATACGCTAGCCGAGGGTACTGCGATTTTTGCATGAATTATATACGGACAGACATACATGCATATGTATGCTGCTGTTAGACAACTGCAGCTGAGAGTTTTATGGGCCATTAAGATATTGTGCTCCCATATAGGTAGCATAGAGCCTCCTAGGTAGGAACCAAGAATCTCAGTTAAAGTTCCAGCTGATATAATACATCAATTAATGTAAGAAATGTTGTTGCTCTTTAATATATGTGTGAAAACTTTAAAATGAATAGTTCATTTGAGCTAGTTCGGTTCACGAACCAAAGCTTTGATAACAATTAGAACAGATCATTCAAAGTTCCGAATTTCGTTTATTGAGCATATATTAAACTAAAATGAAGTTGTATGGTTCAATTAAACTAGTTCCGATCATGAACTAAAATTGAGCATATATTAAACTTACATGAAGCTGTGTGGTTCAGTTAAACTAGTTCCGATCATGAACTAAAATTGAGCATATATTAAACTTACATGAAGCTGTGTGGTTCAGTTAAAATAGTTCCGATCATGAACTAAAATTGCAAATCATATTGAGTTATATTTTCAGCTAAATTTCAGTGATTTTTCGATGAAATTGGTTATTTTTATTTTTATTGATTTTTTTATTATTGAAAAAATATTAAGAGAAGTGAAAAAAATACATAAAACTGAATCGTTCCGGTCAGATGCTTCAATCCACAAACCCAATTGTTAACTACAATTGTCTTAGAGTTTCCCTAGGAAAACAACATGGAACCAAATGATTCACTGCAGATAATTGAGATCAAGAACCATTTGTTTCTTATTAGTTGACTGAAAAGTTTCAAAACTTTTTAGATAATATATTCTATATAAGAACAGAAAACTAAATGAGTCAGTTCAAATGATTCGGTATACGAACCAAATGTTTAATAACGGTTGAGTTATATTCTCAAGATTTTGTTTATTTAGTAGACAGTGAGGCAAAATATTGAAAATGGTTCAGCTGATTCGGTTCATGAACCAGTTTGTCAGTCGAGGCCTTTCTTTATATGCACAAGAAACTAAAACTAAATGGCTCATCTCAGCTTGCTCATGAGCCAAATGATTCACTTGTCTTGCTTAGACTCTCAGCCGTAGTTCAAGTTAACTGTTAGAGTATTCCCAATTCGCTTCGTTTCTCTTTGCTCTGTGCGATTACACGAGTGCTTAGCGGAGCAATTGTTGTCCAGTTCCCGTTTAGTTCCAGGCGCTAAGCAAATGATTCATAAGAACAAAAAAAAAAAAAGATATGGCTAGTAAATATGCCGCAAAGAAAGGGAGGGTGAAAGAGAGAGAGAGAGAGAGAGGGAGTGAGCGACAAGGAAGGAAGAAGGAATGAATGCTAGGGCAGCATACAATAGAGAATAGAGAGGGAGGGCCCGAAAGAGAGAGAGAGAGAGAGAGAGCGAGAGAGAGAGGGAGGGAGAGACACACATAATTTGATGACAACCGCATTTTGGTTATGTGACTTTTTAGAGTTTATTTGCGCTAGGTAAAATCGTAAGCCCTTGTTAAATAATCACGCTGACATGTCGTCAAGACGTGCAATAATGGCAAATGTTTTCAATTCAGAAATGTAACCACCTAAACGTTAACAACAACTGCTTTGGAGGTTATTAGATGTCGTCCAATCCACGTTGAGCTTGACTAACAAAGCTTAGCCAATCCGTAAGAGGTGCATATAGGAAAGAGAACTAATAATTAAAATGGAAATTATATATATATATATATATATATATATGAATAAAGTAATTATAGATATATAACTTCGGAGTTAGACCTGTTCAAATATGCCCAACTGTTAAAGTACTTAATATAACAACTGTTATATACGCAATAGTGCTTAAGCTTCGCTTAATATTATACAAAATGCTTTTCTACTCTTATATTATTATAAAGAACTTGAAGCTCAAAGAACATATCTGTCAGTTATTGTAATTGTAAAAAAAAAGTAATATATATATATATATATATATAATATAACATAACATATCATCGAGTTTCTGTCAAGGGTTACATTTGCTGTAGAGAATATAAATAATATTTCTAAGCTGTTATATTTGCTAAGGAACTTTCAGGTTCTTAAAACATATCCGTCAATTGTTATGCATGGGTAAATTGCGCAATCGAAATATCATATAACACATTGCACATTTCACAGATTTATATATTTGAACTGTTATATCAAATAAGAGAAACTTTCCTAAAAGTCCATATAACAGTTTGTCAAAAAACTGACTTTAAAGCATAAACTGTTATATTTGAGCACAGTTGAAATCAAATTAATAAATACTAGTATAACATGTCTATCAACTGTTATAATTGCATTTACTATTGTTATATTATTATTACTACTGTTATATAGGCTTAAACACAGAAATGTACTTTCAAATTCATATGCCACAACTGTTATATATGCTAAAGAAAATGGCTAATCGTTTGTGCATTGCTCTGATTTCTGTTATATTTCATCATATGGCGCGAGCTGACGAGCTACGCTGTGTTGCTGTTGCTGTTGCTGTTGTTGACTCTGATCAATCATACGACATGTTGACAGCTGTGCATGTATTATGACAGCCACACGACACAGCTGGCAATGCAATTAGCTCACTCTTGGCTTTTACTTGTATATGTTTATTTATTTAAAGCCTGAATACGAGATGTCCCTTGAAAATCCTATTAACATTTGTCCACCTGTTTCTGTTAACAGAGAGCTCCGCTCATTGTTAGTATTGAATATATTGGATAGAGACCGAGACGGCGGCGTTGAATTGTGCGATGCATTGTGCTTTATTGGCTTCATCGTGAGGCGCATTTTTATGTCGCTGTGATTTCCATCAAATTTGTTTGTGCATGTGCATTTTTTCGGCATTTGCAACGATAACAACGTTATCAGTGCAGTGGCCAAAAATGGAGCACAAATCAAAATGTAGTTGAATTGCAACTCTGTCCGCACGGACATTCACTTGTTCATTTGTCTGCCTACCGATTTGACGGCAACAATGCAAAAAGATTGCCAAAAAAAAAAAAAAAAAAATAGCAGAAAAAAAGAGACAATGAAAATTCAAGTGAAACAATCATCAGCTAGCTGCATACACTACACAGTGGTAGAGAATTAACAGTCTGTTGGCAGAACTTATGATAAATAACAGTGGATCGCTGCACAGATATGCACATGCAAAAGAACTAGGGTTGTTGATAATATATCAAAATATCAATATATCGATATTTTTATACAAAAAAAATATATTTATATCGTGATATTTTTTTTGCCCAAATATCGAATATTTTTGCGATATATTTGATATATCGTTGGCCACGCAAATTGTGAGACATTCTGAATCAAAATGGTTAAAACGAATTATTCAGATTTCAAAAATGGAATTTTTTGGAATAGCCAAAAGCCGACTATGCCTGTACTTGCAAAAATAGCATTACGATGCCTAACCACCCCTGGCAGCTCAGTGCCGTCAGAGAGACTTGCTTCGGCAATCAAATGCGTCGTTTGCAACTCCAGAAGTCATATGACAGATTGTCATATAACCGAACGCGTTTTTTTTAAATCTCTTAGTACCGAATATTGGTCTCTATAATAAACAAAATATTCTTATTATTCTTGTTTTTGTTTTTTTTTTTTGGGTCGCATTTTAAATTTATTGTTGGAAAAAATTTTTAAAATATCAAAAAATATCGATATATCGATATTTTTAAAGTTGAATATCAAATATCATTTTGATATTTTTTCAAAACTTAAAATATCATCGATACGATATTTTAAAAATATTCAACAACCCTAAAAAGAACGTGTCAAGTATAAGATGGCATTATGTTAACATATATATAAGAGTTACAAATATAACAGAGTTCTAAATGTCACATGCATTCAATTGAACAGAGCGAAAATCTTAACAGTACATTAGTTTAAGAGTTTGCTCTGCATATTAACAGACAAGAAAATTATGTTCCTTAACATTTGTATTACTCATACGACTTTTGGCTTTGCTCTTAACATTACACGACACTTTAACAGAGACGCAATTATTTGATTTCGTATATCTATTAGTCATGCGCCTATATTCCAGAAATTTCATAGGTAGAGTAAGATAATTAAATGAAAAACAAAATAAATACATCTTTATTTCATATTAAAAATATTATATGAAAACTCTAAACTTTATGCAAATGAAAATATACTAAGTGAAAAATCTTGAACAGTATCTTTAACAGAATGTTTTGCATAGACTTGACATATGGCTGCCCCTAGCTAATATGCCACAAATTGATAGATTTTGGTATGCATGTGTTGTATGCGGCGAGCTTTAAAAACGAATGAATGAAAGAATGGAGTATGAACCGTAAATGAAAATATGTGCAGCATTAATTTCAACGTTGCTGCACAATCAGAGCGCACAAAACTCCGCTCAATGGGTGGTGGTGGTGCTGGTGGTTGGGGGTTGGCTGTTTGCTTGGAATAGAGCTCGGTGGTCGCTTTACAGCTGCCACTGCCAACTGACTGGCTAGCTGGACTGCCTGGCTGGCTGGCTGGCTGGCTGGATGCCTGGATGGACGTATGGCTAGCTGAGTGTGGGTGGCATGGCTTGGCTTGGTTTGGCATGGCATGGCATGGCATGGCATGGCCAGTTGGTTGGCAGTAGGTGGTTTTCATGGGCTGCTGCAAATGCAACAAACACAATCAAAATTCCATTCTGTGTCATGCTCAGCTTGTGCATCCCTTACGTTCGGCCCAGTCGTCCGGCCCGCCGTGGCTCTGTTCACTGTCCGCTTGGCCAGCAGGCAGTCATTCAGTTAGTCATTCAGCCAAGCATTTAGTCAGTCAGTCAACCAGGCGAACTGTCTGTCTATCTGTCTGTTGGCCCATACGTATAGTTGTTGCGCATTGTTTGACCGAAAATCAGAGAGGGAAAATATATAATCAAGGCAGAACTGAGAGCTGAAATTCCATTGTTGCGGTGTTATAAACAAAATTTGCATTCTTTAGTATTTTACAGACAGCACACACAGAGCTCGTCTATATCTAAAGTATAGACTGATGTATGTACATATATATATTTATATATATATATATATACTATATACATATGTATTTATTTGTAGCTTTGCCTCTCTGTCTCTCAGCCACATATTTTGGCATTTTTCATTTCTCTGCGTTTCATTTCATTGCATTGGCTGATGAATAATTGCTGTTGCCCGCATTCTGCTTTGCTGGCTTATCTCGCATAATGACCGATCTCAGTTATCAGGAGTGAAACAAACCCACAACAACAACAACAACAACGATACAACACTAAACATCGTTGTCATTACCCACGCAACTCAATTCAGTTTCCATCTCCTGTGGCCAGGCCAGCTCAGACTGCAAGAAGAACGAGCAAATTTGAGCAACTATCGGGTATGCTCAACGAGGCGTTACTCTGTATTTCATGCAACTTTGAATAGCATTAAATTAACATAGTTATAGACTTATAATATATATCGATATATCAATATATTTATCGATAATAATATATTGCATTGCTAATCTTTCATTGCATTGAATATCTTTCAAAAATATATAAATATCGATACTTATCGGCTTCTTTGCCAAACATCAAATACAAATACATATATAAATATACATATATCGATAATAAACTTACGTAGCATAATTACGCTCTACCTGAAAAATGAATATGAATTAATATACATTTAATATATGCTGAGAATTTAATTGAATTTATAAAATAGACAAATTTTTAGATATACGATAATCACTTATCGTAGAACATGAACTAATTTTAGAACATGTTGGCGCTTTGGTTTATTCTATTTCGTCCATAAATATATAGAAATCAACTTTGCCTAGCTATATTTGATGAATTCGATAGTTATCGATATACATACATATATAAATTACTTGTATAGAACTCTCTTTTAATGTCTTGTTTTATAATGCATCCAGTCTTTAATACTACTCTAAAAGTAGACAAATAAAGCAAGCATCAATTTTGCTTAGCTTGACAAATTTAAGATTTCGATATTTATCGATTGACTTTACAGTCACTTTATATAGAATACTTGACTGCCTTTTACTGCTAACGGGGTGTCTACATAGTTTCTATCTTATTTATTATATGCTCCCTCAACATGCTACGTTTTTATAGGGTATTTAGTGGCCAAACACTCGCTTGCATTCAGCTGCAGTTGCCTTTTGCTTTGCTCTGTTTCTTTGATGTGCGAATGCAGCTGAATGCATGTGCGTGCATATGCGTATACAGCTGCATTGAGCTGCATTTTTTCTGTGCAGATCCCGGCCCGACAGGCTCCACCCCCCCCCCCCCCCCCCCCCCCCCCCACCCTCTTGGCCAGTTCACATTGTTATTTAAATGTCGACACAAAGCGCACTGGCTGCAGTTGCGTTTCGCATCGCATTGGCTCCATTGGACGTCCCAGACATGTTGGCTGCACATGTTAATTAACAATTTTGATTGAATTCCAATTTGAGATGAAATGTTTGGAGCCACCGCACACGGCCAACGAGCCAAACTCCTGTCCTGACAGCCAGCCAACATATGGATCTATGCACACATACACACATACACATACACACACACACACCTACATACATGTGTGCATCGCTCATATTTGTTGCCTTTGAGCCGCTGTTCATTTTACAATTGCATTTTGTAGCCCACAGAATTTCATTAACCGTTGCACGGCTCGCACATGCGACGCCATCGTACCCCTACATACATAATTGACGCAATTTGGCTGCATTTGCGGCACCCGCCCCAGCTGCCGCTCTCCATCTGTCCACCTGTCCAACTGGCTGCCCACAATTGTGCCAGCAAAAGTTCAATCAAATAATTATGTCTCTTAATAATAATAAATATATTTGCATTATGTGTGTGTGTGTGTAAATAAACTTTTTGGTTTGTGCAAATATTTCTTTTTCCACTTTGCAGTTCATTTTTATTATTATTATTATAATTTTTTTTTTTTTTTTTTTATTGTTGTTGAACAAATATTGTATTGTTTGTGGGTTTGCTCAATAAATAAATTGGATACACATTCTTCTTCTTCTTTTTTTTCGCTGTTTTTTCTCGTTTTTGTTTGCTGGAATTTCAGCTGCACTCGTAATTAACTTCATAATTAAATTGGTCAAATGAACCCAAGCACTTATTATTTGTAGCTGTATGTGCTTGTGTGTGTGTGCGTGTGTGTGTGTATGTATTTAATTATTTATCTAGAGCCGCATCTTAACTAAATGATGCTGCGGCGAATTTCATATATGTATGTTTGTGCATTATTATTTCATTTAAGCAAATCAAATAATTTTATGAAAACTTCGCAGGCTATAAAATTCTCTGCTTTCAGCACGCTCGTTGTACGCTAGTTGTATTCAATTTTTCTTAAATTTTATTAGAATTTTCTATTAACTATGTAACTAGACGCTTTTGTACTATCGCTGATGTGCGTTTAATTCAATGAACCAGCGCAAAACCCATCGAAATTTCTAGAGTTTTCCAATCAGCACAGTTATCTTTTCTCATATCTACAAACTATGAACAGATGTTTTTCGAAAAACATCTCGAACTCTTATTCAAGAAATTTGTTTTGGCAATAAAAATTAAAAAAAACAGCCTTTAAAAAAATGGCTGCGTCTTACTATATGTATACAAATACATATGTATATAGGTATGTATGTAAATATCAAATTGAAAATATCAAATAAATGTAATAAAATAAATACTGATTTAAAAAAATAGTAATAATAAATAAATAAAATACAATTTTCTTTAATATTATTATAATTTGCTAATTTATATATATATATTAATTCCAAAAAGCTTTTGACTTTTTCGATAATAATAATAACCAAATAGAATTTGATATTTATTAAATGAAACCAACAATAAAATGTTAATCTTAAACATAGTAATAATTTAAAAAAAAAAAACTTGTCAATATCACTAAACAAAATTATTGGCTCATTAAAAATATATAAATATATATAAATAATAATAATAATAAATAAATAATATAATAAAGAAAATAAAAAATAAATAAATAAATAGAAAAATATATAAAATATACATATGTATGAAAATATAATAAAAATGAACCTTTTAAAAATAATAATAAATAAATAAAAAAAATAATAATAATATTAAATAATTAAAAATAATAATAACAATAAATAAATACAATAAAATACACAAAAAATAATAATAAATAAATAAAAAAATAATTATAAATAAATAAATAATACACAAAATATTCATCTATGAAAAAAATAAAAATTAATGAATTAAAAATAATAATAATAATAATAAATAAAAAATAAAAATCTAAATTAATTGTAATTTTTTTGTATTTGTAATTTTACTCATCTTTAATATCGAAAGTAGATGATATTTCGATAAACTTTAAATGCAGTCCTTGAGGTGTATATTTAAAATACTAGATTTAAGTAATGGGATTCCCAGAAAATTTGTCTTTTGGCGTGGCAGGCACAATTGACGAGTATACATATGTCGATTTTTTTGAGCTCTAAGCTTATTTGATACAGTTCACTTTATGTAAGTAAAATGACCATATACAAGTATATACATATATAAAATATTCATATGTATGAAAATATAAAAAAAAATCAAATAAAAAATATAAAATTATAATGTAAAAAATAATACAAAAAATCTATGAAAAAAAATATATATATGTATGTATATATATAAAAATAATTCATTAAAAATAATAATAAAAAAATTTAACAAAATAATTCATTAAAACTAATAGTAGTAATAATAAATAAATTTAAAAAAATAAATATAACTAAATATATATATATATGCATATATATAATGCATATGAAAATATAAAAAAGTTAAATAAAAAATATAAATATAAAAATATAATGTAAAAATTATAATAACTGAAAACTTTAATTAATACTTGGTATTTTGTATGCCTATGTAAAGATTTTAACAAATTTTACTGAAATAAAATTTGGTTTATAATAAGAGACAGCATATAACTATATGTATATCTATAATAAATATGTATATAGGAAATATATATATAATTGAAATTTGTATTTATATAATATATATTGCTACAGTTGCCCATGGCTGCACAGGGTAATCCATAGTCAGCTCTTTGCCATGTCCATCATAATTATAGTTGATGTTATGGAAATGTGCATATATATATATACATATATATATCACTTATATAAATGGCATTTCTCAATGGGCATTCAAGTGCAAATCTGTATTTAAAACACTTTCTGCGCGTATGTGTGTGTGTGTGTGTTCTGTGAATGGCTAAATTCGAGCTGATTTCACACACAGCCTGAATTATCCGCAGCGTCTGCTTATGACACTTGACATTACATCGCACATTACGAGCGGTCGAGCACTTTGAGCACTTGGAGCACGTACCGCACGAAGCACGAAGCATGCGCAGGGATCCAAATGCTGTCAGTCACACCACCCCCTTCTAGCCCTACACACCCACACACACCATGACAATGACAATGCGCGTGAGCGAGACAGCATTGCTTTGCATTGTTATTCGTTTGTTTGTTTGATAATAACACCAAAACTGTTGCACTTGTTGCCTGCTGCATGCTGTCTGCCCTCGGGGCAGGTGTAAATTTTTACTCAATTTTGGCTTAATTGGTGATGGGGAAAATATGAAGAACAAAAAGTAAGAGAAAACTGAAATGTATTGAACCAAAGTCCAGATAAGAGGCGTACACAAAAATTTCTGCATAAGTCAAGGCGAAAATATTCAATATCAAATCGAATGCATTAAAAACACACGCACACACGTTTCACAGCCAATAAATTGGCTTATGTAATGCCATATATCTAACGATATATATATATATATATATATATATATATATAATATATAGTATATATACATCAATCACAGTGCAGCAGCAGGCGAGGCACACTTCATTTGCATATGTTCGCACATGGAAAAGATTTAGAAACACAAAACAGTATTAGCAACATGTTTTCTTTTGAATAACATAAACAAGTCTGAATCACTCACTGAGCGAGTGACTGACTGAATGAATGAGTGAGTGAATGAAGTTTAAGACACAGCTCAATGCCTAAGGCTAAAATAGCTTTATTAAGCAGCTAATTTATGCATGATCGTCAGCTCGAGTCAGCGAGTATTTCGGCTGTGTGTGTGTGTGGAGCTGACGCGATCCTTTCTCATAACTCGAAACTAATTTGAAACATTTATATTTGTAATGCAAGCAATATTATTGTAAACTCTATTCGAATTCAAAGAATGTAATAGGAGAGGAGTGCGAGAGCGAAAGGGACAAAGAGCAAGAGAGCGAAATGGAGAGAGAGATGGAAACAGAGAGAGAAAGAGAGACCAGTTGAATGACAAAGGGAAGATGTCTAGTTCTTGGACTTTTTGAGAGAGAGAGAGACAGATTGCCTGACAGAGATAAGACAAAATAAAGTGAAAAAGAGAGAGAAAAGAGAGAGAGAGAGAGAGAGAGAGAGCGATTGGAAAAGATTTAGATATAGAGGGCAAACCCAAAGAAAGAGAAAGAGAGAGTAAGAGAGAGAGAGAGCGAGAGAAGCAAAGGAAGGAGGACAGAAAAGGAGTTATCCCTAGAAAGAATAAAAAAGAAGGAATGAAATAAACAGAGTCAGAGAGAGACAGAGAGAGAGAGAGAGAGAGAGAGAGAGAGAGAGAGAGAGAGCGTGAGAGCGTGAGAGAGACAGAAAGAGTTGGAGAGATTGAGAGAACGTGAACAGCGCAATACACATGTGAAGAAAGAGAGAGAGGGAGAGAGAGAGAGAGAGAGAGAGAGAGAGAGAGAGACTGTCAACTGGCAGAGCAGCTAGCAGTCGTGCATGCCCACCTGGCGATGCTCGTCTCGTTAAGCTCTTTGATGCGTCCCTTGGGACATTTGCAAATCCAGTTCGTGGACTTTTAGGCCCACTGGTCGCCGCTGGGAGATTGCGTCACAGCATTTTGACAGGTGCCGCTAACAATGATGGACTTGACTAAAATACAGTACATAAAATGCTTAAAATGGCAACGCATAACTAGCAAAGAGAGAGAGAGAGAGAGGGAGAGAGAGAGAGGGAGAGGGAGAGCAGAGAGTTGGGCAGGCGAGTGTGTCGCCATTCAGTTATTACGCCGAGGCGGATCGCACGATATGGCACAGATACTCGACAATGCGTGGGCGATCGCATAATAGCCATAATCATCAACGGACCTGCGTCTGGGCATGACTGTGGGAATGGCCAAACGGGACAGGGTTTCATTATGTTTTCTTCTTCTTTTTCCTTTTTTCGCTGTGCTCATGCAAACAGAACAAAGGCGACAATGGGGCAGCCTTCAGTTGAATACCCTAGCAAAGCAGATATATAATATATACAAATGAATCATAAAACAAATTATTTCGAGCAAAACTTATTGTATTACAGAGCGAAACTTACTATAAAAGTAGCTCTATATGATAGAGAAACTAATTTTAGTTGAGATTTACTAACATCAATGCTGACTTTACTTTTCTAGCGCCAGCAATATAAACCAATTCAATGTATAATAGTTGAAAAATTCTCTTATTTATAATTCAATTCACTAAAAAAGCGTAAAAGCATTCAATATGTAAGAAAAACTACTTTCGATCCCTGCAAAAGTCAACGTTATTAAGGATTGCCAAGATAAGGATGTTAGCTCATTTTGTGTTGTTATTTATTATTTATTATTTATTATTTATTATTTATTATTTATTATTTATTATTTATTATTTATTATTTATTATTTATTATTTATTATTTATTATTTATTATTTATAGGGATTATTGATTATTTATTTGTATTATGTATTATGGATTATGGATTAGTTGATGATTTAGGAGTTATTAGGTATTATTTAGTATTATTATTTATTAGTTAGTATTTATTATGTATTATTTAATTTATTATTTATTATTTAGTATTATTATTGATTATTTATATTATTATTTATTATTTATTATTTATTATTTATTATTTATTATTTATTATTTATTATTTATTATTTATTATTTATTATTTATTATTTATTATTTATTATTTATTACTTATTATTTATTATTTTCATTTAAAAATTTTTTTGTATTTATTATGCTATTCATTTATTTATTAATTACTTTATTCGCTTATTTATTATTAATTTAGTAAAATAATAATATATAATTATAAACATAATTTTGTTATTTATTTTATTTTTTAATTAATTAATTTTTTAAATTAATAATTAAACTGTTTATTTATTAATTTATTTTATTATTTATTTATTTTTTAATTTATTTCTTAAATTATTTATTTATTTAAAAGAAATAAATATTTCATTATAACATTGATTTTTTTTAAATTAATTTATTTTTATTAATTTTATTTATTTATTAATTTATTTACTTATATCCACAATTTGTATACTAAAATTATAATAAATATTATTTAACACAGCCCCACAAATTCTATAATTGTACTTTCATTGTTTCCAGTTCGATAATAGATCTTTATTTAGTTTCTTAAAAGAATTACAAAAATAACATTTCAATGCACTTTATTTTCAATTCGACTTGAAATGTCTATAAATTGAAATTAAATGCTTTTCAAGCGCTTAACAAAGCAAGCCATGCTCAATAGAGGATCCTCAGTTAGGGTATCAAAAAAAGAAAACCCAAAAAAAGAAAAAAAGGCAAACTAAAACTAAAACTAAAACCGCAATCGCGTTTCGCTTTGGCTGCAGGGCAATGTACAAGCGCCCACGGTCTCCACAGCCGTGGCACACGAGACATAAATATATGTATGTATGTATATATGTATGAATGTATGTATGTATGGCAGACACACACACACACATATATGTGCACAGCTGTATGTTCATAGATGCTAAGCGAGAGACTGCTCTCATATATACATACATATATATCTATATAGTATATAGATATATATATATATAAAATACATGTATGCATGCATATACATATGCATGTGCATGTGTATGTGTGTATGCATGTATTTATCTAGATCTAGCTCTAGCTCTCTATCTATTGCCGACACAGCCACAGCTACAGCTACAGCCACACGGCGCAGCGCAGCGCATTTTATTTTTAGATAATTGCTCTTCCTCTTCACAATTTGGCAGCGATCCAAAAGCCAAAGCAAAGCAAAGCAAAATAAATAAAATTCAAGATTTTTATTTTTGCAAAAAAAAAAAACCAAAAAAAAAATAAATATATATAGTAATAACAAGAAAAAGCGCTAATCCCACAATGATCCATAGTTTACATGCGCCCCACCCATCTTATCCACTCAGCAACCTATATCAAGATTATATATATATATAGACATATACGTAAATATTATATATATATGCAAATCTACCTCAATAGCTCGATGTCTATATCTATGCATCTACACGAATCGTTGAGCCTTGCAGCTCTTGAGACATTATCACTGCCTGATAACATTAGCTTAATGACTTTCAAAATAATAAATATATATATATATATATATAGATTACAGATTCTTGATAAGTTCATGATGTCATTGAAAACTAACTGAGCGCCTTAATCATATCATTTCTGCATAGTTACAAGTATAAAAAGCTAGAAAACTTCAAAGTTCATTTTGAGTTGTGATTTACTAAGAGATACCCTGCTTAAATCGAATTAGTGGATACAGAATTTCAGTTTTATAATTATATCAAGTATTGCTTAACAGTGGAGTGGAGAATATTTTGTACAGTTCCTCTGCACGTCTGTACTTTGCATTAGGATATAGTCTCTTGATTTTTGGCATCACATAATATATATCATGATTTAGAGATAACAGATTCCAGATCCTTGACCAATCATAGATCATATATCAGTATGCTAAAAATCATAGATCATAGATAAAAACTTATTGAACATTGATCAAAGATCAAAGAATATTGATCATAGATCATAGATCACAGATCATAGATCATATATCTTCTATCAGAGATCATAGATCATATGTCTTCTATCACGTATCTTTGATCACAGATCATAGATCATAGATCGTAGATCATAGATCATAGATCATAGATCATAGATCATAGATCATAGATCATAGATCATAGATCATAGATCATAGATCATATGTCTTTGACCTCAGATCATAGATCATATATCACATATCTTCTATCAGAGATCATAGATCATATGTCTTCTATCATATATCTTTCACCTCAGATCATAGATCATATATCTTCTATCAGAGATCACAGATCATATGTCTTCTATCATGTATCTTTGATCACAGATCATAGATCATAGATCATAGATCATAGATCATAGATCATAGATCATAGATCATAGATCATAGATCATAGATATTCATATTCATATTCATATTCATACTCAAAGATCACAGATCCTGGTTCATTGATCTAAGGCTCTTAAGGCTCGTAGATTCGCAAACCAATATCCCAGATCCTAGATACTAGCTCAGAGATCATACATCATACATTATAGAATATTCTCAGACATATGATTGCCATAGCAAATATTCTTCAATTCAAAAAATGAATATATTAAACAAATTCTACTTTTAAAACCATCCCAAAATAATACGATCCGTTAGTAAAATCCACCAATAAATGACTAATTAAATCAATTTTTATAAATAAATTTGATTACAAAGTTGTTGTACGCCAGTTGGTTGACGCATACAATATAAGTATATATTGCATATATATATATATATTTAGTAAATACAAATATAAAAAAAAAAATAAAGAAAAGTTAAGATATCGTTAACTTGTCTGTGTGCCATGTACAATACATTGTGAAGCCTATTTTAACTTATCTGAAAGGCTAATCTATTGGCCGCGCGCTGATTGTCTTGCATCGATGTGGGCGTTAAGTGCTGAGGAGAGCCAAGGAATTGAAAATACTTCGATATTTGTTGTTGGTTTCGATAAGCGACTATTGAGCCTAGCACAACGATTGGCAATTGAGCATGGCAGCCGCACAATACCCTGGAAATTGCAGGCACTTCAAGAAGAAGTCGGCAACACTCTGCAGAAAATTTGTATAGCAACATAAATGAATTGGATAAATTGATTCGATATTTGTCAAGTTCGAATAACTCACCCGAAAACAGCTGCAACATTGGGCCAATAGATATGTCCAAATGTAGAAGAAAGCGCCCAAAATTGCCACAAAGAACGAGATCAAGATCAAAGCAATTAGCCAAAATATGAACCACAGCGGGTTTCTCATATTATACACATATATCTGTATGTATTCATATACAATTGCTATGATAAGTGCTTAAAGTAAATAGCTCATCAATATATATATACATATATAATCTGATGGATCGCACAAGCACAACTTTACTTGACGTCTCGCTAGCTGACACTGGGTCTTGTTACGGACTCATTGAGCGACTGCTCCATGTTGTTTAAATCGAGCTATCTAGACTTTGAGTGGCAGTATTATGGCAATTTTGACCACTACAGAGAGAGAATGAAAGAGAGAGAGAGAGAGAGAGATAGAGAGATGGAGACAGGCAGAAAGACAGAGACTGAGCGAGAGTGAGAGAGAATTGCGTTAGGACCGCTCCTAATATATTCTATACAGACTATATGAACTTTATATGACTTTATTTGCGGCTTTATTATGATCATAATTAGTGCACGTCTATAGAAAGGCAAATTCCAGTTAGCAGGTAGAAAAAACATTTAATTAGCTAAATCAAGAGGGAACGTTTTCTTAGGAAACTAAAAAAAACACAAAACAGAATATTGTGAATTTATGAGAATCGCGTGGAGAGGTGAGATTAGTAAAGAGGTGTGCGACAAAGAGAGAGAGAGACACAGAGAGAAGAAGAGTATTACACACAAAAGTATACCAAAACTAAATTGCCAAAAGTCCAATGCATATATCCAAATTATTCAGAAATCTGTGTCTAAAATATTAAGGGACAATGTTAAGTTGCATCGCACTTTTAACACAACTGTTATTGTGACTGTTACTGTTATTGTGACTGTTAATGTTAAAGCAAATTTTGAATTGAGTTTGCTTTTGATTTATTATAGTACTCCAGATCGATCTATAATCTAACTAAAGTTACACAAAGCAAGCTGTTAGCAAAGGGAAGGAAATATAAAATTCAAAAATTGAAAAATTCGAAAATTCAAAAATGTTCAATCCAAGCTGCTGAATAGGCCCTGGACTCGGTATCAAAACACATTCCACAACACATTGAATTTAGATTCAGCCACATATATACATATATATATAAAGATAGATATATTTATATATATATGTATACATACATGTGTGTATATGTATACATATGCATCTACTCACATTTACTACAATTAAATTGAGATGAGCAGCAACAAGCCGTACGATGTGGAGGATCCCACAGAGGATGGCCTGAAGGCGACGCGATTCAACCAACAGATCTTCACGAAGCCAGTGCGTACCGCCGACGATCTAAAGAAATGGAAACGTTCGCATGCGTACTACGATGTTATCACCTATATCAATAATACCAGCATGGCCATACAGGGTCATAGACAGAATGGCACCGATTTCATTGTCTCACACCAGATGTCCAAATTGTGCAAGGTCTTCAATTGGCTGGATCGCATGGTGCACGAATGCCATCCATTGGGCATTGGCCATGGGATGTTGCGCTGTGTCGGTGAGGATAAGATCAATCTGATGGATTCGACAATGTCGCTGCGCAACAAGTGCCATCATGCATTTCGACAGTGGATGAAGCTGGTGCAGGAGAAGGTCTACTCCATATTGGAGCGCCAGGTGAAGCCCAACTGCAAATACATCAACGAACTGGCCCAGTATCTGACCCGTTCGTTTGGCAGCCTGCAACACTATGATTATGGCCCTGGACACGAGCTGATGTTCATCTTCTACCTATGCAGTCTGTTCAAATCGGGCATATTGATTGCCGAGGATACTGTGGCGGCGGCTTTGTTGCTATATCAACGCTATTTGGATTTGGTACGTCGCCTGGCCTCGTTCTTTCGCCTGGCAACCAGTCAACCGCATGACAATAATATTGTCGATGATCGCAACGTTTTGCCCTATATCTGGGGCTGTGCCCAGCTCTGTCGGAATCATCCGTTCATACCCCCACAATGGGAACAGCCGGCGATAATGGAGCAGTATAGAAACAACTATATGCTGCTCAGTAGCCTTGAGCATTTGCAGAAGAAAATGAATTACAAGGCGCTCGGTGTCCACTCGTATCAGCTGTGGTGTGTCCTCTCGCTGTCCAATTGGCCGGACGCCTATACTGGCCTGATGGACACCTATATGAAGCATGTGCTCAATGATTTTTATACGGTGCAGGATTTGGTTTTCTGTGAGATGTTGTCATTTACGCGTCAGCCCTTAGAGTATTTGCAGCAGGCATTTTTGGGTGATCCACCACCACTTGATACGTCATCGTCGTCCACGTACGACTCCGAGGAGGATGTGGAGGAGCAGGAGGAAGAGGAGGATGACTCAGAGGCCGAACAACTATTGTTGGAATCGCGACACATTCAGGCCATTGAAAAGAAAAAGAAACTCGATGACAAAACGAAAATACTCTTCTCGGCCTGTGCGCCCCTACCATTGCATCGTGCTCTAAAAACCGACGTCTTTCTGGGCTTCAAGGATCCACATAAATTAGAGAAAGATTCTGAAGAGAAATATGTCGGTCTGTTGCGGCGAGCACCGTATCAAAGTGATCGCACTCAACATGCGGCACTCCACATTGCCAACAACCAGAAGAAATCCAGTTCTATTGATTCGGAATTGGGAGTGAAGAAGACCAGCTCCCCCTCGGACATGACATACTACACAATCTGATTTGAGTGCATCGTCAGCAACTGGCCAGCTGGCTGGTTAGCTAGTTTATAGGAACAATCATTTATACTTCCATACATTTACATATATACCTCATACATCAATAAATATATATTTGTGATGCAGAGGCGAGGCGTGTTCCTCAGTCATGACTCTTTGTTAGTTGGAGCTCATATTCTAGTCGGGCATACCCTGCAACAGGTTAAGGCATATTCTAGTCGTTCATATTCAGCTAAAAAGCATTATAAGCATTTTCACATTCAACTCCAGGGTATCTTTTAGTCAGGCATACCCACTTGGTGTGATACATATGATACATAAGATACATATGCAGCTCAGGATGTCTTCTAGCTGGGCATACCCAACTAAAGCGTATATAAATCACATATGTGCATAAGCATATGCTGTCCAAGGTATCTTCTAGTCGAGCATATTCTTAAACATGTGTGTCTTAAGGTATCTTCTAGTTTAGCGTATGTTGAACTCCAAAATATCTTGTAGTTGAGCATACCCAACTGTAGGGTATCTGAATACCCTGAATATACTGAAATATAAACATTCTATATGCAGCTCAAGGTATCTTCTAGTTTAGCATACCCAGCTGTAGGGTATCTAAATTCCTATACTTAAATATATGCAGCTCACAGAGCATGCCAGCCGTAATCGACATGTCACTCTCGCTATCTTCTAGTCAGGCATACCCAATGCATAAGCTATATATATGTACACAATCTTATGCAGCTCAGGATATCTATCAGTCGAGCATATTCAGCCCATTTACATTTATATTGAGTGAAACTCCAAGCAACTTAGGGTATCTTCTAGTCGTGCAGTGCCGGCTAAAGCGCACAACAATTCATATGCAAGCCTAGTTAGAGCAATGCAATGAAGCTATATAAAAATGGTATATATCTTCCCAGCTCTCTCTCTCTCTCTCGCTCTCTCTCTCTCTTTCACTCTCGCTGCTCAAATGGTTTTAATTTCTGCATAGTCTAATATGCTATATCTCAATGGCTATACATCTCTCGCTCGCACACACTTTAGCTGCCATCCCATTTCCCTCTCTCTCTCTCTCTCTTTCTCTTTCACTCTAATTCAGTCTTCGACATCAAATTCGCAGCTGTTTTATTTTGCCTGTGTGTGTGTGTGTTTCGCTTTTTGTTCATCTGTGTTTAATGTTTGCTTGTCTGATTGTGCGACAACAAATGATTCAGTTGGTCTTTAACTGGAACTTATTAATTTCTACACACACACACACACACGCACACACACGCGCGTCTCACGCAACTTGTTATTAATATTATTATAGTTGCTTTTGCTGCTGTTGTTATTTTATTGTTGCTGCTGTTGACATAGTCGTTATTGTTATTGTTATTCTTATTGTATTTCCACTGTCACTGCCGCTGCCGCTGCCACTGCTGCTGCTGCTGCTGCTGCTTCTTCTTCATCATCTTCATCTGCTTTGCCTTTCGCACATAAAGAACAGCACATCATTGTTATGGCAGCTGATAAACTGCGCGCAAATACACACACACACACACACACACACATAGGCGTATACGTGTGCATGTCTCGCATACGCACTGTAAGTCGGATATAAATTTAAACACATTTTCTATATATGTATATATTTTTTTCTTTTGTCAATTAAAATCATTTGGTTAAATAGATTTGTTTTCTATGACCTTGTAGGGAATATTAAAAAAATGCTATATTCTATATATATGATATATGTACATATTAAATATAAAATTCTTAACAACTATTTGACTATCTGTAAAGATTTGCCATTGACCCAAGTTGTCTTCAAAACTACTCAGTTTTATAGTTCTTCAATTTGAATGAGAATTATTATGGAGCGAATTCTAGTTCAATTCGAACTCTTATAGCAAATATTCTCCATAGTTAGAATGTTTAGTGAAGTCAATCAAATGGTAATATCTGGAACATACAGGTAGCTAGGATATAAGCAACATTTAAATACAGTCTGATTATCTATGTTTAAGAGTGACAGTTTAAGAAATTATGAATAGGCACGTTTTTGCAACGTTTTGGAATAGATCTATATGAGATTATAAAAAAGCAAAATTTAAAAAAATTGCAAAAGTACATACATATATAGATTTACATACATACATCTGCACATACATAAACATACATACATCTACATATTCATGCATGCGTACATCTGTATATCTTTATCCATCTAGTTATGATAATTAAATGTAAGCCAAGTTCCAGGAAATCATTGAATAACCAAGCAATTCGCATGAAACTTCACATACATCAGATTAATCGATAGCTGTAAATCGTTATCGATAGAAGTTTTAAAACAAAATGAAAGCTCTAAACAAGATAGACACATAAATACACAGATACATAGATACATATGTATTTATGTACGTGTGCATGTCATCAAGCTAAAACCAGTTACGCTGAGAATAGAAATTTGGTAAAAAAAAAAGAAGCGCTTGAACTGTTATTGACCATTTAGTGGCTAACAAACAAACACACACACACACACACTCACTTAAATACAAACACACGCAGACAGGTGTGACGCTTTGACAAAAATAAATAAGTCACCTTACGAGTACTAATGAAATGTGTATACATACCTACATACATAAAGGTTTATGTACAAACATACATACATATGTACATTTAAAAAAAACCAAGTATGTGCTTATGTGTGTGTGTGTGTGTGTGTGTGTGTGTAAACAACAGCAACTCATCGTCAGCAATTGGCGCGCAGTAGCTGCTGCTGCTAATGTTGTTGTTTTGTTGTTGTTGCTGCTGCTGCTGCTGCTGCTACTGGTACACTCATGGTGAAAATATTTCAAAAATGTCTGTTAACTTAACAGCAGCACTGTTAAGAGCGCTCACAGCTTAGCAGCGATCTCATTCCAATGCAAGCAACACGCGCGTAAGCTTTTTTTTGTTTCTTCTTTCTTTTTATGTATTTGCGTTCCAAAAGAGAGCCGTTGTTACGCCCTGCATGTGTGCGCTCTGCCCAACTGGCGCTGCCACTCTCTTTTCGACTCTCCCTCTCGCTCGTAGACGCTCTTTTTCTTTTACGAACACAAACTCACACATATACGGGAACAAGCTCTGGCTACACCATACGAATGCAAAGTTGAACGCTGGCGCTGCTTAGGAAAATGGGTAAAACGATTATATTGAAAAAAAGAAAGAAAAACTTGTTCCTTTCTAACAATGAGCGACAAGATCAGACGCCTTATCCACTTATTTGCTGCATCATCAGTTAACCAAGCAACTGGCCGGCGCAGCAGCAGAAGAAACAGCAAAAGCAGCAGAGGCAGCAGCAGCAGCGGGAACAGCGCCAACTCCTTTTGCTCTTTCACTATCCACCGACCACCACCTGCATTAAGCAGCCTCTCTCTTTCCACAGCTGACAACGCGACGTGCAGCAGCGCGCCAGCAGCAGCAGCAACAACAATAACAACAAAAACAAAAGTAAAGCACACAAAACATGTGAGCGTCGGCTGAGAGTAGCCGCAAACCGACAAACAGACATAGAAGAAGGCATACACACACATGCACACATACATACATACATACATACATGTATATGTGTATCTGGTAGTTGTTAAACTTGCTTGCTAACTTTGCTCGTATGTATGATGTGTGCGTGTGTTTGTACTTTTATATATATGTATGTATGTATTTGTATGTCTGTATGTATGTTTAGTTGTCTATAGAAAAGTTCTCCAGCATCAGCATTTAATTCTATTGTATTTTAACAAATGATTACCACTTCATTTGAATTTATCCCAGTCATCAACTTTACCCATATATTTATTCATTTGCCAAATGATCGTTAATTAACGCTTATAGTTTTATTTACATTTATATGATTTTTATTCATATGTACATACATATATGTATGTATATGTATATGATCTTCACGTAATAAACTAACGACCAACCTGTAACAGTTCGGCTTATGTTAAGCTTAACAGATTATGAATTATAAAATCTGTAAATCCTGTAAATGCGTGTAACAGAGTGTTAACCGAATCAAAGCCTGTCCCATATTCTGGAATATACCTGTATGTATGTACATAGGTGTGTATGCATATACACATATATATGTGTGTATGTATGTGCATACATGTTTCTGTTGTTGGCCTACCTGCTTTAGTGGACTCTTTAGCCTGTTTTGGGTACAGATGCAAAATGCTGCTACCCCTTCCCCACAGCGCCATTGACGACGACGTCGTCTGGTACTTTGCTTTTCTTTACGAACACAAACAGAAACAGAAACACACAGATACGCACACAAACAGGCGTAGAGGCAATCGCAGCGTGTCTGCTGTTGTTGTTGTTGCTGTTCTTCTATGGCCTGGTCGCGCCAACAACAACAAGTGAGCGAAATCGAGTGCAAAGTAAATGAGCGGCAAAAGGCAACAGCGCTGCCCAACTCGGCTCAGTGTTCGGCTGGGTTCGGTTATGGTTCGGCACTACACGATCTATTAGTCACACGTATACGTATAGCAGGCACACGAAGAAGAATGAAGAGAGCGTCGCACTTAGATTAGTGTGTGTGTAAGTGAGTGTGTGTGTGTGTGTAGTTGTGCACGTTTCGCTGCCGTTGGTATTGGGGAGATGTTGTGTACATATATTCGGTTTGGGGCTTGATCATATTGCTGTGCGCTTGTATGTATGTGTGTAGTTGTCATCGTTTGTGTGTTAGCGCAAACTAAACACAGAGACAGTAAAACAGCCAGCCAGCCAGTCAGCCAGCCAGCTAGCCAGTCAAACAGGCAGCAGCAACAGAGCCCAGACACGGAGCCGTGTTGTATGTTGCTAGAGTCTCAGTCGGGCCAGCAGCGAGCGAGCTACTGTCGTTCTTTGTATTGATTCAGATTCAGATTCAGTCGATGAGTTTCTCTCGCTTCTGCGCGTTGCGTGTTTCGCAGTGTTTCCGCGATTTTTTCGTTGTCGTCATCGTTGCCGCGTCTGCGTGTTCGCCTCGTCTCGCGCCCTTCCGCTCACTCTCTTTCACTCTGCGCCCCACACAGACACACACACACACTCAAATTTAATCATACAAGCTCGCCGTGCGGGACTCTGTGCGCGATTGTTTTGCGTGCGTGTGTATGTGTGTGTGTATGTGCACACACATATATAAATATTTTATTGTATGTAGATATGTAATTGTTTTATTTATTTTTTGCCGTGTTTTTTTTTTCATGTTCATTTCATACACATACACAATTTGTTTGTTTGCTTTGTGCTTATTTGTGTATTTAATGTGTTAACTTAAAACATGCAGAAACTTAAAGAGATTTGATTTTTAATTTTATGAATGTTTTGCTGCTGCTGTCTCAATGTTTTTATCTGTTACACTGTATGTATTTATGTATGTGTGTGTGTGTGTGTGTGTGTGTGCGTGTGTGTGCGTGTGTGTGTGTGTATTTGTGAACTCATTCAGTTAAATTTAGGCGCAGCGCGTGTGTTGCTGGCCATGTTGAATATGAGCTTGCTCTTCTTGTTGTAAAACAAAGCCAAATGCAATAGAAATGCGCCCACGCGCCCCAGCATTAAAACAATAAACAAACTAGAAACAAATCAAATTTCAAGATTTCATTAAATTGCAATTAATTTGAGTGTGTGTGTATTTGTGTATGTAACCAAATGCTAATACATGCACATGATTGTGCATAAATACACACACACACACACACACACATGCATACGTGTAAACGCCAATACAAGATAAATGACTTTGTCTGTATGCGTGCGGCAAGTTTAACATCTTTAAGAGCGGAGCTACTCAAAAAAAAAAAAAAAAAAAAACGCATGCAGAAGCTCTCACATACACACACACACAAACAAGCTTGATTTTTTGCACTAGTGCAAAGAGGAAAAAAAATAAAAGATTTGTATATGTACATACGTACATACATACATATATAAAAGCCACTGTGCGTGGGTCAGACATAAACAACAGCAATAACAGCAAACAACAGCAACAACAACAGCAGCAAAAGCTTCAATTAAGCGCGACCCGAACATTGCAGAAAATTACCAAAGCGTCGCGCGCTCGTCCATTCTTTGCGCTCATTTGCTCTTTTGCTCTTTTTTTTTGTACAATTCTGCTCTCGCAGCAGCGCCTGCTGCACCTTTTTTCTGCTGAAAGGCACACACATATGCATACATACATACATACATTCTGTTAACGTAGACGCGTCACATACACACACGCAGCCGCAGCAAGACAGCAGAGTGGCGCGCGCCCGCGTACTTTTTGAAAGAAAGAAAAAGACGGGGAACACAGAAGAAGAAGAAGAAAAAGCAGAAAAGAAAAAAATCTCAACTCCAAATTGCCTTTGAAACTGGCATTTCGTAAATCTTTGCAATTCTATTTATTTATTTTTTTTTTAGTTCTCAACATACAATGTGAAGTGCGAACGGCAAAGAATAAAAGAAAAAGTGATTTGAAACGCGGTAACAAGTGGAACGCGTACAAGCGCTGTGGGGCGTTATCAATGCTGATAAGAGCAAGTAAAACACAACAGTGAAAACAGTTAGCAGCGGCTAAAATAGCAACAGTTAAACGTTCGTTCGTTCGTTCGTTCGTGTATGTTTGCTGTGACATCAGCATCCCAATTACAATTGCACAAACAGACAGACGTACATATACATAAATACATACAACCATATTAAGATACTTACATACTTACATACGCATACAGTAAAAAGCTGGCTGCATGAAAAACATCACCAGTTCAAGCACTTGCGGCACGGGGCTGCTGCAATTGCAGAACAATCTCAGCAACAGCGAATTGGACGTCGCTGTTGTTGGCAAACCAGAAGCAGGTGCGTTATTTACACCCTCTCTACATCTTTCCACACTCCGTAATCTCTCACTCTTTCACACTCTACTCTTACTCTCTTAATTACAAATAAATATGCATGCGTTGGTACTCTCTCTCTCTCTCTCTCGGCATTAACGACATATGGATGCGATCGTAACCGATAAGAGAGCGGTTAAGAGAGCACAACATCTTAGTATTTACATATTTGCATATTGAAAACGCATAAATATACTACGTAAGCAAACATACATACGTACATACATGTACATATATAACGTATTTCCCACATTACGAAATGACTCGTATTCCAAATGTTGATATCGTCGTACTTTTATTTGCCATATCTTATATTGACTTAATTTTCGAATTTGTGAATGGCTGCGTAATATGTAATTAAGTAAATGTGATTTTCTATATTTTCCCATTGCTGAAACCGGATATATTTTAACCAAAATGATTGATCTTTTGCTATACACTGTTTATTGCATAATCGAGCAATGATTATCAGCAGCTTGCAGAAAACTTGAATATGGCGAAAGAGTTCCATTAAAATCACAATAAGAAAGTGGATTCAAAAGCGACGAAACAGCATTGCTGCTCTTCAATGAAGTTTCAAATTAGGAAATAATAGAATATACATACATGCCCACATATACATACATACATGAATACATACATATGTACATCTGTATGTCTTCATGCATATCAGCTGCTCTTGTAATTGATTTATGCTTCCAAATATCCTGCAGCATTTAAAGAGAGAAACCGCTAGAACTCTTTGCGAGTGTGCATGGGTGTGTAAACAAGAGTGTGTGCGTGTGCGTGCTCGTCTGTTAGTAGTTAAGTTGAATTGATTTACTCTTTGGTTCGAGGGCTTGTGGTCTTGTGCTCTCTCGCTCTCCCTTGGCTCTCTTCTTTTCTTTTCGTGAACTGAACGCGCGTTCTTTAATCAAGCCAACTTTACGCTGGTGACAAACACAACTGATACAGGTAAAGATTCGAGTGCGCTCGACTCGTAGATACCCTGTATAAAACAATTTTGAGGCTTATATATACATACATACATTATTTATTTACATACATTTATAATCGATATACATATACAAAGGTTTGTTGATGTCCTCATTAGAATACTATTTTGCCAATATTCAATGAATACAGGGTATTGCACGCAAACAAAAATAACAAATACAATTGGATACGACAAACCATACTGGTTTCTACCTACCCACATGCATGCACCAATACACGCACAGAGCTATACCGTGCCTTTGCATGTTCTTACACTCACACAGCTGTGTGTGGCTATGCGTGTGCGCTGCTGTCTATTGAAGCGAGTCAAAACAAAAGTAACAACAACAACAAGAGCCCGTCACTGCTTTTGTAACGTTTATAAGTAATTTACGTGTGTACGTGTGTGTTAGGTGGGGTTCACAGAACCCGATCGACTTCGTCTTGCGCAATGTTTCTTTTTTCGTTTTTTTTTTTTTTTTGCCCATCCATAGTTTACCATGTCCTGCTCACTCGCTCTCCCACTCTCCCGATCTGTCTCTCCCACTGTTCTTTCTAGTCGTGACAGCGCAGCGCGACCAATTGAGCGCTGTTATTGCTGCCACCATCATTTTCGACTGTTAACCTAACATAACAACACTCTGTTATGCAAAATTAGGCGCGATCGCTGCTGCAGCCAGCCCAGCCGCAGCAGAGTCAAGTCAGCAATAAATAGTATTAGCAATAGCTTAGGGGATTTTTGTTGTTGTTGTTGTATTTTATTTTTGTTAACTTGACTTTAAGTTTGAGTACGAGTTTGACTTGAACGTGTGTGTGTGTGTGGATTTCTATCAGGCGAAACAAAAAGTTGTCCTACCAGTTTTTTTTTTGTTTCTTTTCTTTTTCTTTTTGGGGCCATTCTTTTTCTGTGTGTGTGTGTGTGTGTGTGTGTCGTGCGCTGCTATTGTTGTTGTTGTTGTTGTTGATTGTAGTGGTTTCTACTGTTTTCCTCTCCACTCGCTCGCTCGCTCGCTTGCTCGTCGTTTCGCTGAGTGTGTGTTTACCTTGGCACTCGCAACGAATTCGATTTGAACGGTTCCACAGCATTTGCAGTTGCTTTTCCGTTTCTTTTATCCTATGCCTTTACACCCCTCCACACCCTATCACCATTTGCAGTACGCTGCGAAAAGCGGCAATTACGCAATCCTGTCGGGGATTTTCAATCGATTCGATCCGTTCTATGCACATTTGTGTGACGCTCTCTCTCTCTCTCTCGCTCTCGCTCTAGCTCTCTCTTTATCTTTTATCTTTCACTATATACACACATACATATTGTATTTATGTAGCTTTCTTGTTTCTCTCAATCAGTTAACACCGATTGCTACGAGACATCGCTTGGTCTTCTATAGCTGTCTTGCTCCCTCTCTCCCCGCTCTTCTTCTTCCACCCAGCTCTTGCGCTCCCTCTCCCTCTCCTTCTCTCTCTCTCTCTCTCTCTCTCTCTCACTACCGCAGTTGTCTGAAACCAGTTTCAACCATTCCACACACCCCTTTCTTCTATTCTTCCTACTTCAACCGTTGCAATCAGCCGCGACAAGGCGACAAGAAGTTTTCAATCAAACTGCGCTGCAAAAAACAAGCAGAAGAAGAAGAGAAACAGAGAGAGAGAAAAAGCCAACAACGAACAACTCTAACAAAGTTTCAATTGTTGTCGCTTTTCCTCTTAGTTTATTGCTTATTGTTAACTTTATTCGTTTTGTTTATTTGCTCGGAGCATTAAATACAGGTAGAAAGGCCATAATAAAGTTATAAAAAAAGAGAAGAATATTACGAACTGAAAGAGGCAACTGTGATAACAGACAAAGAATTTCAATGAAAAGTAAATTCTTAAATTATTTACATACATGTACATACATGCATGTGTGTGTGTGTGTGTGTGTATGAGTATTTGTTTTGTTGTCCCATCCGTTTGGAATTTACCGTAACAAGGTAAACAATTTTAATAGCCTGAATGGTAATTCTTTAATTTACCTTTCGGTTTTGCTTATCTTAATTAATAGCCATTTCTTTGTATTCGATTAAGTTCGTACGTTGGCCAAGCCAAAGCTCGTAATGTTACCTAAAAAGTATGCTGTGTGTTTTGAAACTATGTCAATAAAGAGTTGTTGAGTTTGTGTAGGAAAAAAGAAAAAACAAAAACAACGGCAACAACAACAACACTTAGAATGCCAATGTAGAAATAGCTGTGCTTAAAGTTCTTGAATAGAATGAGCACTACATAAATAAATTATCTAGTTAAAAAATGTAGAAAAAAATTGAATGACTCGAATGACTCACAGCTTTAAGATTTAACCTAGATAAGTTGCAATTAGTTAGCTCTAAAATATCTATTATTTTAGATACATATCTGTACAATATCTTATACATATGCATGTGTATGTATGAACATTTCTTACGTATTCTACGTAATAAGTTTCGCTAGCAATTTTCCTTGTAAATCTGCTGTCTGGCATCTCTCATTTCTGTTCTCTCTCAGATCCGACCCATTCACAAAATTATACAATCATACATCCACACATATATATGTATATGTATATGTATTTATTTTTATGTATGTTTTTATTCCCTGCAATTGGCGAATATATTACTTCAATTTCCAAACCTGTACGAAATGTGCTCATATCATGTATCAACTACTTCGCACAAAAGTACATACAATATGTATGTAATGCATATCGTTTTTGAAAGTAGTGTCGCCTGTCAGCTGGATAATGACCGATGACAACGAGTGCTATTAACATGCAATTCAAGCGCCATTTGCAGATCATGTGCGAGCACAGACACACACACATGCATACATACATACATACATACACCCACGGGCGCAGGCAGTCTTCCTGCTTGCACACACATGGAGCTGTGAGCTTACATGTGCATGTGTATGTGTTCATGCAGTTTGACTTTCTTTTGTCACTTGCTGCCAGTGTTGCCAACTGTTCCGTTAAGCAAATAGCTAATTGAGTTTACGTAAAGTTATTTTCTATATTTTATTATTTCAAGGTCAATTTGGTAGTATTCTGAAAAGTTTATAATTCAAGTCTCAAATCTTTTCACGCATGCCGAAATTCCCGTTGCTCTTTTGTTTTTACTTTTCGCAATCACTTACAAATGCCAGAATTGGCAACGCTGTCGCTCTCTTGCACTCATTTAGCTTTAGCCTCTGCCGCTGTCGCAGTCGCTGCTGTTGCCGCTGCTGCCGCTGCTGCTGCTGCTGCTGTGTTCTGTTTTTGAAGTACGTGACTTGCTTCGCACTTCCTGTATCGTTTTGTTGGCCAGAGAAATGTTGCCAATTATTCAAAGTGTTCGTCGGCGGCCGTAGCAGCGCCACTGGCAGCGGCTGCAGCCGCTTCTGTTGCTGTCGTCATACAAATAAAATAAACAAATAATAACTAAGCATTTTGTGTGTGTACATACATTAATACACACACACACATACACACATAGAGTTGGACGCATGTGTTTATGCTTGTGTGTGTGCGTGTGTGAGCGAATAGTGCAATTGCGAGAGTCGGCAATTTACAGCTTGAAGCTGTTGTCGCCACGCCGTGTTGGTCTAAAGAAAGCAGTGAGACATCAACGCATCCCCATATGCACTCAACTTCTCAATTGCTCAATCGCTGAAACTGCTCAAACTGCTCAAACTGTTCCAACTAAACGGGACGACGAAAAGCCACTCGGAAAGTACTTAGTCAGGTCAGGCGGCGAACGAAGAGGCTGTCGGCTGTCAGCGCGTAATCGAGCAATCGGGCAAGCGGGTGAGCGGACGCGGTCACCTGTCTGACTCATCGATTTAATTTTAAACACTATTCCGAGACCTTAGTCAATGAACGCAGCGGCGTGCGCGCGGCACACAAAAAAAAGCCTAACACCCCAAAAGAGCGTGCCGATAATGCTGCTGCTGCTGCTGGGCAAAAGGCAACACCAAAAGGAAAGAGAGCAAGAGAGCGAGCCAAAGACGCTGGCAAAAGAAGCGCGTCGTAAACGTTCGCTCTTTCTCTGTTAAAATTGTGTGTTTGTGTGTGTGTGTGTGTCTGTTTCTTTTTATCCAAGCGCTATTGCAAAATGCTGCACTGTAGATTGCATATGCTCTGCTCAATTGCTGTGTTTAGCACTTTTCGCTGTTATGCTAACATTTGCACGTGCTGTTAAATATTTACATACGTTCACTTGCAAATAATGTAATTAATGTTGAATCTGTAAATGAAAGGCAACATATTTTGCAAATTTTAATATGTTCTTTAATAGATTTTTCTTGTTAAATGCAAGAATTATTATTAGCAAATAAATCGCACATTCGGTTATGTGGGTCATAGAATTACTGATAACAGTATAAAAATCGTTGAAAATTTAAAGAAATATTAATCATACGCCGGGCAGTACAAGAACCTTTAAAATGCAATTTGATTACTTTTTTTTTTTTATATTATTATTAGTTCTTGTATTTTATTATTATACTTATATAACTATGAAATAGTTCTGTATTTCTTAGTTTGCAAGTATTTTTAAATAAATTTTATTTTTTCATATTTAAAAAAATATTTTTGGAGTTTTTGATTGAATTTGCGTTACTTTGTGCTCCAAATTTATTTATTTAATTTTTTATTTTTATATAAATATTTGAAGTCTTTTTTCATTTATTGAATTAAATATTTTTTATTTATTATTATTATTATTATTATTTTTTCATTATTTCCGAAATTTAAATGCATTTATAGTAAACCTTGACTTTTAATTCATTTAGATATATTCTATTTCGGAATTTAGCAAGTAAGAAAATTCCCCCACAGACACAATTTATTATAAACATTATAAACACATAGGAATAACAATTAAATTCCGCTCAGTTAGTTTGAAAAGCTTTTGGCCAATATACAGTATATATATATATAAATATATAGAGATACCCGATCAGATCTACAAATGGATGCGGATGTATCCAAGTATTTCGAGACGACCAACCATGGCGCCGTGATGCGTGTCCGCAAGGAGTCCGACATGTTGCTGTGGCTCAATTCGAAGGCCTATCACGAGGTGATCTCCTATATAAATCGGACAAGTATGGCGATTCAGGGCATACAGCAATTGGATCCGCATGGCTATCCGGTTAGCTCGGTCATACGAAAACTGTGCAATCTGATCGATAGCCTGATCAAGCAGCTGAGAACCTTTAAGACAAATACTATGGATGCATATCGCAGCTGGTCGCACCAGGTGCTGCACAATATCTTCCAGATGCTGGAGTCAGCGCTGCCGTCCAGCAAGTGCACGCATGTGTTCGAGCTGGGTCAGTATTTGGCCGGTGCGTTTGGTTCGTTCGTGCGTGCCGATTACGGCACTGGGAATGAGTTGAGTTTTCTCTTCTTTCTGTGCGGTTTGTTTCAGGCGGGCATACTCCGCTCGGAGGATGAGCCGGCTGCCGCACTGATGCTCTTCGGGCGTTATCTGAAGTGTGTGCGGCGTATGCAGATTATGTTCGAGCTGAAACCGTCGGCAAATCAGGGCGCCTATTCGCTGGACGAATACCAGTTTGTGGCTTATATGTGGGGCGCGGCACAGCTGAGCTATGAGCCGCCGTTCAGCCCCAAGGAGCTGCTCGACAAGGCAACAATTGATCAATGGCAACATCAATATCTAATCGTGGGCTGTGTTGCCTTTCTGGCCAGCAGCAAGCCGGGCTCCTTTGCCATGCACTCGAATCAGCTGTGGAGCATTGCGTCGTTGTCCTCGTGGCCGCATCTCTATACCGGACTGCATATCATGTACCTGAAGGAGGTAGTCGCTCAGTTTTATACGCTGCGCGAATTGTGCTTTGGCCAGCTGATGCTGTTCGAGCCGGTGCCGCCGGCCAGTCAACTGTTGCGCGCCAAACTGGGCCATCTCACGATGGCCAGGCAGCGCTATTTGGCAAAGCTGCAGAAGAGCAACGAGAAGGTGCAGGTGCAGGTGCAGTTGCAGGATAAGCGAGAGCTCAAGCCAGAGGATAGCAGCAAGACCCTGCAATTGCCATCGATCATTAATATGTCCACCAGTGTGCTCAGTGGTGGCAAGTCGGTCACCTCCTTCAGCGGTTCCAGAGTGCATTTGCGGCCATTGTCCAAGAAGATGGATTCCAAACAGCAGAGGCAGTATGAGCAAGTCGATGAATAATATGCATATCTAGCTAATGTCTCTGTGTGTGTGTGTGTGTGTGTGTGTGTGTGTGAGACAAGAAATCAAATTGTATGAATTGAATTGAAATGAAATAAAATTAAGTTGGCAAACAAACGAGCAACTGTTGCTGCTGCTGCTGCTGCTGCTGCTGTTGATGTATCACCAGCTGCCCATTAAACGTAAACCAGTTCCAGCTGTGCTGCTCCGCCTCCTCCGCCTTCTCCTCCGCCTTCTCCTCCTCCTGCTGCTGCTGCTGCTGCTGCGCCCCCTCCCTACTTGAGGGCAAGCGACTAAAAATCTGTTAACCGGTTTAGAAACAGACTAAAAAAATAATCATAAAAAAAAACTGCTGCTGCTGCTGCTGCTGCTGCTGAGAACTGTTATACATAAGCAATACGAGTTGCTGCTGCGACTCTTAACCAAAAACCAATTAAGCGCGCTCGACAGCCGGACAGATCCAGCAGAGATCGCTGCTGCCTGCGGCCAAAGGGAAAGCAATTGCTGAGAACCTACAATTGCTAGAAACATCCTTTCACAAACTGAAAAAAAAAGTGAACAGCAGCAACACTCAACAACAACAACAGCAAATTGCAATAAAAATAATAAAAATAAAAAATAAAAAAAAAAAATAAGCAAACTGGCCACACACTCACAGCGCTAGAGATGTGCACACACACACACACACACACACACACATATGAGCGCGGCTTTCTTTCCGGTTTAATCGATCGAACTTTAGCCAAAATGTCAAGCGACAATAGACCCCAGAGCATCTATGACTAATATATGTGATAGATAGATATATATGCATATGTGTGTGTGTGGGTATATAGATATAGCTATATATATATATATAAAGTTATTATTTTTAGTTGCTTAACAACTCAGTAGCATTGATATACATGACGACAGAAAGCGTAAAAAGCTGGATATGATTAATTAACTGATTAAAAACAAAAAATACTTCTTTATATTTGTGTGTAGACATATAGATAAGTGCATATAGATAAATATACATATGTAGTGCAGCACTACTACTATTTTTATGAATAGTAGTAAAATAGTAGAATACACAATTGTGTTCAAATAAAATAGTAGTAGTAAAATAGTAGTAACATGGTAATATACACAATTGTATATATAAATATTTGTAGTAAAATAGTATTTGCATAGTAATATATGGTAGTAGTAAAATAATAGTAGTATAGTAATATAAATAATGGAATTCATTGAAATAGTAATAGAATGGGAATATAAACAATTGTCTTAATAAAAATAGTAGTAGCAAAAAAGTAGTATTGAAATAGAAGTAGTCAAGTAATATACACAATTGTATAATATATATCAAATAAAAATAGTAGTAGTAGTAGTAGTAATAGTAATATAGTAGTAGTAGTAGTAGCAGTAGTAGTAGTAGTAGTAATAGTAGTAGTAATAGTAGTAGTAGAAGCAATAGTAGTAGTAGTAGTAATTGTAGTAGTAGTAGTAATTGTAGTAGTAGTAGTAGCAGTAGTGGTAGTAGTAGTAGTAGTAGTAATATAGTAGTAGTAGTAGCAATAGTAGTAGTAATAGTAGTAGTAGTAGTAGCAGTAGTGGTAGTAGTAGTAGTAGCAGTAATATAGTAGTAGTAGTAGCAATAGTAGTAGTAGTAGCAGTAATATAGTAGTAGTAGTAGCAATAGTAGTAGTAATAGTAGTAGGAGTAGCAGTAGTAGTAATAGTAGTAGTAGCAGTAGTAGTAATATAGTAGTAGTAGTAGTAGCAATAGTAGTAGTAATAGTAGTAGTAGTAGTAGCAATAGTAGTAGTAGTAGTAATAGTAGTAGTAGTAGCAGTAGTAGTAGTGGTAGAAATATAGTAGTAGTAGTAGTAATAGTAGTAGTAGCAGTAGTAGTAATATAGTAGTAGTAGTAGTAATAGTAGTATAAGCGATAAACCAATATACCCCATTTGAATTGGAGAGCGAGTGCATAAAGCTCTTCCGCAGCTAATATGTATTTGCTTCACCTTCACAAATAGCCATTTCTAGTATTTCCACTAAACACAATTCACCTGGCGTTAGCTGAAATATTGAAAATCAACTTTCAGCATTTTCCACATTTTATTTGATATTTTTATTTTATTTATTTTGTTGTTTGCTAAGCCAAAGCGTAAAACTCTGAAGCTTTAGCTCGCTGCACAGCTGTTGGGTGTTTCTAGTCGTCACCCTTAAATTGAACAACCTGTATGCAGATTCGCGCTAAGCCAGACCCATTAGGTCATCACAAAGGGTTAAGCCTTGAGAGCATTTCATGTTGAGGACAGCGTTTTTTGTGTCTGTGCAGCGAGGCTTGCAAATAAGATGATTGGATTTTTTGTTTTCAAGTGCCCTGGGCATAGAAATAGAAAGACAGAGAGAGAGAGAGAGAGAGAGAGAGAGATAGATAGAGAGCCAGATACTGACAGACACAGATGAACATTTGATTGATGATAAAAACTATCACCACCTTCCCGTCTATATTGTAGAAGGCAAGGTCCGTGCAGGGGTTGCGAAACAGCGCACAGGACATTCAATGCAAAGTCGAAATGTCGAATGAAAAGCGCAGAGAAAGGCAGCAGAAACGTGCACATAAATATATATATATATATATATATATATATATATATATATATATATATATATATATATATATATATATATATATGTATATACATATATATGTGTGTATATATTCATATTTCGCTATGCGTATCCTGCACTGTCCTGTCAAATATGCAGCGCAACATATTTTGCTTTTTGCGTCTTTTGTTTTATGTTTGATAAGAGCACGGAATGCCGATTGTGTCACACTGTGCAGGAGGCTTCGCTTGCATAGCAGCATTAGCAGCAGCACAGTGGTGTGCCAGCTCTGTATGTATGTGACGTAGGTTAGGGGTTAATTTACTATCCTGTTCATATATGCATGCAAACGCATCTGAATATACCCTATAAAAATGCATTATAATAATGCAATTGATTGAAATTTCTCTAATATTCACAATATATTTGATATATACAAAAATCTATTCAAAATGTATTTCAGTATAAGCTTTTCTCGATTTATATACTACTATACTCAATACTTGGATGTTTAGGTTTTTAGTAATCTAAATAAAGGGCATATTGGGCTATTTTATTAGATCTTAAGCTTAGCACTAACTACAACAGATTGAGAGAAAATGCTTAAAAATTGAAGCTTAATGTGAGCATGTTTGTTGTAGTTACTTTACGATCGACTGTTTTGAGAGCAGCAGTTAAATGTAACTATTTACAGGGTATTATCCAATCGTATATCAGTAATTTGTGCACTTTTGGTATGTGCTTTGGGCAGCAGTTGAGATTTGAATAAAGATCACCCCATTAATGAGCATTACAGCTCACGCATCATGAGCACACACACACATGCAGAGGCTGGCATTTCAAGTGGGGTGACTGATCCTGCTGCAGCAGTAGTAGCTAGAATAACACCACCAACAACACCACCACCACCACTAGCAGCAGCAGCAGCAGCAGCAGCAGCACCAACAACAACAACAACTCCACCACCATCACCAACAGCAACAACGCCAACAAAGCGTGCCTCGCACAGCTGTTCCTAGTCACAAGCGAAAGAAATATAGAGAAAATGCAAGCGAAAATAATAAATACCATAAATTCCAATTGCCAGAGCAAGGGTGGTAAGGACAACACACACACACGCACGCACATTCCCTTATTAATGCACAACCTCAACAATGGCAGCTGTAAGTCGGGACTGAGCCGTCGAGTCTGCGAGTCAAGCCTAAGTCTTGTCTAATTGGAAATTACAATGAACCGGAAATGTTTGTAGCCCAAAAATTGAATATGATAAAATGTACAAATAGTCGTGCTCTCACTCCCACACCCACTCCCACTCTCTCGCTCTCGCTCTCGCTCTCATTGTTTCTGTGTGTGTGTGTGAGATTATGAAAAATGGCATAGCCAACCCCTATGAGGCCTACAACACACGTCAAGCAACCCTGTTAGCCGGCCCAAGCGAACGCAATGCAGCCCCGTGCATTATTATTAAATAGTTGAATCGTTTTTATCGGGTTGTCGCTAGTTGTTGTTGTTGTTGTTGTTGTTGTTGTTGTTGTTGTTGTACACCCTCTCTACATCCCTACAAATGCACGATCTAGTTGCAATATGTGTGTACAGTTGCTTTGAAACTTTGACCAGCTTTGCAGAGAGCGAGAGCGAGAGCGAGAGAGAGAGAGTGAGTGAGTGAGTGAGAGAGTGAGAGAGTATGCATGCGAGGGGGCAGTCTAAAAAACATGATTTGAAATGAAATTTCTTTGCTGGCGGTTCTTGGAATTTCCCTGATTCTCATATACCATGACGCACGACGCGTCGCAGTCGCAGTCGCAGTCGACGTTGACGCTGGCATTTTTGGTTGCCTTCCCCTAATTGTCTCTGTGTGTGTGTGTGTGTGTGTGTGTGTGTGTGTGCGGCACTGGCTATGCCTTGAACTGGGACTGCATCCTGTCGCGCTGCTAACCATCCCCTGTGGAAGCAGCAGCAGCAGCAGGAGCAGCGGCCAAAGGAGCGCACAAAACAAAACCCAAAAACCAAAAACAACAAAAAAATTTTGTGAAAAATAAAAGGCATTTCAGTTTCCATAGCGCGTTTCAATCAAACAGACGCGTTTTCTTAGATTTCCCAGCGCAGCTCGTTCGCGTCTCAGTTAAATATCGTTCAAATATCGAGCCCCACAATCGTGTATCCGCCCATTCACACGCCACGCCTCCCACACTACAGCAGAAGATGCGTTACGCCTAAGGAATACATTTTGAAAATTGTTACAAACAAATTGTGTTTCAATTGAATTTTTTTTTTTTAATATTATTGTTGTTGTTGTTTTTGTTGTTTTTGCCGTGTTGTGAATTTGTATCAAGATTTATTTGAAGAGTGACTCAGATAACGGCTCCAAATTGGCGCCGTTCTCCAAGCACTTGGATTCCCTAGAGGAATTTAAGACCCTGTCCGGTGAGTGCGAGTGGCCTGGTTACCTACCTGTGTACAGGTAGCGCGGCCAAAGCCTTCATAATCTCTCTCTCTCTCTCTCTCTCTCTCTCTCGCTCTCTTTTTTGAGTTAGCTAATATTATCTATGACATATATATATATATATGTATGTATATGGTTCAGTAAGTGCACGCAGGTCAATTCGTTGAAGTTTTTTTTTGGAAATTTATCAAAATATTTTTAGCAAAGGCGGCTAAAGAGTGAATGACTAGAGAGTCTACCATTAGAGACGTCTAGTGGGAGAGAGAGAGAGAAAGACTATTACCATTTTTTAATCGACAGATTTTGTATTCGGGTATTCCATTTTGTAGAGCTTAAAACTGTGCTGGAAATACTGCGAGTTTGGTCTACTAAGGACTACTAGAGAGTTAGTGAGACTATTGCAGAGTAGTTTCTAGTATTAACAGAGAGCAGCACTACCTAGCACTACCAGGGAGCCGTCTCTAATACAGAGAGTAGTTAATAGTATTACCAACTAGTAGTATAGTCAGAGACTAGCTAATAGTATTACTAAGGCGTAGTATTAACTGAGAGTAGTATCTATTAGTACCTGAGAGAAGTATTACGAGAGATTAGTATTATTTGGTAATACAAGAAGAAACTACTCCTACTATTACCTGAGAGTAATCTCTAATAGCAGAGGCTAGTATTACCTGAGAGTAGTATTACGAGAGAGTAGTATTTCCTCTCTAGTTGTATTACGAGAGATTAGTACTATTTGGTAATACAAGAAGAAACTGCTCTTAGTATTACCTGATACTAATATAACTAGAGATTTCTCCTAGTATTACCTGAGAGTAATATTATCTGATAATACTAGAAACTACTCCTAGTATTGCCAGGGAGTAGTATTAACTGAGAGTAATAATATGCAGTTATACTAGAGATTTCTCCTAGTATTATCTGAGAGTAATATTACCCGAGAGTAGTCTCTCTTATTGCCAGTGAGCAGTATTATCTAAGAGTATTCTATAATACTACTGTAAACTAAAGCCTACCACAGACTACAGATTCGTTTGGCCTATTGGCCTAGACTGCTTAAAGTATACTAGCAATATCAAATGCTTTTCGAGGAACTGAACTCCTGAAACTGCATAGAACAGCTTTGTATGCCTAGTCTGTGCATGCCAAAACAGCTCAAATTATTTGCCGTGTAAAAGAATTAAAAGATTTATATAAACTATAGTTGATAATATTTTATGTCATTCCATAGCTGCTACTATATAGAAGTAAATCAGCAAAACTCTCTCGGATAATTCCATTTCAACCAACTTCCCTAACTCCCATAACTATACATAGTATATTTATATATCGAAATTCCAATATTCTATTACCTATATCTATATAGAAAACCTGTAGGTATAGTATGTGCCGCTTATAACTGACTAATGTCTGTTTAATAGCTGTTAATTCTTGACTATTTGCTGCTTGATCTCTGTCATTAAACTTGGCTATTGAACTGTTGAAAGCCAGGAGACAGTCAAGACGATACCACAGACACACACACACACATAGCATGCCACTCGTGTGTGTGTGTGTGTGTGTGCATGTCTGGCACTCGCTAAGCCAAATGATTATGCACTTGTGCTCAGCCATGGCAAATGATTATTATCAATTTGGAGTAGACGCGTTGATTGTCTCGTTGGTTTAACTATGTGCCGCCGACACGCCCACCCAACCACGCTGCCGCCCACACACACACACACACAGAGTGAGAGAGAGAGAGAGAGGCATATATGTGGCACCATTGTTAAATATATCAAATGAAAAACGTACTTAAGTGCGTGCTGAAGCGCTTTTCATCTCGCACACACAGCACGCAAATTCATAATGCATATCAACACCCTGGCAATGGATGGCTATTGTACAGGTTTGGGCCACAACGTGTTCGCCACTGTGTGTACCGGGTGGGGGCTGGGGCTGGGGGCTGGGGGCTGGGGGCGTGTTTCGTGGACTATGACACAGATTTATGTATAGCTGCGAGCGGCGCTTGCAACTTGTGACAGATCCCGCCACAGTTCACTCACACACAATTCACACAAAATCCACCAAAAATCGCTTACTAAATTTGGTTTTTTTTCTCTTCTCTTTCTGTTTTGCTATTGCAGTTGGACCCGGCACCATACCATCTCCGTGGCCACCAGTGAATGCCGGTCCTCCTGGTCCCCTGGGATCGGCAGACACAAATGGCAGCATGGTGGACAGTAAAAACTTGGATGTTGGCGATATGAGCGATGTAAGTAGAAGCAATGAATAACAATAAGAATATTTAGATATATATATATATATATATATATATATATATATATATATATATATATATATATATATATATATATATATATAAATATATATTAGCTCAATTTATATGGAATAAGAACATATCTGTATCCTATGTATCTATATTATACAATGGAGTTTTTTATAATTTTTACATTTTTTTTTTTTTTTTTTAAGGTACGAAGCATTTACAATCACTCAAATATTTCAATAAGTTTTCAAATATAATCTATATGAGAAGTTATTATATATAGAACAACACATCTACAGTTCATACAATATACATACTCAGTAATAATTTAGAAGACTGTCTATAAAAGGATCTCATTCCCGTTCTTTTCAATATCAATTTATTTTCATATTATTATTCTATATATCTAGAACTATAGAATTATAGATCAATAGTAGACTTATAGTTTCAGTCTATTATATTATAATATCACTTTATCAACATATCTGTGGAACTGTACAAATTCACTTTTAGTTTTTTAGTTTATCAGAATATTCTATCATAACTCCATTGATCTATAGTACAAGAATAGTTTCTGTTTATCAGCTCAAAAGATTATCTTCTACATATCTCTATATAACACTGCAAAAAAGTCATTGTCCTAATGGAAGTCAGTTCATTATTCAATATAAGCAATATAGATAATATTTCTAAGTCTTTAAAAATATTGAATTGATCTACACCTAGCTTGTTCTATGTATCAAACTAAACTGTATATCATTTATCTCATAATATATATATTTCTTTCTTTAAGGATGTCAAGAATTTCCCTTGATTTTCTCTAATGATATAAACACTCAAGAAGAGTTTCAGTGTGAATTGCATATGACTCAACGTAATTTCCCTTTTTCGAATAGTGTAATACGTTCTAGTTCAAGGGACAAATTACCTTTACTTTCTGTTCAGTAATTGCGAAAATTGCATTTATTCTTAGTTCAACTAAATATTCTAATTGCTGGCGACATTTGACGCAAATCGATCAAATTGCGCTTGCCAATCGATAAATAATCGATGAGCATAAGAAATTAATCAAATTGAACATGTAATTAGAGACAAGTGTAAGACGCCATGGTCACATAGATATAGCCATAGATATAGTCGTAGATATACATTTATTATATATAGCACGTGTTGCATGAGAACCTAACCAACTGATGGCTGATTTGCGTTTCTTCCACTTGCAGGACGAAAAAGATTTATCATCTGCTGATGCCGAAGGTGTCTGGAGTCCGGACATTGAGCAAAGCTTTCAAGAGGCACTGTCAATATATCCACCATGTGGACGCAGAAAGATTATATTATCCGATGAGGGTAAAATGTATGGTAAGTGAATTCGAAATTGCTCTTAGATGTTCAACTAGCTAGAGAGAGAGAGAGAGAGAGAGAGAGAGAGAGAGAAGGAGAATTGCAGAGAGAGAGAGAGAGATAGAGAGACTTGAGCGCTTTACTTTGCTTGACTATGAATCTAATAACAAACTGCTTGCAAAGTTTTACTCTAATACTCTTATATAGCTATCTCTCTCTCTCTTTTTGTATTTTCGCTCCCTCTCCATCTCGCTCTTCCTCCTTCTCTTTCTGACCGTGTGTAGCCTTTTGTGTGTGTTGTACATCGGTTGGGTGGGTAAAAACAGAAAACAAACAGGAATTTTGTGGTTGCCGCAGCTTGGTTCCATTGTTTGTGTTCTAATACCCTGTAAAACTAATCAACAGCAATCATTTTGTACGCGTAAAATTTTTAGAAAATTATTTAATATATGTATAAATAATATATGAAAAATAGAAACAGAAAATAGAAACAAACGGAAAAAAATAAAATAAATAAAAAGAAAAAACAATTTTTTAAATATATAAAAATTAAATAATGTTATCTAAAAATAAAATATAAATATATATAAGAACAACAACAAATTTATAAAATACTAAATAATTTAATTAAAATGATGTAAAAGAAAAAAATCTAAAAAAATATATAAATATATATATCTAATAATTAAATAATGATTTAAAAAAAAATAAAATAAAAAATATATATGTATATATATATTTATATATATAAAATAATAAATAAAAATAAAAAAAATGATGTAAAACAAAAACAAAAAAAATCTAAAAAATATATATAATAATTAAATAATGATTTCAAAAAAATAAAACAAAATTTGATATAACAATAATGGAAAAATATATAAAATAAACTAAATATGTAAAATAAATAAATATATAATAATAATAAAAAAATAGAACAAAATATTAAAAACTTAAAGGACATATGAAAATAAATTAAAGGACATATGAAAATAAAGTAAAAATATATAAAATAATAAAGTATATATGAAAAATAAATATATATCAAAATAAAAGAAACATTTTAAATTAAAAAGAACATATATATTTAAAAGTATAATAAAAGAACAATATTTTAGATTACTCATAATTTATTTATTTTATTTATTATTATTTTATTAATATTATTTGCATATGTTGCATTTTTCTCAAACATATTTTGTTAGCTTCAATTTAACGCTAATAAAGCAATACGAAAAGTTCAGTTAATCGATAAAGCGCAAATTTAAACTATTACATATATATGCAAATATTTGATAGCGTATCTCTTGGTCGTATTCATTAAAAAATACCAGGCGCATTCTTACTTGTTTTTGGTTTTTTTTTTTTTTTTTTTGCGTATGCTTGTGGCGGGCCGTGTAAAGAAAACATAAATTCCGTACTTTGAACCTTGAGCTGAAAGTTGTGTCAAAGCGCTTTGTGCCCAGGTTGCGAGCTGTGGGTGGCTTGGTGGTTGGGTGGTTGGGTGGTTGGGTGGTTGGGTGGCACACTGACTGGCAACAGGCGATGGCAGCGGCGTTCAAACTTTGACACTGTGCCGCAAAACGCTTTACCGTCGAGCTAAATGTGCTGACAACTAAAATTGTAAACGTGAACTGTTGTAAGCCGTGTGCCAAAACTGTGTGTGTGTGTGTGTGTGTGTGTGTGTGTGTGTGTGTGTGTACAGGTGTGGAGTGGGTGTTGTTGTAGCATTTACAATAAAAGCTAAAAGGACATACGATGCCTGCGGCGTGTTGTCTTCGTCTGTTGCTGCCGCACCCAAATGGCGGCTCAATGGAATTACGACAGCAAATTGTGAGAATGCTGCGCCCTTGCCTCACTCGCCCCCCCTCCACCCCTCCACCCCTCGCACCTTGCTTCACTTTGATTCTCAAACAGAGCGAAAGAGAGAAGATAGGCACGGCCTGGTAATGTTTGCTTACTGCTGCTGCTAGTCGCATCCTGTGTATGTGTGCGTGTGTGTGTGTGTTTTATTTGAGACGTCTACACGCATAAACAACAAGTTTTGTAATTTATGTCCCAGTGGATATTGTTTTCATTTTATGCTCGGTCTCGCCCATTCGTCCTTTGGCTGCATGCTTGTTGCATGAAAGCACACACACACACACACACACGTTTATATATATATGCAGTATGTATGTGTGTGTGTTTTTTGGCTAGTGCTCAAGCCATGGCCATGTCCGTATCCATGTCCATTGCTTGAATTGTTTTTGTATTTTGAGCCAAGTAATTAATTTTCACTTTTCACTTTTGGCTTACCTTGCCCTCGGCTCAACATTTGAGGCTGACACCTTCATTGCACAGCACTACAACAACAACAACAACGAATACAGTTTGCTTTTGTATTTAGCCAAACAAAGCTGGGCCGCATGAAGCATGCCTCATGCCTCATGGCTCATGCTCCACACCACATTTACCTTGCTCCAAGTGTCCAAGTGATTTGTTGACCTGTTTCAGCATTGTTATACCAATTCTATATATACCATATACCATATACGTATGCATATAGACTACACACGCTGTGAATGAGCACGTTCTGTAGTTGATTTCAACTCTATGCACATTATATATATTACTTCATTGATATATAAAACTATGGAAAAATCAATAGATTGCTCAAGACATGCGACGTTACTTCACAATAAAAACAAATTCTATTTGAGGCATTAGATAATTAGAATGAAATATAAATAGTTTTTGGCACATATAATATAGTTAAAAAAATAAAATAAAATAAATAAGAATATTATAGAAAATAAAATAAAAATTATAATAGACAAAAATATAATATAATATAATAAAAATTAAAATAACAAATTAAATAAATACATTTTTCTATAACAACTATATCCTACACGAACCAAACTCCAAAAACCTCCATCCACCTCCCTCATCCCCATATCGCCAAACCTACCTAACGTCAACTCACAATCACAATAAACTCACACCCTTCCATCAATACCGCTCTTCCCACCCCTCCAATAACCTACCGCCCCCCCCCTCACTCCCCCTTGCCTACCCTTCGCCTCCCCCTACCCCCCTACCTCCCCTCCCTCCGCTCCCCCTACCCCTTCCTCCCTACCGCTCTTACTTCCCCGAACGCCCCCCCCCCCCTCAACCATCTAGCCCCCCCATCCCTGCCGTCCCCTCCCCCGCCCCCTTCCCTCCCTCCCCTTCCCTCCCTCCCCCTCTTTCCCCCCCCTACCCCTCACCCTCCCCTCCCGCTCCCCTAACCCTTCCCCCCCCCCCTCCCCCCCCCCCCCCCCCTATACCAAATTAATTAAATATAGACAAAAATATAAAGTGAAAATAAAATGAAAATTAAATCAAAATAAGAATAAAATAAAAATACAAAATAAAATATAGTAAAAATTAAGAACAAGACAAAAATAAAATTTAATTAAAAAATATCTGAATCAACCTTAATATTGAAAAAAAAAATGTTTTTCTAAATCGTGTTTATCACACAATTTTATTGTTCAACATTTAGTTGACTAAATATTCGCACTACTACTATTTTCATGAGCGCAGCTGTATTTGTGTTTACTTGCATGTGCTTATATTATTTATTTGTACTTAGATACATAAATGTATTGCTCACTTCATCACATTCCCTTAGCTACCACCCCTCTACGCAATTCTCAGCAATGCAACACAGCATTTACTGCTTGATCTATGGCAATTTGATAGTGATATATACATTTATATAGCAATATATATCGATGTATATCTATAAATCTTGTGCACATTTTAGTGCATTTATATAGATCAGCTTTGACTCGCTTTTAATGCCAACCAGTTGGGCAATTAGCTGCCATTTGTACGTATTAGCTGCTATTGCGGCAATCGATTCGTTTAGGCTAACTCACTCTCTCTCTCTTTCTCTGTTAACCAGATTGCTAAATATTCGGAAAAACATTGTGACAAGAGGCGGCTAAAGTTTTATTTATTGCCAACACGTGGCTTTTGCAGCCACTCTGCAAATTCCTTGATGCTCGCCAGCAGCTGCACGAAATGCTGCGAAATGCAAAGGCCCGGGCTAAGCATATAAACGGGAAAAACGCGTTGTTCTTGTTGTTGTTGTTGTTGTTGTTATTATTGTTATTGTTGGAAAATTGGAAAAATGTTTTTGGCCTGCAGGCTATACACGAGACAACAAAAGCTTACCCCTGTGTTAGTGTTGGCTGCGGTGCAGCGGATTAGCAGGAGGCGTTTGGTTAGAGGGCGTTTGGTTGACTCTGTTGCTGTTGCTGTTGCTGCTGTTGTTGCTGTTGCTGTTACGTTATGTGTGAAAATATAACCATTGTTTGGTTGTTAATTTTCAAAATATTTACATAGTCACTGAGCATGCACACACACACACACAGAGGCACCCACACTCACACTCACACCCAGTTTGGGCTGATTATGACACATGACAATCGGATGGACAGCTGCATGCAGCTGGGCGGGCAAAGCTTCGTGCACTAGGGACTGCCTGACTAGCTAGCTCCCTGGCTTTTTGTCTGTCTGTCTGTCTGGGCTGCCTGTCTGCTGTGAAATTTGTGGCCTAAAAACTTTGTGCTCGTCGCTGCCACAAATATGCGGCGGCGCCGCCACCGCCTAGTGGCGACTTAGTCGGCTTATCACACACACACACACATAGTCACACTTGCACACTTGCACACTCATTGCATGTCTATGGCTCGCCTGCCTGTGTGTGTGTGCATTTTCGCACTGTGAATAGCTGCTCTTGATTAGCTTTGGCCACTGATTTTAAGTGGTAGCCAAATTGCCTGCGCACCATTCAATATTTTGCCAATACACATACACATACACATGCATGCATGCATGTATGCATGTGTGCATATTGATGTCTGCATATAGCCCTTCATTTTCATTCCTTTTGTTGTTCTTTGCTCATGGCATGGCACCCTTAATCAACATGCATGCATCAAGCATGTGCATAAAGTCTTTAAAATTCAGTGAACACTCTCGCTCGCGCTCTCCCCCACTCTTTCGCTCGCTTATCTTATGTTTATACATATACATATAATATATATAACATGCTTAAATATTGTTGACATAATATAAAACTAGAGCTTATTCTCTGCCGATACTTTTTACCAGTAAGAAGTATTAGCTAAAAATTAATCGAAAAAAAATCGAGAAAATCTTCGTTGCTGTTTTTAGTGTCCGAATCGTATACAACTATTATTGTAGTTAATTTCACATATACTGCTAGATATTTATGCATATGTATATAACTTTATGTTTATGCATACATATGTATATGTATATCTGTTTAATAATATGAAAAGCAAGGCGACTTCAATTGACTGATTAACCTTTGTCACATTTAAATATGAGCACAGTTTTTAATAGCTATATATGTACGTACATATATGTATGTGTGTGTGTGTGTGTGTGTAACTGCTATATGTGACTTGCATTAATAAGCATATGAGGGATGGGATAACGACTAAATAAATTGAATATGCGCCAAAATGAAATTCGGAAAAAATATACAATTTTAGACATTTTCAATAAACCACAAATACTAATAATGATTCCTCTTCTAGAGTATTTCCCCAAACTACCTGTTATCGATAACTGAAGCGATAACTCAATTAGAATTATCGTAAATAGCATCACTTCTATTTGGTAGTGCTGGGAAAAGATCGATCTTTGCCTAGATCGATATTTCGATATTATGTATGGGTCTCAGGTCGATGTATCGATCTTTTCATAAAAATATTTTAACTCCCAAAATTAAAAAAAAAAAAAAGTTTTCATATAAAAAACAAAAGATGAATTTCTTATTAAAATTAAAGAACGTTTCATATAAACTAATCGAAACTACGTAACTATGATTATATTATTTAATGAGATCATTCACTTTATCCATTCATTTTTATTTATAAAGAGCAGCATATTCACTTGCTGCGATTTAAGGCAACTCCTTTTCTCATTTATTATGTGTGGTTACATTAGTATTTTAATTATGTTGTTAAATTTAATTTGCAAATTATCTTACCACTTTATACAGCGTTTTTATTTAAGTTATGTGAAAATAATAGTCTGGCGATATATCGAGTATCGAAGTTGGCAATATCGATATTTTCGATATCTATAGAAATATCGATGTATCGTTTCTAAATCGATCTGTTTCCCAGCACTAGTCTAAAGCATGATTGCCTTACAACACATTTGAACACTTCCTTACATTGAGCTTGGTATTCGAATCTTTGAGTTCATAAATCTGAAATTGTTTAAATGAAAGATTGCGTTTGATTTAATCAAATAAAGTCGATTCTATTCTATGAATATGCAGTAAATGCAAAAGTGTCACAGTTTACACACACACGCACACACACAGAGCAATTGTCGGAGTGAGCGAGCAGCACCTGTGACAGCATTCTCAACATCATCAACATCATCATCATCATCATCATTGCCATTATTGTCATCTTTGTCATCTTTGTCTACTCAATGGCTACCAATTAAACAATTGTGAACTGCAATAAAGCGAGTGAGGGGGTCAGCATGAATTAACTTTTGTCGTTTGTTGCACGATAGCAACAATTCAATTGACACATGTCAATGATTTTCAACTGTCGTCGTCTGTGCAGCACTCGTTCTGATTGATTTGAAATGCATGGAAGACAACCCAAATACGATGTTAATGAATTTAAAACTTTGAACTCTCAACGATTTCAGTTTAAAGGGAAAACGTTCGTGTCATTAGGAAACACTTAACGTGATTCGTTTCCATTAGTCATGCAGGCTAAACACACAATGCGCTTCACAACAATACTCTATAATTAAAGTAATGTTCTAACACAGACAGAAAGAGAGACGGAGAGAGAGACAGAGAGAGAGACAGAGAGAGAGAGAGAGAGAGAGACAGAGAGAGAGAGAGAGAGAGAGAGTGGGAGAGTGGGCAAGAGCGTGAGAGAGAGAGAGAGAGAGACAGACAACTTTGTATATTTGTGTCGCACATAAAGTTTTGCCATAAATTCCATTTGAATTCCGCTCTTCCTCTTCTGTTATTGGGCCATGGCCCATCGATTTGCAAAGATTTAAAGCGTAAAGAAATTGAAATGCTTCGCTCTTCCTATTCATATTAAGTATATGCATATTGTTCGCGCTTATGTGTGTGGGTGTGTGTGTGTGTGTGTGTATAGTATGTGTGTGGGAGTGTAAGTGCGTGAGGTTGTGTGAGGGTAAAGCCGTCGAGGACTTGCCACGTTACTTGGCATCTATACATGGATAGGGCTGCATAACAATGGCTGGAACTTGTCATGTGAACCAGTCATGTGAGCTGCGTCAATTATGTAAACTGTGCATAAGGGCAATAATCATATAGGCAAATGTATATTAAGTTTAGAATTTCGGTATTAGACAATTTTGGAACTAGTTCACTGAACTAGTTCACATGCATACTAAATAACTGAATTTCTCAAATCAGAATTACGCAATGAAGTGCTAAATCTCTAACTCTCATATGAACTAGTTCACTTCGTGAACTAATTGTGTAAAATGTACAAATGCGATTCTCAAGCAAATATATAAAGTAATATAATTAATTAATTAACATACTTAAATTGAACATTTTATATGAACTAGTTCACATTAATATTCATCGTAAGAATACTTATAACGTAAATTTGAAAGTTGTCAATATGAACCAGTCAAATGAACTGCGTGAACAAATATATAATAAATATATATAATTTAATATTTTTCTAAAATACTTCATTAAAATCGTTTATCTATATTTTACTTATGGATATTGTATGTCTTGCTTTGGAACCTGTCAGTATGAACCAGTCAAAAGAACTACTTCCTTAGGAACTAATAAGATATCACATGTCCTTCCTGGTCTTCCTGGTTCCAGAGCTCTGTTTTGTTCCATATATCAAACTGGTTCCGTCTCGTGCAGCGTCATTGACTTGCTCCCTAGCTGACGTTCACAGGGCATTCAAAAGGTGGTGGGTTGCTTGGGTGGCTGTGTGTCTTTGCGGCTGTACGTGTGTGTGTGTGTCTCTGTCTCTCTCTCTCTATGTGTGTGTGTATGTGTGTGTCTGTTCCTTGTGCTAGTAATTCTTAACCGTATCCACAGCGCTGCGAATGAACGACCGACTGAACGACTGAACGACTGAACAACCGACCGAACGAACCTCACCACCGACAGCAGCAGCAACAGCAGCAACAGCAGCCCGGAGTTTGTGCGCCGGATCCGGCAATATGCGTGTGCTTGGGCTGCGACGGGGTTTGAGTCGCTGAAAATAATTTTATTCGGTTAGAACTGAAACTATGCCAAGAATGTAATTAGTGAACGCATAAGCGTGTGTACAATAAAAGCTGGATCGCTGACGGGTCTGAGCTTGGGCGGCAGGATGGTGGTATCTTACGGCTGCCAAAGCACAAGCTAAAGGATGACCCACCCACACTGCTCCATACATCCCCATCTACCTAGACAGCCAAATAGCCGGCAGTGGAGCAATGGCAAGGCAACGGCAACGTCGACGGCGACACTGACGTCAGTTGGGGCCGCATTCTGTCGGCACGTGAAAATGTCGTTGGGCTTTCAATGAAATTTCTGAGGCAAGCGGCGCAACTGAAGCAGCATTTGATTCATTCATCCCATAGGGTTCTATTTTTTTTATATATATATATATATATTTTTTTTTTTTTTTTTCGCTCAGCCACATCCCCAGTTGCTGCTGATGATGTTGATTCTAAAAATATTGCCCATTCTCATTGAAGCTTAAGCTTTAATCAGGCCACTCCGTCGACTACGACTTCGACTCTAATTGTGAGTGGAGTCAAAACTGGAGTTAAAAGGAATTATTATTGTTTGTTTTCTTATTTTGTTTGATCCAAGCACAAACAAATTGAAATGGAATTTCAAAAATCTTTGAAAGTTTTAGCATATTTATTTTTGATAATTTTTATATGAATTTTATATTTGTGTAAATGAAATAATCATATAAAATGAAAGAGTTATTTTTAAGCAAATATATTATTGCATATTTAAAAAAATATATATTCGGAATTTTTAAAATATTTAATTGTGATATTTATAATATAAATTTTGATTTATTTTATATAATTTAATATTCGTATATAAATACATTTATATTTCTTTTAAATTGTAAACCTGGGTGAGATAAATATATAAAATTATATAGATCTATAAGTGTATATATCTGATATTTCATATTATTAAATTGCAAATAATTTGGAAATCTATTAAATTTTTAATTATACCAAGAAGTTGTGCAAAATCAAGTGAGATAAATATCTTTATCAAAAATTTTAAATATTTTTATTATAATATTCAAAAACAATTTGAAAATTTATGAAATTATGATATGAAATATGCTAAATATATTAGAATTTTAGCAAAATGAAATGAGATAAATATATAAAAAATGATCTAGATATATATATGTACATATACCTGTGAATTCATATATAAATAATTTGGAAATCCATTAAAATATTAAATATGCCAAATATGTATAATCTGGTCTAACAAATAACTCTGCTCTAAATGGTCTGCAGAGAAGCGTAACTTGGGCTAGATTTATGCCTGACTAGGCGCCAAATACATATGTGCAGCTGTATGCCTATATAATAGCTATATACATATGTATATTATATGTATGAATGTAGCATCCTTAGTTCACGATTGATTTTTGATTTTTGTTGAGCTGAATGAATGTTCCATTGTGTGTTGCTTGATTGCTTGATTGCACATTTATGTATTGATTTAAAATTAAACATTATTATAATATTAAATTTAAATTGTTGTTTTTCCCATTTTGTTTTTGTAGGGCGCAACGAGCTAATCGCGCGTTACATCAAACTGCGCACGGGCAAGACGAGAACCCGTAAACAAGTCAGCTCCCATATCCAAGTGCTCGCCAGACGGAAACTTCGTGAAATTCAAGCCAAAATCAAAGTCGTAAGTGTGCCAAATATATATGCATATATATCTTTCTCTCTCTCTATATATATATGCATCTATATACAACTATATATATATATATATTCCAAATATGAGGAACAGAACAGAATTTTGCCATATGTTAATTGTCGACATGCTTTGCATAAGTACATGTACAATAAATTGTTTATCTGAGTAAAGTTAAGCTCTCTCTCTATCTCTCTCTCTCTCTCTCTCTTTCTCTCGCTGTGAGCTTAACTTTGCTCTTTGTATTTGTTGAATCAAAGAACATCTAGCCGAAGAGCATGAAAAGCAAGGAAGAGTTTCTCAGTTGCAAGTGGAGCACAGTTCAACAGATCAGATCAGTTCAAATATATACATATAAT
>JAUESR010000196.1:9310000-9615000 GCA_030914345.1 Drosophila koepferae | reverse complement strand
TCTCTCTCTCTCCGTCTCTTACCCACTTGTCACTCGCTACTCGTTATTCGTGTTTCTTGGGGCTCGACAATCCACCTGCTCAACGCTCGCTTGCTCATTGAAATCGACTCCTTGCTTTTGTTATTACATGCCAACAGTTATTAATCGATATAAATATATATATATATGTATATATCTGAATTGATATATTTATTTATATATATATATATATATATGTGTATGTATATAGAAATGTAAATATTAATATTTAACCAAATATTATCCGTTAGTTGTGTTCGTAATACAAGTCGTATGTATCTGTACAAGTCTATTTGTATTTGTATGTAATCATCGGCAATCAATCAATCAATCAATCGATCAGTCAATCAATCAATCAATAATCGCTCAATCATCTATGCGTTATCTCATCGGCTATGTAACCAATATCAATCAATCAATCAATCAATCAATCAATTTCAATTAAATCGTGCTTAGCTTAGTGATTTACAATGTTTATTTATATTAACTAATTGATTTTTCTCTCTCTCTCTCCCCTCTCTTTCTCTCTCTCTCTCACACACTCTCTCTGTTTCTCTTGCTCGCTTTTACTTCATGGTTGGTTTAGCAATTTTGGCAACCCGGTCTGCAGCCGAGCACATCGCAAGAGTAAGTTGGCATCGCGTGCCCAAATCGAAAAACATAACGCATTTGCATTGACCAATAGTTTTTATGATTACAGCATCAAGCCGTTCGCCCAGCCGCCCTACACGCCCGGCAAGCCATCGACGGCGGTGTCTGGCGAAATCGAGGCTGGTATTCCGCCCGCACAATTGCCATGGGAGGGACGCGCGATTGCCACACAGAAATTCCGCTTGCTTGAGTTTACGGCCTTCATGGAAATCCAAAGAGATGAGATCGTAAGTGTTTTATGGAATAATTTAAAAAATATCCCTTTTAATATCCCAATAAATATCCCATATAAATATCTCTATAAATATCCCTATAGATATTCCCATAAATATCGTCATAAATATGCCCATAAATATACCTACAAATATCCTGTTAAATACTCCTCTAAATATCCCCAATAAATACCCATATGAATATCTCTGTAAATATCTCGAGAAAGATTCCTATAAATATTCCCATAAATATGCCCATTAGTATGCCTAGAAAAATCCTCATAAATATCACTCCAAATATCCCTGTGCGCATTCCTTATAAATATCTCCTTATAAATATCTCTTATTCTCATTGATTATATCTAACTATTATTTCTTCTCTTACGTAGTATCACCGACATCTATTCGTACAACTGGGCGGTAAGCCATCCTTCTCCGATCCGCTGCTTGAGGTGAGTCTGAAATACTTCGCAGAAATATATATTGATCACTTGCTAATCGTATATATTCATATTATATATATATATATATAAATATTTCAGACTGTTGACATACGACAAATATTTGACAAATTTCCGGAGAAATCCGGCGGTCTCAAAGAGCTTTACGAGCAGGGTCCACAGAATGCGTTCTACCTGGTTAAATGTTGGGCGGATCTCAACACGGATGTGACGACGGGCAGCGAAACGGGTGATTTCTATGGCGTAACCAGCCAGTGAGTTAAACTAGTAACCCTACCCACAACCAATCTCAATCCCCCCCGATCTGTCCATTGATTGTAAAACTAACTCAATTTCCCCCCCTCCACATTCACTTGCAGATATGAAAGCAATGAGAACATTGAGCTTGTCTGTTCGACAATTGTCTGCTCGTTTGGCAAACAGGTTGTGGAGAAGGTGGAGCACGAGTATTCCCGTCTGGAGCATAATCGCTACGTTTATAGGATTCAGCGTTCGCCGATGTGCGAATACATGATCAATTTCATACAGAAGCTGAAGAACCTACCTGAACGCTATATGATGAACAGTGTGCTCGAGAACTTTACAATATTGCAAGTGAGTTTGTGCTGAGATCAAAATGTTTTCTCTTATTCACACTCTACCCTCTCTCTCTCTCTCTCTCTGTCTGTAGGTAATGCGAGCGCAAGAAACGAAAGAGACACTGCTATGCATAGCGTATGTGTTTGAGGTGGCGGCGCAGAATAGCGGCACCACGCATCATATCTATCGCCTTATAAAGGAATAGCATGAGCTGCATGAAGCAGCGCCCAATCTGTCCGCGTTACCCACCAATGCACAAATCAGCGAATACAGCAACAGCAACAACAACAACAACAACAACAACAGCAGCAGCAGCAGCAACAACAATACAAGTAGAAACCACAACAGCACAAGTAACAGCAACAACAACAACAACAACAGCAGCAGCAACAACAATGGCAACACAAACACCAACAACAGCAACAGCAACAGCAATAATAATAATGCCAACAAGAGCAATAACAATAACAACAACAACAGCAATAATAATAATAATAATAACAGCAGCAGCAACAACAACAACAACAATAATAACAACAGCCTTATCAACAACAACAACAACTCAAGCAGCAACAGCAATATTGCTGCCACCGGCACAGAGGAAGCTCTGCAAGTCGTACAGGAAACAGTTTCGACCGTCATCAAACAATCACCAACATCGCCGCAGCGACAGCAGCAACTGGGTGGCATTGCAGCGCTGCAGGTGGATGAGGTGTTGTATGCGCAGGTGCTGCCAGAGAATAGCTATCAGGTGCAACAACAGCAGCAGCAGCAGCAGCAGCAACAACAACATCAGCAATTGCAGCAGCAGTTGCGTCAAAACACGCACATGTTGCTGCAGCAGCACACAACGCAACAACAGCAGCAACAACAACAACTTGTGAATTACCAGGACCGTCCACCGCCGCCGCCCTACAATGCCTGCATCGCCAACAATAGCAGCAAGCAGCAACAGTTTGATGTGGAGCAGCAACAACAGCAGCAGCAACAACAGCAGCAGCAACAGCAGCAGCAACATCTAACCACATACGAACAGTTCCTTAAACTGTCCGCTCAGGAGTATACCCAACTGAATGCAGCTGCTGAGAATGCGGCGCTCAATCTGAGCAGCATGGGCGTCAGCAAAGCTGGCGCAGATGAACCGCATGTTGAGGCAACGCACGAGCTGCGCCTGCTGCGTCAGGTGAATGTGGTCAATGCCAATCCCAATGTAAATGCTAATGCCAATGCGAATGCGAATGCGAATGACAATGTTGCAGATGCCGATTGCGAGCAATAGTTGCAGGCGTGGCATGCTGTTAGTTTAGGCAGTTAGTTATTTAGCTCTATAGTTATATGCGCAGTTACGGCGTTTTATTATGCACACACAATACACACACACACACACACACACACACACAGATTGGATATTTCAATGCATTGTGGAGCTCAATATGAAATCAATTGAAGAATCCTGTATTATTGTATGTGTGTGGGTTGTGTTTGTCTGTTGTCTGCTGACAGCGAAGTAATTTTTTTTTTATATACATCTTTACATACATAAAAAAAATACATTTAAATGATCTCAAAGTTACTTAAAACATATTTTTTGTGTGTAATTTGTATGTTTATCTTCTTCTTATTTTTGTTTTTTTGTTTTTAATTATTATCATTTTTTTTTCAAAAAAAAAAAAAAAAGAGAAAGAAAAAAGCTAATAGAAGCAGTTGTTGTGCGCTGATTTATATATATATATATATATAAAAAAAAGAGAAAAAAAAACAAATTAAATAAAAATTCGTTTTTTTTTTTTTTTGTATTTTGTTAGAAAACAACAACAACAAAATTAGGCCACAAACATTTGGCAAATGCAGATGTTTGTGTATCATGTATTCTACATTTTATTCTCTAGACATAGACACATATATATAAACATATATATATATGCATATATATATAAATATAATTTTTTTTTTTTGCGTGTGTGTGTTTATAGCTATTAGAGTTATGGAGAGCATAATGTATAGTAATCTAAAATTAGTTATTTTTAATTATACATGTAAATCGCATCAACTTTGAATGTGCTAAGGGCAGTTGCAGCTAGGATTAGATAAGCTGAGCTGAGAGCGAAAGAGATAGATTGAGAGTGGGAGAGAAACGTTGCCTTCAAGGGGAGCATTAAGCAGCAGTAGAAAGAACAACACACACTCGATTGAAAGAGAAACGAAACTAGAATTTAAATCAAAATCAAATGAAATATATTTATTTTGTTTCAACAACAACAACAACGACAACAGTTGCTCTTGTGTGTGTATTAAAAGCCACAATGTTATTTCTCTATATACTTATGTAACAATTCATTTAAGCATGAATCGAACGATCCACCGTTATTAAAATGATTAACTATTGATTTAAAATATGCAACAACAAAAAAAAAACAAAAACAAAAACAATTTGAAAAAAAAAAATAAATAAAATTAAATGAATAAAAAATAAAAAAAAATTACCAAGAACAAATTCAAATGTGAGCAAGAAACTTGGCTTCAAAATGCACGCGACGCAAGCGGCGATTCGCACAGCTGGACAAAGTTTGGATCAAGTGGAATGATAATGAACTATCGTGATCAAATGCCATATTAAATGCAGCAAAAGTAATCTATACATGTGTATATATATATATGTATGTATATGCATATACATATGCATCCAAGCCCACGTATCTATAGAGGCAAGCATAGCTGTGTTGGGATCGCCGCTTGCTGTGTGCATTACGTGAATGACACCGATAATTACAAAGAAATGCAAAAGCAAAATTAACGAGAAAAAAAAAACAAAAAAAAAAAACTACAAAAAAGTAACAGAAAATGCAAAAAAAAAAAAAAGTTTAAAATTACAATTAAAATTAATGCTAATACTAATTTAAAGTAAAAGAAATTGTATTGTAAATGTAAAATAGTAACGTTTTCGTATGTATATGTAGTTAGACTAAGGCTAAACTCTATAGAAAGTATAATACATACATATATCTATATATATATATATATATATATCTATATATATATACATATTTATAAATGTAAAGTATTTCGTTGTTGTACGATTAAAACAAATACGCATTTTTTTTGTTAGTAATAAAACTCAATTCAACTGAAAATGCATCAAATCAAACACGAATGCACAGAGACAGAAGGAGAGAGACAGAGAGAGAGAGAGAGAGAGAGAAAGCAAGCAAGAGAAAGATTGAAAGGGAAATTTGTACATTTAACGACAACAAAGGCAAAACAATAATGAAAACAAAAATACAATAGTAAGCGATATTAAAGAACTTTGCTAAAAAAAAAAAAAAAAACAACAACAAAAAATCTATATAATAAATGAAAAATGAAAAGAGAAACGAAAATTTAGTATAAACAAAAGAAATACACACAAATACTTGAAAAGGGGTAAACAACAACAAAGTTACAATAATAATAAATTTAATGCAAATCGAAAACTATTTTAAAAACTTTTAATCATGAAACAAATAACAAACAAAATATTACCAATACCAATTTATATAAAAAACAAGAAACTTTATATAAAAAAAAAGAAAACTAACTAAACATAAGTGTAACTACAGAGAAGCAGAAGACGAAGCAGAGACACACATGAAAAAGAAAATGAAATAAAAAAAAAAGAAATTAATAAAAAATAGTGCCTAACACAGAAGCAAAGTATTACAAGTCGAATCGACGGCAGGCAGCGAAAATTGTTTTTAATTTTCAAATTTTGTTCCAAATTGTATTTGTAACATTTTGCAGTAGCCAAAACGCTTGTTTCAAAAAGTTCTTGCCCATTGAAGTACTCACACAACTAGAAATCAATTTATAGTTTTATATTTATATAGAGTGCTATATGAAGCTGTGTGTTTCACTTTTGATTTTGATTCTCGATATTTAATTTTTTCATTTGTGTCAATCGCGCTTTGAATCTGAAGTAGAAAAGCAAACAACAAGAAAAGTCCGTTCAGTATCAAGTTAGAAACCACCTTACGAACTTAGTTTAATATACATACATATATATGTATATATAATTTTTTTTTTTTTATATATATTGCCCGTCTGCTGCCCCCTATTAAAGATCCCGTCACCCAAAGCAATCGGAGAGCTACTTAGATTTAGACTTTCTCAAGCGAAACAAATTTTTGGCTAAAGCCGAGCCATTTATACTCTTTGAAATTTGTTCATTGATTTTGGCATATGTTTTTTTTGTGTATAAATCTGATTTGTACAGAAGAAAATAAAGCCAATTAGATTTCATATTCACATTTGCTTTGTCCAAATTCACTTTCTCTTTTTGTTTGTTTATGCTCAAGTTTATTTTGAATATACATATATGCAATAACAATTTGTTGTAAGCAAACTCTATATACATATATACATATATGAAGTTACTCAATATATATATATGTATATATACACTTATGTGCAAAGGCAGGAAATGTGTAATGTCCCGACTATACGGCAATCTAATCCCTGTAACTTCCTCTATTCAACACGCTCCATGCTACATTTTAAGTTATGTTTGGGTTCGTTTTTTTTTCCAAATAGAAAATTTAATTATGTTTATTTTACGATTATTTAAAATATTTTTTTTTTTTTTTTTGTGAAAATACATTGTAATTTAATAAACAAGAATGAGATCATCAGCAACCATCATCATTATCAGTAATATACTATGAATATATATATATGTATATATATATTAAAAAAAAAAATGGAAAAGAAAACGAAAACAAAAGTAATAGTGCTTAAATCAATTATTAATAAATTTATAAATAGTTCTAAAACAGAAGATAACTGAAAACAATAACAAAGCAAGGATGAACAGTGAATATGCAAAACAATAAAATTGCAATTATATTTATATAAATAATTGCAATTCACGATTTAAGCTATATATATATATATATATAATATATATACATATAAATGTATGTATAAATCGATCTATATATATATACTATATATGTAAATGTATTTTGTTTTATATTTGTCGTTCAAAGAAAATGCTAGAATCGAACGAGCGCGAATAAGGGAGAAAAGAAACATGTGAAATTTACGTAAGGAAAAAATGTGTCATTTTAATTTTTACACTGAAATGCATTAATAAAAATTTTAATATATTAAAAAATCTCAAAAACAGTTTGTAGTTTTATTTCTATTTATCTGATATCATATTGCACATCGAGATGCGCCAGGAACAGCAGAGATATTCAGCGAATTCTATATGCATAATAATTATACATATATTTTTGGATCGACAACTGGAACTAGTCAATTTGTAGGATATCAAGATAATCAATCCTTCAAGCCAAAAGCCCTCGGTCAACTACCAAATTCGTCCATGGCACAACACAAAATACTTTATAGACAACAGGCAAACATTGCATTTCCATTAACTATCATTTTTATTGTTACATATACATATACACATACATAGAACGCAAAAGCTTAAAACTGCCCAAAACAATTCACATGGACATCGCGCACACATCAAGTTTTATAATATATCAAATCAAATTTGTATTCATTTTGCGTTTCTCGCACTCGTCAGTGGATGAGATGTCTTTTGTTTGTTTTTTTTTTTTTTTTTAAATCTGGATTGGTTTGCATAGGGATAGTTCGTTTTAAAAATGGTATATGTTTATCTTTTTTAATTTTAGTTTTAATTTATACAATTCATATTCTTTAAATATATATTATTTTCTTTATGGTTTGCATTCAAAGTATATTACGAAATTATTCAAGCTTTTATTCATTGCGGGCTATCCGAATTGGCTGAAGTTGAGAGTTGGTTTAGCAATCCTTTTGACGATGTTTCAACTTTAGCTTTTCAAAGGTAAAATTTCAAAATATCAAAAGGGAAGGAGATAATTATGAATGACAGCAGAAACGTGAACAAGAGTTAAAAGTTCGAAAGAAATTTTTAAGACAATATGTCGTGAAATTACAAGGACACTAGCTAACTGCAAGGGTATTGCATTTGAAGACTGATCCCATAATGATGTTTTGAGACTTTCTATGTTCACGCTCTTCACACGTTCAAGTTATGTTTGGTATTTCTGCTTTCTGCATGTCTTAGTGTTCCGGTTGTTGTTTTTTTTTTTCTTTTTTTTTTTTTTTTTATTACTGCTGTAGCGGGGCTTGTTCAGTTAGCTGATAACCAGCATTGCCCATAGATTGCTAGGCAAACAGGAGCCAACCGATGCATAGAAAGGCGAGATACAAAAACAGTCTGGACAGCGTTTGTTCATCATCGTACTGTGTGGTGCCACGATTAGCAGCTGAAAAACAACACACGATAAGTATCAATCAATATATATGTATATATTTACTACTCACCAGCTGGCCGTGGCTCGCCAAAGTTAAGCGATGATGTAAAGAAACCAAAGGGAAAAGCACCAATGCCGAACGATACATGGAAGCTGTCACCAAATCCAAACCCCGGGAAGCCCGGAGCCGGCTCTGGCTCTGATCGCTGGCCAGCAGGACGTGGCGGCACCTTATTGCTATCGAGCACAAAAGTAGATTATATGAATTTAGTTATCCATTTTTGCATGCTTGTTGGCCATTGTGTTGCACTTACCGTGGGTCTTCTTGGCGTGTGCTATTGCGACCATAAAGGGGTATGACTTTATCCTTATCAACGGCTGCCTTGCAAACTGGGCAGAGCTTGCGATTGGGCCGTGTTTGCAGCCACTGATGCAAACAGGGCCAGCAAAAGAGATGGCCACACATGCTGACTACCGCATCCTTTGCCGTGTCCAGGCATATATTGCACTCGTACAGTGATTCCTCATTTTGCTCCTTGTCGTTGCTGCCGCTGCTGCTGCCGCCAGTAGTTTCACTTGTCGATGATGTTGTTGTGTTTGTTGATGTTGCCGGTGCTGATGAAGACGGCGTCGTTTCATTTGCGGCCGACCCATTCAAATCGGCAATATTACCGCTGGCCAGGGCGCTGCCTGTGAATGAATATGATGTTGACCGATGACGCAGCTCAGATGTGGGCTCAGTGGATTGCTTGGCCCAGCCAATGTTGTCAGTGTCCACACGCTCTGGGCCATTGTTGTTTGAAATGTTTTCATTGCCGTTACCATTGTCATTCCCATTGCCGCTGCCATTTGATGATGTGCTGGGCAATTCTGGCGCCGTGGCCAACTGTGGCTCGCCAATCAGAGTGGCTGTTGCCGCTTCCATATCCGACACTCTTTACCCACTTAAAAAATATACCACAAGACTTTATTGTTTGATGGCTTGCTCAAACGTCCCCAATACGCGAGATCTAAAAATGAAAAGAGAACAACAATATAGTAATTGCATTTGAAAGCGGCCCATTGCAAGAATAGAACTGAACAGAAAAAGCGTAGCAATTATGGATATCGTCAACCTGGTGTGAACCCACAACTGCAGCTAATTGGAATTGCTATATACACACATTTATATATATATATATGTGCGTGTGTTAGTTGAAAACATACAAATACACACAACTATCCAATCAATAGTCTGCACGTTCCTCAACATAGGCGCCAAGTGCTAGACGTGGCTTAGTTCCGCTCTGATGTATTTGGTAAACTTTTAACAATTCAAAAAAAAAAAAAAGAATAATAATTATAATACAAATAATATTATTTAGAATTTATGCCGAAAAGTAACTTCAATTTGAAAATTAAACTACAGCTGTGACATTTGGCGTTAAAGCCTCTAGATTCCATATATATATATGTATATGTATATGTATTTATATATAAAAATACATATGTATATGCTAGCTAGCTAGCTTGAAGTTCGTTTAAAAACAAAGTTTCTATAGTTAACTGTACATTAGATATATATAGACATACACAGAGACACATATACGCATAATGCTGCTCAACTAAATAGGTTCTTCGAAAGCTTAAAAATGTAAATTTCTTTAACAAAAACTGGGATTACAATCAAATCAATTTTACTATATATAACAATTAGTTATGAAGAAAAATTCGAATTCTATATAATTTCTATTATTTTTTCAGTAAAATACATAATAAGTGGCAAAATAAGTTCTGTAAATGTTTATATTAGGTTAATAAAATATAATTTTTATTGACTTTTCAAAATGAAAAAAAAAAAGCTTTAAAAAAAAATCAAATAAATCTTGTTATATAGAAAATTTATCTTTTATGATGAAAAATATATTCCAGGTCTGTAAATTTTATATTAAAAATTAATTTCATAAATTTTTAACGAGCATGTAAAAAATGTTGCTAGTTTTTTTATGTTGTTATTTATTTATTTATATATATTTTTATTTATTTATCTGAGTTTTAATTTGCAGATGCAGTTGCATACTTTTGCACATTATCATTTTAAAAAGTAAGTAAAGTAACTATATTAGATGCAAATTTACAAATACGAAACTCATCTTCGTTATAGCTGATTTAAAAAAAAAATTGATAGCATTCAAATCGGATGATTGTAGTATATGAGTTTCGTAAACTTTCGCAAATGTTAAACCTATTCAGTTGAGCCGCACTGTATATCGCATGTCATTCGCTACGCATGTTTATCGGAGCAAGCGTAATCAAATGTAATTGTGCGGTACTTAAGTTTAATTCGTATGAAAACATGCATGTACATACATACATACATACATGTGCATACACATGTATAGGTGTGCCTATGTACATCATCAGATATGCATATGCTAATCGCATACGCTGTAGGCATTTTACTTGTCTCTGTAATGTCACAGTAAACAGGTGCAAAGGTATGCAATTTGACTACAATAGAAAAAACGTATTACACGCATGTTAAGGCAAAGGGCTATTTATCAATTTATGAAAAATGTCTTTTGGCGCGAATAGCAATTATTTTAAAATAGCCTCCGAATTTTCAAATGCTAAAGTACAGAATGAAGAGTCCAAAGTTTGTATTCAATTAACATTATAATAGCTTCAGTTGCATCATTATGATTATTAAAACCAACTAAATCGAGATCAGACACAGAATGAGAGCGAGAGAGCGAGAGAGAGTATGAGTACACGTCACATGATGCTTTGATAACGATTATACCTGGGCACTAGAAGTTTCAATCGGCTCCGGATATCACAGTTGCGTACCTGACGGAACTTTAAGTAGTGCTGCTGTTGCTGCTTGTTATTCGCTAATGCTATTCAACTTGTACAAACAAAAACAAACATATGTATGAATGCAAGTACATACATGCATATGTATGTATGGAAATATGCCAGGCAGAGCTGCCAGGCAAGCTTTCAGCTACTATATGCGTACTTTGCATCTGACGTACAAACATTTGTACATACGTGACTGCTTACATGTGTATTTGCCATACGTAAATACACGAAGCGTCGCATGTATGTGTGTGTGTGTGTATGTATGGTGCATACGAGTGTAGCGATACCCTATCAGATGAGCAGACACACACACACACAGATACGCACGCATACATATGAAAAAAAAAAGACACGCACATCCACTGACACTCACACACACATGTGTATATGCACATAATAAATACACACACGCACACTGGCGCAAATTCATGTATTTTCAACAACACTGTTATTGTTTGATTGTTTTGGTCAAAATGCCACACAAATAGTTTTTGCAATATTTGGCACTCACATGAAATTCCATTTACCGCGTCACATGAGTCTTTGATTTAACTACAAAGTTTCTTATTTTCAATACCTTGCTTGATATGTGTGTTTATTTTGATTTTCCTCAAGGCGAAACTGGTTGGGCCTGGCATACTATGAAAAAAACATATGTATGTATGTACAAGTGCACACATACATATACATACCTTTTAATAGCGTATCATATGCACACGTAATTTAATTGAATTCAAACAGTATATGTTTATAGAACTTACACTTTGACAACGATTTATATTACATTGAATGTCATTACAACTAATGTGTATTGTTCGCCAAAAAAAAATATATGAACTGGTCAGAACCAGGGCGATAGCGATTACCTCAAATTTTGCTGGCGGCGACAATCGAGAAAGCACTGTTGAATACATCGATAAATAAGTAATAAAATACAAATCGATAATCATTGCGCTTTTTTTATATCGATACGTGGCCAAATAACCATAAAAGCGATATATTTGCATATTTTCCTATTTGTTTTTAATTTTTTAATTTATAGAATATCAATTATAAGTACTGCAGTACAACATAAATGAAAATTGCAATAACCTGATATTTACGAATTTTATTATTTATAGAATGCTAAAAAAAAAAAACTACAAATAAGATTTTCCCTCGTACAACCTTTGGACTCACTTTTTAACTACTTTTTAAACAGTAATTTTCAGGTACTTGTCATTATGATATGTCCACATATCGATAAGATATGATATTCATTCGATGTTTTTCGCTCGTAAATATGACTTTCAATTTTATTTAACACCATCAGCAATATATTCTTTTTAAAAAAATAATACAACCGATTTGTATGTTGCAAGACTTTAAAGAGATTATAATGAGAGGTAAAAAGAAACTGCTAATAGTGTATAACAATTTCATATATTTGCCGGTAAATATAAATAATTTACGCTTGGCGCAATTTCGTGTAAAAAAGGCTCTGTCTAAGCTAAGATTGATAAGTAATATGTACAATTTTTGTTAACAATTAAAACGCAGCGGCTGCAACAACTTGGAAGGCCATGTAGGCGGTAGAAATCAACGCCACAAAGAAGGATAGCGCACGTGCTGGCTGAGGCACCACGACAACGGCATAGACCAGAGTGTGGACAATGCGCGAGATGCCAACGGCACGGAACAGATTGATGGCAATGAAGGCGCTGGGGTTCGTCAGTGTGTAGAGCAGGCCGATAGCGAAGAAGGGCAGAATGTTCTCCAGATCGTTGCGATGGGCGCGGCGCACACGCTCCACATTGGGATCATCGAATTTAACCTTCAATTTCGGTGACAGCAAATCCTCCGGATTGGCGAATGTCTACAATGGCAAAACGCAAAAAAAAAAAATGAGGCAACAATGATGAGGAAACAACATCAAAAGATTGATAAATGCTCTCATAATCTATGCACTTTCACCTGCTGACCGGACTTTGACACTAGCTTACTTTGGTCTTGACGCGTTGTATGGCCGTTAGCAGAGACATGGCCAACATTTTGATGACCAGCAAACCGGCCCAGAACGTGTAGCTCTTGAACACCGGGTTGTTTAGGGTAAGCAGTTCCAGACTCATCTTTCTAATTTGATTTCGTTTCGTCCAACCAATAAGTAGTGAACCGTTTTCGGGCGTTGCAAACTATCAACTGGCGTGAGCACTGCGTATATTCTTATTATATATGTGGTATACGCCGGCTTTTGCTTCGCTCTCTTATGCGCCTCTCTCTCTCTCTCTCTCTCTCTCGTACTCTCCCTCTCTCTCACACTCACACTCTGCGTCGTTTGTGCTCGCTCACTCTCTTTCACTCTCTCGCTTGTATGCTATGTTGAAAGCGCTGAGTCAGACTGACACCATCAAAACAAAAAAGAAAACACACGCACACACAAACACACACACATGCGTACCTAAACTTACCAAAGTTATAAATCGCATAAGGCCGGTCAATAGGCTCATCGCATAGATTTTGAGCAGCAGCACCGCCGACCAGCCGATATAGCAACGGAACACCTCATTGTCCAGCGAGATTAGCTCGTGATGCAGCATTGTTACGACTTGACATTCACTAGACGATTGATTCAGGTTCTATTGGCTACCCGTAGCTATATGCTAGATATTCCATATGCATATGTATGCACTTACATTTACAGCGGGATGTCAATTCGATTCTAACGACGGGCGCAGAGCAGGTTATCGGCATAATCTAAATGTAATATTTACTTAGTATACGATTTATACATATATGTGAACAGGTTTAGATAGCTACACTACGCCCTCTATGGAACATGTGTGAGCGAGTAAGTTATTCGCCTACACTTAACCCTTGTTGTACTGTTGGATTGTCAGACATTATAATTTTAAATCGATAAATATCGATTTCAGCTGCATTTAGGCTGTACAGGATTAAGTTATTTCAAGACGAATATATGAATATGTATATGTATAGCCTATCTTTACTTTATTTTGTATTTATTTATATTTTCCAAATAATATAGCTAAATAAGCCCCATTTTTTGTAGAGTATGTACATACCTCCAATGTTGCTAGCGTCACATCTCTACATCATAGCGATTAAATGAATTGACAAAAGCTCAAACAAAAATGTCTGTAATTGCCGAGAATTGAAAACAAAAAGCGAATAATTTTCAAATTAGCCCAGATGCAATGATTAAGCCAGGGGGGCTAGTGCAGAGACACTGTCAGCATTAACAAGTCAATGTATGTATAGTTGAAAGGTTTACGTGAGAGATCACTTTAAATTGCAAATAGAGCTGATGTTGATTAAATAGAAAATTATATAAATTATTAAGTAATGTCTATGCGTGATTATAAAAAATATAAATGCATATAAATATATAAATGTCTAGTTCTAAATTAAATCAAGTAAACTTCAATTACATATATCAAGTATTAACTTTTATAATATATATAAGACCTTCAACATGTAGCTCGGTAGTTTAGATTATTCCTTTAAAGGTTATATTATATTTACTTACAGATTATAAGTAAACTGATACTACTTCTTATAATGCTTAGAATACTTTCAGTCAGCTCTGTAATGAAGAGTGCATTACAGGTTATACAACACTTTCATACATAGTTGTGCTTATCATACTCCTATACTCTTAAAATGCGTGTAAGACTGTCAGAAAGTTCTACAATTGGGGTTATCGCCTTATGACACTCAGCATGTAGTGCTTAAAAAATGCGCTTATACTACTCTTATTATTCAAATAAGATTCCCAATCGGCGCGTTAATTATGAGTTATATTTCCTTATATGTAAGTACGAGTTATTCCGCTTATATGACACTATAATACATAGTTTATTGGCCTGCTTATATTAGTTGTTTTAATGTGTATAAGACTGTCCATCAGCTCTTTAATTCCACTTATTATCTGTATGATTTTGTGACAGCTTACAAGCGCGCATAGACCATTTCTTATACTACTAATAAGTATAAGATCTTGGGGATTTTATGACACAGCTTATAATGTGTATAAGGCCTTAAACAGCTCAATAGCTGGGATTTCTCTCTTGCGAATTTGATCACACTGGCCATGCAGAGCTTCTAAACGCACTAACTCTTATATTTTGTATGAGACTTTCAATCAGCACTCCACTTGAAGTTCTTATAAATTTGATTGAGAGTACTGCTCTAGCTAAAAAGCACGCGTATATAGCCTCTTATAGTGCGTATAAGACTTTCAATCAGCGCTGCAGTTTTGGTTAATCTTTTATGGAATTTCCGTCACGTCTCTAGCTTATAAAGGCACTAGGGCCAACTCTTATAATAATATAATATAAGACTTTCAATGAGCTCTCTAATTGGAGTTATTGCCTTGACATTACGAGGCTGCTCTAGCTTTTAAGCCCGCTTTAACTAACTCTTATATAACTAATACTTACAAGACTGGCAATCACTTCTTATAGAATGTTTAATACTCTTATACTCTTAATACTTATAAGACTGTCAATCAGCTCATAAAACTTCTGTGACTCTTATACTAATTATAAAAAACCTTCGATGACTCTTCTACTACTAATAGCCTCATTTCGTGAGGCTGCTCTAGCTTATAAAAAACACGCTTATACTAAGTCTTATACAGCTAGTACTTTTATTCTGCTTTCTTATTGGCAGTTTTTACCCTTAAAGATTCTCAGGTACTCTGAAGTTAAGTTAGTTTGAATGACATATAAAATGTGGCTTGTTCCCATTTTTGTCTGATTTTGCTCAGAGTTCACTGCAATATTGAAAAGATTTATTAACATTTTTGCTTTGCGCTCAAATTAGCAAATTGAGTAAATCTAGAGATCGTGCCAGTGCGCACTCATTAAGAGACCTTCATCAGAATTTTGTGAACAAATTAAAATCGCCAACTTATGTGCGCAAAGCTCAGTTGCAGCTCAACTCAATCAGCTGCCGGTAGCCGCTGCAAGTTTACTTTAAATACTTGTTGTTGTTGTTGTCTTACTTAAAGTAAAGTGCGCTGTAATCTCTCATCATCATCATCATTGTCATCATAGTCAGCAGCAGCGTCTCCGCTTTTCATCATTGGGCTGAGGCCCAGTTGTGGGTCTGTCAACATTATGCCAAAGAAAACCGCAGGCGAGCTGCACTTCAGAATGAAATGTCTCTTCCTACGATTCTTGAGTGTAATTAATTAATTTCGCGCTCATTTAACTATGCGCCCATTGTTTGCCATTGCTGCTGCTGCTGCTGCTGCAGAGCATAAAACATAATGTGCACAATTTACATAATATTCGGATGGGGCTGCAATTGCAGCTCAGTGATCGTTCCACATTGGTCGTGTACGCGCGTCGAATTCAACTCGAATTCCAATTCTATTCTAAAGGATATCCGAAAGGAACTATTTAGTTCTTTTTTTCTGTTCTTTTTTTTTTTTTTGCGAAAAATGTCTCACGGCGAACGCAAAGGTCGCCTGAATGTGGTTAAATTTTTAGAATTGGTAAAGCAAATTATTATATTTTTTTTTTCAAAGTGAAAAACATAAAAATGAAATAGTTGAGCAAAATAAGTTAACAGAGTTCTTAAAATTTAATTATAAAGTTCATTATACAACTGAGTAAAAGTTTTCGAAGTCAAACTTAAGCTAAAGAGCAAATCAACTAGTTGGGAATGCCTGACTAGCAGTTACCCTGCCTCACATGCCGCAGTAGTTAGTATATTGGAACAGCTAATAATTGAGCATAGCTTCGAAGACACTACTACAAGTTAGGCAAGTTAGCCAAGATTTCTAAACGATCTTTATAGCACTTGATGTGTTATGGAAACGAAAAAACTTGATCTGAACGCTCTACGTACGATATGAGAAGTCAAGTGTGACAAACCAAGTTCCTAGTTATTCAACTGGCTTATATAGTATATAGTACTAAATTAACTCGGCTGTTGATTAAAATTTACATATACAATTGTATATACTTGACAAGATCTGCTTTAACATACATACATATATATGAATAACCATTTCTAATGGTGCTCTGGGGTAACAGAAATATTTTTTCTTTATCAAAAATATTTCTTTATTTATACATATATGTATTTATACATATAACTATGTGTGTCTACTACGTTGTCATATCTTCAAATTTATATGGCATCAAACTAAAAGATAAGAACTCAATGGAATACTATGAATGCTCAATGCTCAACTCATACACAGCTCTTGAGATATCACCCAAATTATATTTTCGTATACTTATGTTACCAAAGTGCATAGGTTATACCTTACACTAGCACTTCAGTAAGCATTTAGGAGCTACATATATCATATGTATATACTTTTACGTGTATTACATATACTTCTATACCTACCTTTCAGTAAATATTTATTAGTTTTGCTTTTTTTCTAAGTGATCTAATACCAACTATAATATATGCATACTCTTATACTTGTAATGCATATGTGTATTACAAGAGAGTATAAGTATACATAGATTAATATCTACTGCTATACCTACCTTTCAGTAGACTTTTAGGAGTTTTCTATAGCATTTCTAAGCTTCTTATAAAAGCTCTACTACTTATTCTATTATTGCTTAGGCCTTCTCCGTTGCCTGCCTGGTGCTGCATTTCTATAGCTTTAACGATCGGGACATTATGACCTCATTCATGGCCACAGGCACATTCACTGGCTACATAATTGTCGTCATAGGTGTCTTTGCAGGTAAAACAAAATCAATCAATCAATATATATATATATATATATACATATTTGTATATGTGATAATCAATTGTATCGCCTAGGCGTACTGATGCGTGCACCCATTCACAAACGCATCGACATCTTCTTCAGCGTGCTGGGCTGCGCTCTGTTTGTGGCCAGCGGGATCTTCATTATCGAGGCCTGGGAGTTCTCGTTTCGTACACGCACCCGGGATCTGGCGCTGATCAAGGCATCATTGTCCATTGTGAACGGTGTACTGTTCGGCTTCGATGCGATCTTTACATTTCGGGATAAATAATACGAATATTTATATTTCTAATATTATTGCCCGCCTTCTCCTCCTCCCATTTTTGGCGCTGCTGCATTTACAATCGTATTATACTTAAGACACTTAAGACATATACTTTCTGCATGCATCCATACATACATACATAGATAGATAGAGCAGACGTACATACATGCATACATACATATATAGATATTAATTGTCAAATCATAATCATAATGTATTTTGTATTACAAACGTAAAATCTGAACCAAAAACCTAATCAAGGGAAGTGGGATTTGTTCTATTGCTAGTACATCATTTTTTTGTTTTATTCTTTTCACTTTAGCTTTTTAAATAATTTTTACAATTTTGTGTGCATTTGTTTTGTTTCATGTCAATAAAAAAATATACATGTGTATAATATAATATTTATAAGCCCGCATTTTGCATTAAAGGTGATTACAATTAGGCTAAACACACGCACACACACACACATTAACACACGCACACAAACACGCAGGGAGACAGAGAGAAAGAGAGAGAGAGAAACATACAAACAAACACATGGAGACACACCCTCACATATTGAGGTACATACATCAATTAGCCGTTGACATGGAAAATCATGAAAAGTAGCTTGAATGCGTTTTTACATTGTTAAAGTAGTTAAATTTAAATTTTTATTGTGTGTTTGTTTTTGTTTTTTTGTTGGTTTTTATACCCTGAACCCATTGAAAATGGGAATTCAGGGTATAATGGTTTTGTGAAAATGTATGTAACAGGCAGAAGGAGAAGTCGCAGACCCCATAAAGTATATATATTCTTGATCAGCATAAAAAAATAAGTTGATTGAGCCCTGTCCGTCTGTCCGTCCGTCCGTCCGTCCGTCCGTCCGTCCGTCCGTCCGTCCGTCCGTCCGTCCGTCCGTCCGTCCGTCCGTATGAACGTCGAGATTTCGGAAACTACAAAAGCTAGAGAGCTGAAATTTCACATGAACATGCGTATGTTAGCTACGCAGTACGAGTTTATTTTGTTTTTTCGATAACGCATCCCATTTCCAAAATATCGATAAAAAATCGAAAATTCGTTTCCATTTTTTAGGTTTTTTGGACATAACTTCTACATTATTTCAGCTAGAGACTTCAAATTTGTTTATTTAGATAGATATTATAGATACGCAGATTATGTAATTTACAGATTTTAGATGCCACGCCCCCTTTGTCCCCAATTTGAAAAAAACGCATTTCAAATACTAGAGACTTGCAATTTGGCATATACATAGATTTAGATACTCTTAATCTACTTTGAAAATTTCATAAAGATAGTCCATCTAGAAATGGAGTTATGAGCGTCAAAAGTTCAGCCCAACCCACCCCCAAGCCACGGCAGCAACTGCGCAGTTAGCAGAGCGCGCGCTCATAAGTGCGTAAAGAAGAAGAGTATCACTTTTTTACAGGGTTCAGGGGATCTCGTAGTCGAGCCGTCTCGACTAGAGCCTTCTTACTTGTTTGTTTTTTGTCTTGTTTTTCTATGATTTTTTCCATGATTCATTGACGTGAGAACAATATGCACGTCGTCTTAAGTCGTCATCATCAGCATATTTGTTGTTGTTGTTGTTGTAGTTGTTGCTGCTGTTGTTGTTGCTCTAGGCTGTTGTGGCGGCGTTGTTGTTGTTGTTGTTGTAGTGTTGCGTTGTCTTAGGCAGAATTGTGTATGTTAAGGCGGAAAATATCATGAGCAACGAAATAGGTACCGGCATTGGCTTTCAGCACAAACACCTGAGAGAAAGCGTGTGGAGGATCGTCGTCGCACTGCAATTCGATTGAAAATGCATTCACATTATATTACAAAAAATGTCAGCAATGGCCAATATCAAATATTAATAAAAATAGCGCAATTATGTTTGAGTCAATACGTGCTCAAGGAAATTAGAAATTCAGAAATTTGATTAGCAAAAAGTTGGAAGCAAAAGAAAAAGAAAAAAACAAAAAGTGTGGGGGAGAAGAGGAGGAGAGAGTAAATAAAACAAATATAAGGCCGCATGAATGAATGGATATCTTCGGTTCACCGAAGCTTAAATACTCTTGCAAAGGGCATTTAAATAGACTATGTAAACTATATCTCAGTTTACAGTTTACGAGTTATATATATACATTATGGTATTGTATATAATTGATATCATCATCATATATACAAGAATTTGATCTTCAATACATAGCGTAAACATAGTGTTTTCATTAATCGTAAGAATACAATGTTTGTTTTTCTATATTCTATATATGTCATATAACATGATCAGATCATATGCATATATATAATTCTCTGCTATAAATCCATTTATGGAGAAAACTTTTTGTAAGTATAAAACAAATGCTTCTATTTAACATTTTGAAAATACAGTATACAATATATACAGTATAATAATATATTTGCTTTGGATCCTAGCTTGAGAATTCCTTGTATATCACATCATCATTCTGTGTCCGAAATTCATTCACACATCTTGAATATTCGACGGCAAGGGCACTCCATCCAAGGCAGAAAGTAAATAGAGGAAGCATCATCGTGTGTGGGGTAGCGTTAAACCATGCAATGCCAATATATATTTATTAACAATACTTTCAGCAATAGCACTGGCAATGGCTAGAACTTGTCTTGTGTTGTAAGGACATGATGTTCGCATTTGAGAGCAATTGGCAACAGATGGTAGATCTCTCCTGCCGTTGGCCTGGCTGTCTCTGTTTATCTGTCTATGTATGAGTGTGCATATGTGTGTGTATGTTTTTATTTATGAACATAAATTGTAGTTGTGTATGCGAGTAGTAGTGTGTGGTTAGCATGGTTCAAATAGAACAGTTATACCAAAAGTATTTAACTCATTTAGTAGTTCAATGTGTGGCAATTAACTTTTTGTTACGATTAAATGCAACAGAATGCTGTTTACTTTGCCTGGCCAGGATCGCTCTCTCTTTCTCTCTCTCTCTCTGTGTGTGATTTTGATTGTTGTTGTGGCTGTTGCGGTTGCTGTTGTTGTTGCTGTTGCTCTTGATCTTGCTCTTGCTGTTGCTGTTGCCGTTGCATTCGGTCGAGCTGATTGCGATTGGCTACACATTATGCAGCGCTAGCCTAAAGATGTCGTGCTGCACAAAGAAGCTAACGCCCACAGGTTTCAGTACAAAGGTCTGAATATACGCATGCGGCTGATCCTCATCGGTCTGCATCAATATAGTCATACATGTATATATATATAGTTACATATATATATGCCAACCTTCTATATGTATTTATATTGTTTGAATGCTCAAGGCTCCCATATGATGCTCACCTGTAACCGTCCAAGGACATTTATCAAAACACCACCATCAAATGTGGGCTGCGAGTCTACTGTTGTAATTACTCGTGTGATCTTTTGGAAACTGAGGCTCTATGTTAACAAAAGAATAGACAGATCAATATTATTCATATTTTTTAGGCTTTTTTTTTTTGTTTAATTTTAGCGCTACTTACCTGGACTTTTTCAAGAATTTTTGGCGCTCCTTGGATTTGGTGCCCTTCGAAAGTCATAAAGGACTCCGTTGCCTGGGCGAAATAAAAAGAGAAACATTAGTGTGTGAGCATGTGTGTATGTGTGTGTGCACATACATATGTATGTATGTATAGCAATGTACATACACACACTTGATTATTCGTGCGAATTTAGCATATATAAAGATGTCTGTGTACATATGTATGTGTGTGTGTGTGTGTGTATGCGTATGTATGTGTCATACTTTGTATGGGGAAATTTCGAGAATGCCACATTTATACCCTAACCTGTGCACACACACATATAAATTCTTTATTTAATATCTGTACAGCATTTTAAGAGCGGCGAATATCATAAAATAATCACCGATTTGCGCGCTCTTTTTTATCGGTGCGGGCAAGAATTATGCTGTAGGTATTTTGTCAAGGGCGCCATGCGCGTCACCTCTGAGATACAAGGAACAATAATATTGCCCCTGCTCGTTCGTACATACATATGTGTATATATGTACATATATGTATTTGGCAGCCAATTGTAGCAGAGTATATTAATGCTGCTTAGATTGCCTATCGAAATTAAATAGTCAAAGAGTTTCCATTGCCCAATGTGGGACGCCACTTACGCTGTAAAAGTTGACCACATTAGCGCGGTTCGCCGGGTCGTCAAATATGCTATAATATTGTTGAACGAAGCCCTTGCCAATATCTTCGTATTGTGGGTTTAGTGCCATTTTCTTGATGAATTATTTATTAATTAAAATTGGGAAGTCTTGCTATAATATGAGTTTAACTATACAGCTTAAAAGATATTTTGGTTTAGACTTTATGAAACTAAGAGACACTGAAAACGCGAGACACGGGAAAAGTGTGACCAATAGCGAGCAACTCCTATATTCGTATTCAATTTACTTTTCAACATAATTGAATTGTTTCGATTATTCGATTAGAAGCTAGAAACATCGATAGGCAACAGTACAGATTACGTTGTTTATGTTTTTTTTTTAATATTTAATTTAAATTATGCTTAGTATTGTGCCGATTTATTTTCATATTTATTTGTTTTGTCCCTAAGATTTTTGTTTGTTTATATTTTGTTGATTTTTTAAATGTTGCTACCCATGCAGCTATAGAGAAATGTCAATGTATTATTTGAGTTTAAGAGAACGGTCATACTGCAATACTCTCTAAATTCCAAACGGCTGTGCGTTTCGTGCGCAAAGCGATTAAGGAGGTTTTAGTGTTAAAATGTTAGCTTTAGCAAATATTTCGGAACTTTGTCGTATTTGTCTTCGACATTTACGCCAGCAGCAACAACAGGCGCCACAACATGCAACAGTACCAGGAGCCAGAGATATCCATTATCCGCATAGGAACAAATCCAGCTACAATTCAAAAACTCTGCCACATTTGGCAGAAATGTTGAATCAGTTTTTTGCCATTGACATTTTTCAGCAACCGGACACTTTTCCGGAGGAAATATGTGCACTCTGCTACAATGCCATGGAATACTTCCAGCAGCTATGCGTCGTCGCCGAGCAGAGCAACGAGATGTTGAGGCGCCTCGACCTGACCTTGATTGAGGAGCAGCCAGAAGTTCCTATCACAAATACAGGCGCTGAGGCTGGTGCTGGTGCTGATGCTGATCACTCGGTTGGTATATACAAATGTTTACAGTTGAATCAGCTAGTTTTAGGGCTGAGCTAGCGTTTTTGCAGTTGCCTTTTGTGAAAACGGAGCCCATGGAAGATGAAGCCGAACATCAACAAGAATACGATTTCGAGCATGAAAGAGACGCTGCTGTGGATGGTGATGCTGACATGGATGCAAATGCAGATGCTGATACAGACGTCGATGTGACCAATCATAGCCAGCTATCACAGTCAACAAATGATGATGAGACCGTCATGAGCAGCTGTGCAGCAACAGAAGAGGCGGTGGAGGAGGCGGAAGCAGAGGCAGCAGTGGCGGCGGCGGCGGCTGCGGTGGCTGCTGCCAACAAACGAAAGCTGCTCGCCTGCCAGCAGTGCGGCAAGCAGGTCTACAAACTACCCTATCTGGAGGCGCACATACGCAGCGTCCACGAGGGTCATCCCAAGCCATTTCTCTGTCGGAACTGTGACAAAGCCTTCACACGCTACGAACAGCTGCGTTCGCATGTGCGCAACGTTCATCCAGCTGTGGCCGCTGCCACCAAAGCAGCCAGCGAAGAACTGGAGCTAATCTGCGAGCAATGCAATCGCCGATATAGTACCAAGAATGCACTCGGCGAGCACCTGAAACGACATGCACAGGAGAAGCCACACATATGCGAACATTGCGGTGCCGCCAAGGTGACGCGCACCGAGCTGCTCACCCATTTGCGCATTCACAATCCCGACTGGGAGAAATTTAAGTGCAAGCAATGTCCGCAGCTCTTTCGGCACAAGAGCGCCATCAGCCGGCATGTGCGCGTCGTCCATGAGGGACAGCGACGCTTTCAGTGTGGCCACTGCCAGAAGAGATTCGGCACCCATGCCTCTCAGCTGCGACACGAGCGCCTGCATATTTTAGATATTAACTAAATCGGACCCGAACTCTGTCCACCACATTCCAAAATGATATATGTATATGATATACTTATATGTATTCCATTCCATATAACCAAAAATGTATTTTAATTCCACTTTGTTCACATTTTTTTACATTCATCGATCGCATCGAGCACTTTGATATATGCACAAAAGACAACACAAAACAACCAAAGCAAAGCCCAACTGCTTTGCAATAAAGAAAAAATGAAATCAATGTTTACTTGAATGTATCTTTACTGTAATCTATCCGACATATGTTTATAACTGGCGACACAACTGGCTGACTCAAATTTCTTATAGATATTTTTGTAAAATTTTTAAACCATTTATAGCCGACGCAACTTTAAACCGTTCTGAAGTGAAAAGTCTGACGAGCTTAAATTTCTTACAAATATTTTTGTAAAATTAAAAAAAAAAATAAGAGCTGAATTTCAAATTTCTTATAAACTCTATTGTATGCCATGCATGGTTTTTTTTTTTTTATAAAAAGGTAATTATTATTTTTTTCTGTGTTTCTCTATTATAGATTTGGTTGTGCTTATTTATAATTGATTTTGGAATATATCTGTGAGCCATTCCACAATAGGAGAAAAAAATACTTTGCTAATCTCAAGTCTTTAGAGCATCTATAGCTACTCCCTATTGGATACCTTGCTTCGGTTATTGAACGCAAACCAGTCAGTCAGTAATCAATCAGTCGATCCATCCATCGGTCAGCCAGCATGAACAGTATTTTGTACATTAATGTTAATGTTATTGCGACAGTTTTGATACACGATATGAATTATTTGAACAGATTTGTATAGAGAATAAAGAGCGATCCTAACGTACAATCCGTGCGGGGCCAGCACAAAAGTTGCCAACTTGCCGTGAGGCAAACTCCTTGTTGAACCAACTCTTCATGGAAACCACCCAGTACTCCATTTGGCTGTCGTGCGTATGGATTTCGATGAGTTGATTAAGCTCCCTCTGAATTTCTCTGGCCAGCTGCAGATCGTTGTCGTCGAATGCCTCGCAAATCTTGTGCACAAGATCGGGTCGTATGTTGACAACGACCAAGCTGCTGCAATTGAAGCCGGACATGAGGCCGCTGGCCAGCAATGCCGCAGATGCTAGCATCACGACACGTCCGAAGCGCAAACAGCGCTGGCCCATTTCTAGATCGGCGCTGGCATAGTAGAGACCCATAAAGTTCGGTATGCACTTCTCGGCCTTCGAGCAGAACTCAACCATGTCTACTGCAAGGCAGATGCCAATAATATTAATCTGAAGTCAATTGTCTCACGCAACTTACGCTCCACGCCCGTCATCGACGGCATGTGATAGTAGAAGAATGGTCGTGTCGGGCAACGACTGGCTATATTCTGACAGTATTGAACCAATTGATCCACATTGCGTGGGCGATAGAATAGTTCGGGCAGCGTGACAACGCCACTGACACGCACCTGTTCCGCGTGGGCGGCTAGCGAGAGGACATCGGGTAGCGGTGCTCCGCCCACCTGAACCATTATCATTAGATTATGACGGACGGCCGCACGCTGCCAATACTCGCAGTTCGCCTTGCGTTCGCGCACACGCATCATTGGGCCCTCGCCGACGACACCATTAATGAGGACACCCGAAATCATTTGACTTCGTAGCCATTCCGCATAGCGATTGATCGGACGCACGTCCAGGGATCTGCGACTGCACATACAAATGTATACATACATATATATATAGGTTTATGTAGATGTTTATGGTTTATAGACTCACTCATCGTCCTTGAAGCAGGTAAATACTGGCGCTAACAGTCCCTGAAATCTTGAACTGAATACCAATGTTTCTTTGGGCAATGAAGTCGGTGTCAGTTCGGCTTCAGCTTGATCGTCTTCTTCATCCTTTTCAGCTTCCCGCTCTATGGGTGGGTGAGTTATCATTTCTTTTATATACAATGTACAGCAAAATTATTTTGCATAGATTACCTGCAGCCGCTGGCAATTGGGGCTCGCTGATTCGGCTTTCCGATGAATGTGGACCCTTTTCACGTTTTGCCTCTTCTGTCTTACGGAACCAGGCCATACTGCCGGCTAGAGGCAAAATTGTCAAGGGCTACGATAAATTTTGATGAATTATTTGTTTGAATTGAGCGAAAAGTCGCAAACTGCGCAGTAAAATAACATATTCATATATGTTAGTACAAAGTATGTGCTAGTGCTAGCGCATATTCAAAGTGTGGCGGGTCTTTTCAGTATGACCACACTTTGGTCAAAGCTAAAAAATCGATATATGAATATACTTCAACTGTTTAAATACAAAACAGAAAGCCATTTGGCTATGTGAGAATTAAAATTATATTTTTTATTCATTTAAAATTTTCGAATTGCGGCACGAATAGAAAAAGTCGTGCAGTCGATATTCTCAAACTATGCAATTTTTGGGAGATGTAGACTTTCGCATATTAAAATTATCCGCTGACAAAATTAGAAACCTTGCTAATAAAAATAAGGTGAATAAAAGCTACCCATGTTTTGTTAGAAAGTTTTTTTTTTACTTATCTAATATATTGTATTTATTTAAAATTTATCGTTCAAATTTATTTGGTTCTTTGATCTATCGATAGTTAGCCGTTTTTGCCAATGATATTTTTGAATACCAGTATATTGTTGAACTAGAAATCGAACTACAATCGATATAGGTTGTTTTAGAAAAAATCGATACTACATCATTGTGAAATCGTTCTTCGTTGGAAGCAGTTCGCGTTCTCCGTGAATATTCTAAGAAATATACATATAATTTTATTTTTCGTCACGGTGAGTGTGCTTTCATATTTGTTTAATTTATTATTTTGTTAACTGCATTTGTGGTGTGCTAAACGGTGAAAGTGACAAGTTGAATGCCAGCAACGGTGCAATTAGTTTGTGCAATAGTTATTGTTTTGGTTTTTTTTTGGTGTGGGGTGCTCCTCTAGACGGCCGGCGGAGCACCACTTTTCCGCGCTAGCTTAGCTTTTTAGTGGATACACACAATGCGCAACAACGATGGTGACTTCGTTTGCACGACGAATGCATGGGCACACTTTAGTGTGGTGTACTTGCGTTGTTGCCTTTTTCAAAATGGCGGCCATTGCAGACAAGTTGGAAATAAAAAGTTTATAATAATTGCAAAATATTTAATTAATCCACAAAGTGTTCGTGGATTCTTGATATGCAAAGAGAAAGGCATTAGTGCGCATATGTATATGTTTTTGTTTTCTTTGTCTGATGTATGTTGTAGTTCTTTATAGTTCGGATATTTTGATTATTGTTATTTTCAATTTGACTTATGTAGTTGTATGGGTGTGTATATTATACTTGTGCTCACACATTTAGAGGCACGTACACACACAAACACTCGGTTAGTGACACATGCGCATCACATTTAAACGTGCGCTTGTACGTGTATATATGGATGTGTGTGTTTCAGTTGTTTTTCTTTGTAATCTCGCTTTGCTTCGTATTTGTAGGCAATGTAACGGCTGAGCATTGCTTCTATCCCCAATTACTGCAGTTTTTGCGTATGTACACACATGCATTTCGTCTTAAGATGTGCAGCTGCTTCGCACGCATACACACACAATTTCTGACGTTGCTTTGCGCGCGTTAAATGCGAACGACGCAATTTCGTTTGGGCACCTTTCGCTCCCTGTTTACAGATCTCCTTCTCGCTCGCTCTTTATGTTTTATCTATTGCTATTGCTAATAACGCGTTGTTTGCGCTTAATGCGCAATATTGCCAGCCCGCTTGCACATTTGCTATTCAAATGGGCGCCAATTTTTTGTTTTCCTTCATATTGCTCTTATGATGATTGTTATGAAATAAGCATAGTACAAAATGAAGCACCTGCAGTATACACACACGCACATGTATGTGATCCAATTTCATGTTTGTTAGTGTGTGTGTGTTTGTGTTTGTGCAGTTGATCAAGCATGCATGCGTTTGTGATTGGTCACACATATTTGACAGGAGTATAGATACCTGAATCCATTTGCAAATTGGGACAATTGCATTTGAAAACTGTGCATATGTATGCAAATTATATTTTTATATAAATGCATCAAATCTTGAATAAACAATAAATAGCGAATTCTAGTCTGTAATATCGCAATAAATAGAAAATAATAGACTATGAGGTAAACATTAAAAATATGAAATTTAAGAATTTCGAAATTTCAATCTGCAACATTGCGATAAATAGAATATTTTAGACTAGACTGTGCTGGAAGTAAACAATAAATAATATAAAGCATATGTTCAACCTGAAAGGATAGTTTTCATTTCTATTTCTAGCTTGATCAAATATGAGCTGTATTACAATAAATATATAAATATATATACTAGATAGTTTTATAGAATGAGCTGAAGATTAATTCATAATCTAAGTATAGAAACATCGATTTACTTTCATTCCTGTAATTCAGGCAGAGGTGTTCAAGCTTTTGACCTTAAAAATATCAATGCTTATTTTATTTTTTGTTTATTTTATTACTATTATTATTTTTGTTTTACTCGAGTTGCGTTTTTACCGTTTGTTGTGGACCCCCCTAGAAAGTCGTTGTGCATATTTTCCACGCGACTGCTTTGAGTGTGCGTGCGTGAGTGTGTGTGAGTGGCACGATTTGTAGATCTAAAACTAAAAACTACAATTCATTACTTCAACTTGATTGATTCTGCGCATAAAAAGCAAAACGCAAAATTCACGATGCTCGAGTGGTGGCAGAGCACAAAAGAAAAAGAAATCCAGAGGCCGTGTAAAAAGAGCGATTCATGGCACGAAAGAAAAAAAATTAGTAAAAAAAAAAAATAAATGTATGCACTCACACAATGGCTCAAGTGGGGGCACTCAAAGCTGTGGGCTGCAACAGCATCAGCAGACGATGGCGACGACGACGACGACGTCGCAACTGAAGTGGAAGTTTTGAAGTGTTCCCAGAAGGCTGGCAGCCCAAGCCGAATAGCTAAGGAAAATGCACAGCATGAAACCGAACAAAAAGAAAATTTCTGCAGCTGCTGAAGCAAAAAAAAAAAAAAAAAGAATTCAACCCCCGCTGCTGATGTAGATGTTGTTGGCGTTGCTGCTGCTGTTGCTGCTGCTGCTGTGGCCTTCGTTGCAGCAACATTTGCCACATTCGCATCAGTTGCGCGCCAGCGCTTCGGCGCTGAGCGTCGCAGAGCTCTTACAGTGACATTCAACGTGTGGTTAATCCATCATTCCAATCCAATCCAATATATCTTGCAGAACTAATTAAATATGGCACGTACCAAGCAGACCGCCCGTAAATCTACTGGAGGCAAGGCTCCACGCAAGCAGCTGGCCACTAAGGCGGCACGTAAATCGGCCCCGTCCACAGGTGGTGTTAAGAAGCCCCATCGTTATCGTCCCGGTACTGTGGCCCTGCGTGAGATCCGTCGCTACCAGAAATCGACCGAGTTGCTCATCCGCAAGTTGCCTTTCCAGCGTTTGGTGCGTGAAATCGCACAGGATTTCAAGACCGATTTGCGTTTCCAGTCGGCCGCTATTGGTGCCTTGCAGGTAAGTAATTGAAACAGGAATCTGTCTAATTAATATGATTGCAAATTACTAATACGAATCACTCTCGCGATTGCAGGAAGCCTCTGAGGCCTATTTGGTTGGCTTGTTTGAGGACACCAACTTGTGCGCCATTCACGCCAAGCGTGTCACCATTATGCCCAAGGATATTCAGTTGGCGCGTCGCATTCGTGGCGAGCGTGCTTAAGCGAGAATACAGCAACCAATAATAATAATAGTAACAAAAGAAAAATTACACAACAAATCACATTCATATTATCTATATTCGTGCATAGTTTGTTTAAAAGTTACAAATTTTTGTCGTCAGTTGGAGTTTGATTTCATTTTATATATTACACAACATAAATATAAACACTATCTATATATAGAGAGCATTATTATATAACCACACGCATATATAAACATAATCTATGAATATTATAATTAATAACTGTAATACTTATAATTATTATTATAATTAGAAATGTATATTAGTTTTTAAAGTTTGTAGATCGCCCGCTGATCGCATTGCGTCGGCAATCGCCATCAAAATGCGAACCTACGGTAGATGCCGTTGCAGCCGCATCGCTGGCATCGTGCCGCCATTTCGAACATCGCCCCCAAACTCCAACAGCATATGCAGCGTGCTGCCACAGGCAGTGTTGAGCTCTAAAACGGCGGCGTACAGCAGTCCCCCACATCATCAACAACAACAACAAGAACCAAACAGAACCGAAAGAAGCTGCTGTGCGCTCGTCGTCCGCTAAACCAGATCCTTGAGCGAGTGAGAGCAATACTTCCTGTGGCAGCGCCTAAGCGTTGCATGTGCGGCAAGGTGACGTGCACGATGCCAGCGATCGTTGCAACTGTGTTGCGGTTGCCACATGGCGCAACGCGGACAGCGGGCGATCGGGCCAATGGAACAACATCACTAATCGGCCAACAAACATTTCTTCGAACACATCAGAAATGAGTACACAATAATACTGCATCATTTTATATAATACTTTATTTTTTTCACACCTTATATACATATATATATATAATTTTTTTGAGGAAACAACTTAATGTGTAAAGCAGAGGCCCATTTGGGCGTGGTAGTTGATTAAATAAGTTTTAGATTTACATGCATTTTATACGTTTAGGCAAGAAAGTAACCGAAAACAGAAAATAAGAGATACAGCAAACTTACAAGAATGATACAAGTAAAAGTATATAAAAAAAAAAAAAAAAAAAAAAAAAAAAAACCAACAAACAAACCATGCAAAATGACAACATCGTAAAATAGTATAAAGTACATTCTTAAAATGTATACAATCTTAATATATACATACATGTATTACGAATATGATCTATTCTATATATATATATATATATATATATATATATATATATACACTTAACTTTACATAAATGTTTATGGAACTTACAAGATATTCATACAATATATAACAGACAAATAACCCCTCCAATAATGCACTTAAACGTACAGACATTTGCATAGTTTGTTGCATTCAAAACAAAAATACAAAAAAAAAAAAAAAAAAAAACTATAAAATTTAATGTTTTTTTAGCATACAATAGAAATCGTAAAATAAAAACAAAAAACTCCCCAAACAAAAACTTAAATAAACGGTTTTTTCTAGAGAAAAAGCCAAAAAAAAAGCAAAATTTGTTTTACTTGTCTGTGGTACAGTTGCGACAAAACGTTAACTGTCGACATAACAACTGTGTCGTGTATTTGTTTCTGTCAGTGAAGCTTTCGTTTGGTTGACTGCAGTTATGAATGGGCAGGTGGCGCCATCTATGGGGCGAAAAGGTTGCATTCTATTTGGGTTTTCATAGGCGAACTAAGCAGCTTATATGCAGAATTTTTAAGAGGTTCTAGATGCGCATACACACTAACATATCTATTTGACCTTGAAATCTAATCTTATGATAGTACACATTCCTATACATCACATATGTATGTACATACACATGTGTGTATGTCCGTATGTATTTACATACATATGTATCTTAGCCAACTGACTGAGCTTTACATGTATTTCTGTTTGACATCGAATGTATACGAGAGTAAGAAATGAGTTGCCGTTCAACAATCTAAAACAAATAGGATTAGTCATAACTATATTACAGTAGATTAGGCAATTATAATTTGAATGTGACACTCGTAAGACCACTTTATTAGATTTGATATGTGTCAAGTCGAAATTTAAATGCTCTATAACAAAGTATTTTAAGTCAGCCAACGGCAAACGCATAATAATCTTTTGCCAAAGTAAACATTTATGATTTGGTATTTTACAAATTATTATTAATATTAACAATTAATATTTTATTTAATATTATATATTTGTTTTCTTATGCTGTTACAAAGCATCTGAAAAAATATGGATACTACATCTGCATAGTGCATTAGAATAACAGCTGTTGCGTTGCCAGCTGGCAGCGATGATTGGCAGCGCTGCCAGATCGATTCCACGCTTTGGACTGCGCTGATTGAATTTTTCACATTCATAAATATGGAGAGCAACAAGTTTGCCAAATTGCGGCAGCAATTTCTGTGTTGCTATCCTGTCAATAAAATGGCCTGGTCGGTAAGTGGATATCGAGTATGTATGTGTCAATTGCCAACTATATTGGGAATAATGTCACGTAGACACTGAAACTGCCGCTGGAGCTGGATGATCAACGTGCGCTAATCGCTGCAACATGCGGTCATCCATTAAATCAGCGGTTTCCGGTTCGTCGCAGTTACCAGGAGGCGTTCGTGAAGCGTTTGATGCATGTGCTCAAGGATCACGATGAATTGCATGAGGACATCTACGATAGCCTATGCGGCCAGCTGGCGAAAACCTCATTGGATGCAGCACCAGCCACATCGACATATGCCTATAAGCACTATATGCTGCAGTCGGAGGAGCACATTACGCTGCGCGAATCCACAAGCTTCGTCTGCGAAGGCACCACTGGCCTCTGTACGTGGGAGGCGGCCTTAGCATTGGCGGACTATCTACTGGAGCATCCCAGTCAGATGGAGGGCAAAAATATTCTGGAACTTGGAGCTGGCACTGGATTGCTAGGCATTCTGCTCAAGCACAAGGCGCTAAAGTTGCCAGTAGGTCAGGTGCTCATCACCGATGGCAGCAACGCCTGCGTTCAGCTCATGCATGATAATATTTCGCTGAACTTTGAGCACGACACTGACGAGGCAACACCAAAGTGTGCACAATTGCGTTGGCATGAGATCAAAGAGTTTCCCTGGTCGCAATACGCCGAACCCGATCTTCTGCTAGCCGCCGATGTTATCTACGATGATACGCTATTCTCATCGCTGCTCACCGCTCTTGACTATGTCTTTGAGCTGCGCAGCAATCGCTGCGAAATGCTTTTGGCCAGCACGGTGCGCAATGTGGATACTCTGCATAATTTTATGGAACAGCTGGGTGAGTTGTATAATATGCTATATATATATTATTTACTTTACAAATTTCGTTTTCACTCTGGAGGCTCAATCCTCCATATTCGTCCATTTACATTATATGTATACCCTATATAACACATAAGAAAAAACACGTATTTGGATACATATAATTTGCATTTGTATTTTGTAATTCTTGGAAGACATTTGACATTTGAATTGATTAACTAATGAGTGTCTTAATTTGTATTTGTCTTGCAGAGCAACATGGATATCAGGTAACGCCCTGTGCCAATGTCTCGGCCTGCAAAAGTCATTTTTGCCGGGATCCCACAGCTGCCGTACAAATCGTGTGCATTAAGCGTTCAAACTAATTAGTAATTATAAAATAATACCATAAACAGCAACAGAAGAAAGTTAGAAATGAATTGAACTGCATCATTGGCTGATGGTTGGGATCGTGCCATCGTTTAGCCAACGCACATTGAGCTGTTCGATCTGATGCTTCATGAAGATAATGCCGTAGACCTCGTGCTGTATGTCCAGCAACTTGCAGTGATGGGTGCGCGGCACCTTCATGCCGACGACCAGCGCCAGTAGAGATGTGATTATCATAAAGACAAAGCCCTGGGCAATCAAGGTGCTCTCGTCCTTGGCATAGAAATACGAGTTCTGCACATTGGCCACGAAATAGTAGTAGACGACGCTGGTGCTGACCAGCTTGAGCGTGTAGGAAGCGAAGATGATGCATTCGGTGAAGCGCAGGTGCGTCACCTCCAGAAGCACAATTTGCAGGCTCGAATAGCCCAGGCCGAAGAGCACCAGGAGTAGCCAAAAGGTCGCCTTGGAGCTGGTCGCCTTGGAGCTGGTCGCCCCATAGATAATCATGGCCAGCATCGTGAGCACTAGCAGCAGCACTTGTGTCGTCACAAAGTGCACCTTGGCGGAGTAGAAACACAGACAGATGATGGTCAAAACGCTGCCAGCAAATATCACCCAGAACATGCCATCAATGTTGGCCAGATCATTCAGACGCATTGCATCGTTCAGTGCGAACCAGAAGACCAAAAATATAAAGAGCGCATACTGAACGGCCTCCACGAAGAGCAGCAGCAGCGTCACGTGCCACTGTTGATTCTTGGTCACATAGAAAAACTGCAGCCGCTTGATCACATCCGATCGTGTCTCAAAGATGCTGCCATTCGCATTGGCTATACGCAAATCATTGTCCAGACTGTTGGTTAGGTCCACCGTGCCCAGCACATGCAGCACCTTGAGACCAATGAGTACGGCCAGCATGACGATCGCTATGGACAAATAGGTGGCAGCAAAGTTGACATAGATGCCATCGATAAGCTGCTCCGTGGTCGCCACTTGACCCGCATAATGCTGCAGATTCTCCACATACTTGGCGCCAATCAAGCTCACCGCCGAGGCAATGCCCAGCAGATAGCAACTACAGCAGCCAGATATCATCAAGGCGCGGCTATTTTTCGAGCTGATCGTGTGCAAAAATCCATAACCGGCCACAAAGGTCAGACTGTGCGCCACATACGACATGTAGGCGCCCACATGATCTGCGATAGAACAAATTCCATTTAATCAGACCGTTGATGCAGCCAGGAGACGAACAAATAATTAACGAAAAAGTGAAAGAGAGTGAGAAAGGGGGAGAGGGAGATGGATTATTAGCATAGTAGAACAATTAAAAAAAAAATCTATTTTAAAGATATAAGACTATATTTGAATTTGAAACTAAAGCTTGCACTATTATATATAAATATGTTATATATAGTATATAAATGTCTAAAAATTGTATTTGTATTGCCTAGAAAAAAGTCTTTGTTTTTATATTGCATGTCGGGCTAGGTAATTTTTTTATATATGAAATAAATATTTGTATACCAACATATTTAGATAGATTTAGTTAAATGCCATTTTTTATACTTTTATATATTTGATTTTAGCTTGAATTTATTATGAGTGCCTTAAAAATGGGTTTATATCATGTATATATACATAATTCTTTTTTTTAATTAAATATTTAAAAACAATGCTTTAATAATTTTATTTATAGAATGAGGCTAAGATGATATATCTTGAAACTTTTATGGCTTAAACTTGATTTTATTTCTGAGGAATTTTTCTCTTATATTGAGAAGTAAATAAGGTCTAATATTAAACAAGAAGGCTCTAGTCGAGACGGCTCGAGTACGAGATACCCCGAAACCTGCCAAAAAAAAAACTTATTGCTTCTTCTTTACGCACGTGTAAGCGCGCTCTGCTAACTGCGCAGTTGTTGCAGTGGCTTGAGGGTGGGGTATACTTTAGACGCTTATAACTCCATTCCTAGATGGATGATCTTCATGAAACTTTTAGAATATATTAATAGCATCCAAATGTGTGTATTTCTCTAGTATTTGAAATGCGCTTTTCGCATATTGGAGGCGAGGGGGGCGTGGCATCCAAAATCTAAAAATTACACAATTTGCGTATCCATAATATCTATCTAAATTTATAAGTTTGAAGTCTCTAGCTCAAACGGTGTAGAAGTTCAGCTCTCTAGCTTCTATAGTTTTCGAAATCTCGACGTTCATACGGACGGATAGACGGAAAGACGGACAGGGCTAGATCAACTAATTTTTTTATGCTGATCAAGAATATATATACTTTATGGGGTCTGCGACGTCTCCTTCTGCCTGTTACATACATTTTCACAAATGGGTTCAGGGTATAAAAAAATATATTAAATTTCTAACATTTTTCTGGTAATCCATTTTTGAATTCTTCTTTTAAAAAATTCTATTATACATATTTGGAAAATGTTGGAAATTTTAATTATTGTTCTTGAAATATTATGCACATAGAAGTTGATCGAATTATCTAAGCTTTTCCCAATTAAATAACCCGCCAATTCAAAATACAAACTCACCAAGGCCATCGGCAAAGTAGAAACAGCTGGAGATTAGATTGAAGACGGCCGCAACCATCAGGATGAATGGCTGCCAGTAGACAATGCAGTGCTTGATATACTTGATGGCCAGAATGCCAGCGGCACACAGTAAGGCCAGGCAGGCGCCCAGTATCAGGGGGCCATAGTCAATGAGGTCGGCCTCCACATTTCGCTCGGCCACAAAGGAGCAGAGCGTGTAGCCAAAGATCAGACCGCAGGGCAGGAAGCAGAGGCAAACTGCGCAGAATAATTGGATTAGATTAGACGCGTTTTATATAATGAATCTTCTGGCTGGCGGCTGTCACTCACCCACATAGCTAGGGGCGTATTTGAAAAACTTTTGCACACAGGTGCTCCATAAATTCGTCATTTTCGTGCAGTTTTGTTCGATTTGGGCAACTATCTAATGCATAATTATTAAAGTCGATATACTAATTTAATTGCTTGTCTATTGGCTATTGTTCTCTTGGGCCAGCTAATGCCAGCCAGCGTCGACGTTAGAAGCGCGAGTGAGCCAAGTTAGTCAAATGTTCAATCAGTTAGCGTTGATTCTGATTAGATTAGGACACACAATGAGGCAGCACCTGTATGATGACTAATCCCAACTGGAATGATATAGGGGCCCCGACGTGGATAAACAGATGCCAACGTCCACTGATAACGAGGTACTTGGAGCTGCTTTTCAATTCAAATTTACAATTCAGAGAGAGAGAGAGAGAAAGAGAAAACGTGAGTCACGTGGAAAGCTTCGAAGCAGCTGATAATTAGCTTAATCTTTTTTGAATTTCTTAGCTCTATCTTTGATAATGCCCCTAAGCACCGGCAGCCAAAAGCTCCCTCGAGAGCGTGTGCGCTGCTTAAGTGGAACAAAAGCCCACATAAAGACCCATTTACCCCACCATCTGCTACCATCTGTATGGTTCGCAAGGGGTGGGTGGGGGCGTTTGTTTTGGGGGCTTTATCAGTTTGTTTACTTTTGAGCACAAGGCTGCTTAAGGGTTGTTCAAGAGAAACGGACTGAGAGAGAGAGAGAGAGAGAGTGAGATTGAGAGCAGGTATGCAAAATATCAAGATTGTAGCATGTTTTAGTATCTCTCTCAATTAGTTAATCAAACTGATTTTTAATATAATATTTATTTATTAATTTAATAATAGTATTTATTAAAAATAATAAATAAAAGAGAAGTAGCGAGATAAGATATGAGATTTTTTTTTATAATATACATATATAAATATAATTGTAAAGAAATTATATATTTATATATACATTTTTAAAAAACTTTTTTATTCTTATCAGTACTTCTGATTTGTATATTTCCACAATTAAATAATGATACAAAATTCTTATCTCTTCTACAGAGAAAAAGAAATCTGTGACGTCATGCGAGAGTTGGAAAAAACAGTTGAATTCAAACATTTCGAATCTAAATATATTTTCTCCTGTAAGCATCGATATGTAGCAGCCCTGGTCGATACATTAAGCCGTTATTATGAATAATTATGAAGAAACGTGAACAACAACAATAAGACATGCAAGTTATGCAGATAATGGTAGTGTGTTAGAAATAATAAGAGAGAGAGAGAGAGAGAGAGAGAGAGATAGAGAGAGAGGGGGACAGAGAGTGAGCAAGTAATAGAGAATGATAGAGAGAGCGCACGAGTGAGAGCTTGCGTTTGCGCTTGTGACCCCAGCAGTCGACCCAGTAACAAGGACTATGTTTCCTTTGCCCGCCTGCTATCACTTCCGGAATTTTGCTGCGCCGAACAACAACACAAAAAACTTTGCATACAACTTCTGTGGCTAAAGGTGCAGGTGAATTAGTTCGGTTACTGAATGATGGTTCGCAAATTGTAGGATCCTGAACGCTGCCGCTGGGCAGTAGCCAATCCTAATTTATCCTAATCATGACACGAAATTATAATAAAAGCGGCTAACTGGCCATTGGGTCTGTGTGTATTTAGGTGCCGGTGTGTGTGTGTGAGCGTAGGCGTAAGTAACTGTGTGTGCATATGTGTGTGTGTGTGTCGTGCAGCGCAATGTATGTGAGCATCTGGTGCCATAGCTTAAATCTAAGCAGCCGCAGCCTGGCCATTGTCCTGGTGGTCTGCGTGACGCTTGTCTACTTCTCGTACAGCTTCAATGCCTGCCTCCTGGCCAGCATTAGTCGCAGCCTTCAGCAGGTGAGTCTCCATTGATATATGAAATCTGTTTACTTAATCACTTGCCTTATCTCTGTCAGAGCAACCTACGTAATTTGCTAACGCTGCCGCAGCGCAACGCTAGCAGCGACTCCGAAGCCAGCAGAGTCACCAATGCCAGCAGCAACTCCAACACCAACTCTAGCTCCAGCTCCAGCTCGAACTCTAGCTCCAACTCCAACATCAGCACGACAGCAATCTTGAATAGCACTGCTAGCAATGGTGTTGCGAGCGTGAATGGCGCGCCTAAATATCAAATGCTGCGCCAGCAGGGCTTGCGTCCCTCTCGCCATCTACCCGACACGCTAATCATTGGCGTGAAGAAGAGCGGCACGAGAGCATTACTGGAGTTTATACGGCTGCATCCGGATGTGCGCGCCGCCGGCTCCGAGGTGCACTTCTTCGACAGGCACTATCAGCGTGGACTGCGCTGGTATCGCCACCATATGCCCTACACCATCGAGGGCCAAATCACCATGGAGAAGACGCCCAGCTACTTTGTCACCAAGGAGGTGCCGCAGCGCGTTTATCATATGAACACGGCCACCAAGTGAGTGCTGAGACTGTAGGTCTCCTCTGATATCCATGTCCACACATATACATATATACACTCTGATATGATACTTTCTATAGTATTCGAAGCTCAAATTTGATTTATTCCTAAATTTAGAGTCTTTATCATCATTTAAAGTGCTGAATCCATATTTTGCACTCATCTAAAGAAGCTATTGGTCCAACAATTTAATTATATATTGTAGTATACGATACTGATTAGTCCAGTATTATCAAGTGATGTAAACTTTGATAGTTTATATTTATAAATACAAGTATAGCATAGCTCGCAAATAACTGTTATTTGCTTACACCTTCACAAGAGAGTCTTCGGTTCAGTTCGTTTTGGTTATCGGTTGAGCGATCCGATTGAATGTACTCAGTAAATGTTCGGGGAAAACCTCAGAGCAAAAAAAATATTTAAGACAGTTTCTGTCCAATCGGTTGCTCTCTGAGCTCCGTCTCAGAGTGTGGGTGAAAGCATACATTGGCAAAACGTTCTATAGATGTTTGCGAGCTCTACTTTTATATTATGGCAACTAAAAGCTCTCTCTTATTTTCTTTTTCTTCTTCTTTCTCTTGCATTTCCATGTCCACAGACTCTTGATTGTGGTTCGAGATCCGGTGACTCGCGCCATTTCGGATTATACGCAGGCGGCCAGCAAGAAGGCGGACATGAAGCGATTCGAGCAGCTGGCCTTTGTAAATGGCAGCTACTCGGTGGTGGACACCAATTGGGGTCCGGTCAAGATTGGCGTCTATGCACGCTATTTGGAGCACTGGCTGCTATACTTCCCGCTGTCACAGCTGCTGTTCATTAGCGGCGAGCGTTTGATCATGGATCCGGCCTATGAGATCGGGCGTGTTCAGGACTTTTTGGGTCTGAAGCGTGTTGTGACCGAGAAGCATTTCTATTTCAATGCAACCAAAGGATTTCCCTGTCTATTCAAATCGGAGGCACGCTCCACGCCACATTGCCTGGGCAAGACCAAGGGTAGGAATCATCCGCATATCGATGCCAATGCCATTGAACGGCTCCGAGAGTTTTATAGGCCGTTCAATAATAAGTTTTATCAACTGACTGGCATTAACTTTGCCTGGCCATGAAAGGATTGACAAAGGGAGTAAGGAAAGAGAGAGAGAGAGAGAGAGGGAGAGAGATGTTGCTGCTGTGGTATTAAGCAACAGACTGATATTGTTGATTGCATTTTTTTATACATACCATTGTTCTTATACATAGAAGATATATACACTCAATTATATATATATATATATATAGTATTTGCATTGGCTATGCAAAGATAAAGAAACGTTACGTAAGCCTGTGACGTCAGTGCTCAATTTAAATACTACAATAATACAACAGACAAATCGAATAATACTCACACTATAAAACGGTTCCTTCTCTCAACGCCCACACACACACACAAATACACTATTGCAACTACAAACTTCTACTATATACATACATATATGATATATATACGCATAGACGAATAGAGCTTAATATGAATTCCTACAGAGTATGAGCAGCTATTTGAACAGAGAGCTACGCCTCCACATCCTAAACAAATGAATTATTAAATATGTAATACATATAAATGAAACGTACTGATAGCATTCGATTAGGCACAGCACAAGCACACATAATCCCTACCTTTAAATGATATGCAATTTATACATACTTACATATACATATATACAACTACATCTACATCTATACATATATCTTTGCATATGTGTATGCATAGCTCAAGATCTAAATCGCATGTTACGAACTAGCCTAGCTGAACAAATTTCAATTATTACAATTTAATAAAGATATTTGATAAAAAAAAAAATAAAAATAAAAAAAAAACTGTTGTTTTTATAAAAAAAATATTTTATTGTTATTTCATGGCATAGAACAGATTTTATTTTATAATTTATAAGAGTAAAAATATTTGCATTTGGTAAAGGCTGAGTTGACAAAAGAGATTACATTTTCAGATGACTTACTTATAGATATGATATATACAATGATAGACAAAAGTATTTCGTCAACACATTGCAAATACTTAAACCGTTTATTTTTGCAAAAATGAGAATAAACGGAATTCATTAAATTAATTAAATAAAGAGAGAGAATGTGTTGAGAGCTTTAAGAGAGCAAAAGAAACGTAGCCCAATTTTTTTCTAAAACTATTCACATAAGACTTATCATACTATGGATTTTTTTGAACAAATATATTTTTACATTGCATAGTTCTTTAACAAAACAGAGGAAATGTTAATATTACAAATAACTTTCCTATAAAACTATAAGACTTAATGAGACAGATGCGATTCCGGCTACTTTCAAGAGAGTTTTATTTATACAACGATGGACAAAAGTTTTTAGACAACACATTGAATACTTCTTTAACAAAATAGAGAAAAAGTTAATATAACAAGTAACTTTCCTATAAAACTATTACACTATATGAGACAGATGCCATTCAGGCTACTTTCAAGAGAGTTTTATATGTACAAAGATGGACAAAAGTATTTTGACAACACATTGCATACTTCTTTAAAAAGATAGAGAAAAAGTTAATATAACAAATAACTTTCCTATAAAACTATAAGACTATATGAGACAGATGCAATTCAGGCTACTTTCAAGAGAGTTTTATATGTACAAAGATGGACAAAAGTATTTTGACAACACATTGCATACTTCTTTAAAAAGATAGAGAAAAAGTTAATATAACAAATAACTTTCCTATAAAACTATAAGACTATATGAGACAGATGCAATTCAGGCTACGTTCAAGAGAGTTTTATATGTACAAAGATGGACAAAAGTATTTTGACAACACATTGCATACTTCTTTAAAAAGATAGAGAAAAAGTTAATATAACAAATAACTTTCCTATAAAACTATAAGACTATATGAGACAGATGCAATTCAGGCTACGTTCAAGAGAGTTTTATTTATACAATGATGGACAAAAGTTTTTGGACAACACATAGCAAAACTTGAACCGTTTATTCCTGCATACAGTGAGAAGTAACTGTATTCATTAATTTGTAAGAGAGAGAATGTATTAAGAGCTTTAAGAGAGCAAAAGATTGCATAGATAACGTAGCCCATTTTTTTTCTAAAACTATTCATGTGAGTGTGGACTATCATACTATGGATTTCTTTGGGCAAAACTATTATGATATTGCATACTTCTTTAAAAAGATAGAGAAAAAGTTAATATTACAAATAACTTTCCTATAAAACTATAAGACTTAATGAGACAGATGCAATTCCGGCTACTTTCAAGAGAGTTTTATTTATACAACGATGGACAAAAGTTTTTAGACAACACATTGAATACTTCTTTAACAAAATAGAGAAAAAGTTAATATATAACAAGTAACTTTCCTATAAAACTATTATACTATATGAGACAGATGCCATTCAGGCTACTTTCAAGAGAGTTTTATATGTACAAAGATGGACAAAAGTATTTTGACAACACATTGCATACTTCTTTAAAAAGATAGAGAAAAAGTTAATATAACAAATAACTTTCCTATAAAACTATAAGACTATATGAGACAGATGCAATTCAGGCTACGTTCAAGAGAGTTTTATATGTACAAAGATGGACAAAAGTATTTTGACAACACATTGCATACTTCTTTAAAAAGATAGAGAAAAAGTTAATATAACAAATAACTTTCCTATAAAACTATAAGACTATATGAGACAGATGCAATTCAGGCTACGTTCAAGAGAGTTTTATTTATACAATGATGGACAAAAGTTTTTGGACAACACATAGCAAAACTTGAACCGTCTATTCCTGCATACAGTGAGAAGTAACTGTATTCATCAATTTGTAAGAGAGAGAATGTATTAAGAGCTTTAAGAGAGCAAAAGATTGCATAGATAACGTAGCCCATTTTTTTTCTAAAACTATTCATGTGAGTGTGGACTATCATACTATGGATTTCTTTGGGCAAAACTATTATGATATTGCATACTTCTTTAAAAAGATAGAGAAAAAGTTAATATTACAAATAACTTTCCTATAAAACTATAAGACTTAATGAGACAGATGTAATTCCGGCTACTTTCAAGAGAGTTTTATTTATACAACGATGGACAAAAGTTTTTAGACAACACATTGAATACTTCTTTAACAAAATAGAGAAAAAGTTAATATAACAAATAACTTTCCTATAAAACTATAACACTATATGAGACAGATGCAATTCAGGCTACTTTCAAGAGAGTTTTATATGTACAAAGATGGACAAAAGTATTTTGACAACACATTGCATACTTCTTTAAAAAGATAGAGAAAAAGCTAATATAACAAATAACTTTCCTATAAAACTATACGACTATATGAGACAGATGCAATTCCGGCTACTTTCAAGAGAGTTTTATTTATACAACGATGGACAAAAGTTTTTAGACAACACATTGAATACTTCTTTAACAAAATAGCGAAAAAGTTAATATAACAAATAACTTTCCTATAAAACTATTACACTATATGAGACAGATGCCATTCAGGCTACTTTCAAGAGAGTTTTATATGTACAAAGATGGACAAAAGTATTTTGACAACACATTGCATACTTTTTTGAAAAGATAGAGAAAAAGTTAATATAACAAATAACTTTCCTATAAAACTATAAGACTATATGAGACAGATGCAATTCAGGCTACTTTCAAGAGAGTTTTATATGTACAAAGATGGATAAAAGTATTTTGACAACACATTGCATACTTCTTTAAAAAGAAAGAGAAAAAGTTTATATTACAAATAACTTTCCTATAAAACTATTACACTATATGAGACAGATGCAATTCAGGCTACTTTCAAGAGAGTTTTATATGTACAAAGATGGACAAAAGTATTTTGACAACACATTGCATACTTCTTTAAAAAGATAGAGAAAAAGTTAATATAATAAATAACTTTCCTATAAAACTATAAGACTATATGAGACAGATGCAATTCCGGCTACTTTCAAGAGAGTTTTATTTATACAACGATGGACAAAAGTTTTTAGACAACACATTGAATACTTCTTTAACAAAATAGCGAAAAAGTTAATATAACAAATAACTTTCCTATAAAACTATTACACTATATGAGACAGATGCCATTCAGGCTACTTTCGAGAGAGTTTTATATGTACAAAGATGGACAAAAGTATTTTGACAACACATTGCATACTTTTTTGAAAAGATAGAGAAAAAGTTAATATAACAAATAACTTTCCTATAAAACTATAAGACTATATGAGACAGATGCAATTCAGGCTACTTTCAAGAGAGTTTTATATGTACAAAGATGGATAAAAGTATTTTGACAACACATTGCATACTTCTTTAAAAAGAAAGAGAAAAAGTTTATATTACAAATAACTTTCCTATAAAACTATTACACTATATGAGACAGATGCAATTCAGGCTACTTTCAAGAGAGTTTTATATGTACAAAGATGGACAAAAGTATTTTGACAACACATTGCATACTTCTTTAAAAAGATAGAGAAAAAGTTAATATAATAAATAACTTTCCTATAAAACTATAAGACTATATGAGACAGATGCAATTCAGGCTACGTTCAAGAGAGTTTTATTTATACAATGATGGACAAAAGTTTTTGGACAACACATAGCAAAACTTGAACCGTCTATTCCTGCATACAGTGAGAAGTAACTGTATTCATCAATTTGTAAGAGAGAGAATGTATTAAGAGCTTTAAGAGAGCAAAAGATTGCATAGATAACGTAGCCCATTTTTTTTCTAAAACTATTCATGTGAGTGTGGACTATCATACTATGGATTTCTTTGGGCAAAACTATTATGATATTGCATACTTCTTTAAAAAGATAGAGAAAAAGTTAATATTACAAATAACTTTCCTATAAAACTATAAGACTTAATGAGACAGATGTAATTCCGGCTACTTTCAAGAGAGTTTTATTTATACAACGATGGACAAAAGTTTTTAGACAACACATTGAATACTTCTTTAACAAAATAGAGAAAAAGTTAATATAACAAATAACTTTCCTATAAAACTATAACACTATATGAGACAGATGCAATTCAGGCTACTTTCAAGAGAGTTTTATATGTACAAAGATGGACAAAAGTATTTTGACAACACATTGCATACTTCTTTAAAAAGATAGAGAAAAAGCTAATATAACAAATAACTTTCCTATAAAACTATACGACTATATGAGACAGATGCAATTCCGGCTACTTTCAAGAGAGTTTTATTTATACAACGATGGACAAAAGTTTTTAGACAACACATTGAATACTTCTTTAACAAAATAGCGAAAAAGTTAATATAACAAATAACTTTCCTATAAAACTATTACACTATATGAGACAGATGCCATTCAGGCTACTTTCAAGAGAGTTTTATATGTACAAAGATGGACAAAAGTATTTTGACAACACATTGCATACTTTTTTGAAAAGATAGAGAAAAAGTTAATATAACAAATAACTTTCCTATAAAACTATAAGACTATATGAGACAGATGCAATTCAGGCTACTTTCAAGAGAGTTTTATATGTACAAAGATGGATAAAAGTATTTTGACAACACATTGCATACTTCTTTAAAAAGAAAGAGAAAAAGTTTATATTACAAATAACTTTCCTATAAAACTATTACACTATATGAGACAGATGCAATTCAGGCTACTTTCAAGAGAGTTTTATATGTACAAAGATGGACAAAAGTATTTTGACAACACATTGCATACTTCTTTAAAAAGATAGAGAAAAAGTTAATATAATAAATAACTTTCCTATAAAACTATAAGACTATATGAGACAGATGCAATTCCGGCTACTTTCAAGAGAGTTTTATTTATACAACGATGGACAAAAGTTTTTAGACAACACATTGAATACTTCTTTAACAAAATAGCGAAAAAGTTAATATAACAAATAACTTTCCTATAAAACTATTACACTATATGAGACAGATGCCATTCAGGCTACTTTCGAGAGAGTTTTATATGTACAAAGATGGACAAAAGTATTTTGACAACACATTGCATACTTTTTTGAAAAGATAGAGAAAAAGTTAATATAACAAATAACTTTCCTATAAAACTATAAGACTATATGAGACAGATGCAATTCAGGCTACTTTCAAGAGAGTTTTATATGTACAAAGATGGATAAAAGTATTTTGACAACACATTGCATACTTCTTTAAAAAGAAAGAGAAAAAGTTTATATTACAAATAACTTTCCTATAAAACTATTACACTATATGAGACAGATGCAATTCAGGCTACTTTCAAGAGAGTTTTATATGTACAAAGATGGACAAAAGTATTTTGACAACACATTGCATACTTCTTTAAAAAGATAGAGAAAAAGTTAATATAATAAATAACTTTCCTATAAAACTATAAGACTATATGAGACAGATGCAATTCAGGCTACTTTCAAGAGAGTTTTATATGTACAAAGATGGATAAAAGTATTTTGACAACACATTGCATACTTCTTTAAAAAGAAAGAGAAAAAGTTTATATTACAAATAACTTTCCTATAAAACTATTACACTATATGAGACAGATGCAATTCAGGCTACTTTCAAGAGAGTTTTATATGTACAAAGATGGACAAAAGTATTTTGACAACACATTGCATACTTCTTTAAAAAGATAGAGAAAAAGTTAATATAACAAATAACTTTCCTATAAAACTATAAGACTATATGAGACAGATGCAATTCAGGCTACTTTCAAGAGAGTTTTATATGTACAAAGATGGACAAAAGTATTTTGACAACACATTGCATACTTCTTTAAAAAGATAGAGAAAAAGTTAATATAACAAATAACTTTCCTATAAAACTATAAGACTATATTAGACAGATGCAATTCAGGCTACTTTCAAGAGAGTTTTATATGTACAAAGATGGATAAAAGTATTTTGACAACACATTGCATACTTCTTTAAAAAGATAGAGAAAAAGTTAATATAACAAATAACTTTCCTATAAAACTATAAGACTATATGAGACAGATGCAATTCAGGCTACGTTCAAGAGAGTTTTATTTATACAATGATGGACAAAAGTTTTTGGACAACACATAGCAAAACTTGAACCGTTTATTCCTGCATACAGTGAGAAGTAACTGTATTCATTAATTTGTAAGAGAGAGAATGTATTAAGAGCTTTAAGAGAGCAAAAGATTGCATAGATAACGTAGCCCATTTTTTTTCTAAAACTATTCATGTGAGTGTGGACTATCATACTATGGATTTCTTTGGGCAAAACTATTATGATATTGCATACTTCTTTAAAAAGATAGAGAAAAAGTTAATATTACAAATAACTTTCCTATAAAACTATAAAACTTAATGAGACAGATGCAATTCCGGCTACTTTCAAGAGAGTTTTATTTATACAACGATGGACAAAAGTTTTTAGACAACACATTGAATACTTCTTTAACAAAATAGAGAAAAAGTTAATATAACAAATAACTTTCCTATAAAACTATTACACTATATGAGACAGATGCCATTCAGGCTACTTTCAAGAGAGTTTTATATGTACAAAGATGGACAAAAGTATTTTGACAACACATTGCATACTTCTTTAAAAAGATAGAGAAAAAGTTAATATAACAAATAACTTTCCTATAAAGCTATAAGACTATATGAGACAGATGCAATTCCGGCTACTTTCAAGAGAGTTTTATTTATACAACGATGGACAAAAGTTTTTAGACAACACATTGAATACTTCTTTAACAAAATAGCGAAAAAGTTAATATAACAAATAACTTTCCTATAAAACTATTTCACTATATGAGACAGATGCCATTCAGGCTACTTTCAAGAGAGTTTTATATGTACAAAGATGGATAAAAGTATTTTGACAACACATTGCATACTTCTTTAAAAAGAAAGAGAAAAAGTTTATATTACAAATAACTTTCCTATAAAACTATTACACTATATGAGACAGATGCAATTCAGGCTACTTTCAAGAGAGTTTTATATGTACAAAGATGGACAAAAGTATTTTGACAACACATTGCATACTTCTTTAAAAAGATAGAGAAAAAGTTAATATAACAAATAACTTTCCTATAAAACTATAAGACTATATGAGACAGATGCAATTCAGGCTACTTTCAAGAGAGTTTTATATGTACAAAGATGGACAAAAGTATTTTGACAACACATTGCATACTTCTTTAAAAAGATAGAGAAAAAGTTAATATAACAAATAACTTTCCTATAAAACTATAAGACTATATTAGACAGATGCAATTCAGGCTACTTTCAAGAGAGTTTTATATGTACAAAGATGGATAAAAGTATTTTGACAACACATTGCATACTTCTTTAAAAAGATAGAGAAAAAGTTAATATAACAAATAACTTTCCTATAAAACTATAAGACTATATGAGACAGATGCAATTCAGGCTACTTTCAAGAGAGTTTTATATGTACAAAGATGGACAAAAGTATTTTGACAACACATTGCATACTTCTTTAAAAAGATAGAGAAAAAGTTAATATAATAAATAACTTTCCTATAAAACTATAAGACTATATGAGACAGATGCAATTCAGGCTACTTTCAAGAGAGTTTTATATGTACAAAGATGGATAAAAGTATTTTGACAACACATTGCATACTTCTTTAAAAAGAAAGAGAAAAAGTTTATATTACAAATAACTTTCCTATAAAACTATTACACTATATGAGACAGATGCAATTCAGGCTACTTTCAAGAGAGTTTTATATGTACAAAGATGGACAAAAGTATTTTGACAACACATTGCATACTTCTTTAAAAAGAAAGAGAAAAAGTTTATATTACAAATAACTTTCCTATAAAACTATTACACTATATGAGACAGATGCAATTCAGGCTACTTTCAAGAGAGTTTTATATGTACAAAGATGGACAAAAGTATTTTGACAACACATTGCATACTTCTTTAAAAAGATAGAGAAAAAGTTAATATAATAAATAACTTTCCTATAAAACTATAAGACTATATGAGACAGATGCAATTCAGGCTACTTTCAAGAGAGTTTTATATGTACAAAGATGGATAAAAGTATTTTGACAACACATTGCATACTTCTTTAAAAAGAAAGAGAAAAAGTTTATATTACAAATAACTTTCCTATAAAACTATTACACTATATGAGACAGATGCAATTCAGGCTACTTTCAAGAGAGTTTTATATGTACAAAGATGGACAAAAGTATTTTGACAACACATTGCATACTTCTTTAAAAAGATAGAGAAAAAGTTAATATAACAAATAACTTTCCTATAAAACTATAAGACTATATTAGACAGATGCAATTCAGGCTACTTTCAAGAGAGTTTTATATGTACAAAGATGGATAAAAGTATTTTGACAACACATTGCATACTTCTTTAAAAAGATAGAGAAAAAGTTAATATAACAAATAACTTTCCTATAAAACTATAAGACTATATGAGACAGATGCAATTCAGGCTACGTTCAAGAGAGTTTTATTTATACAATGATGGACAAAAGTTTTTGGACAACACATAGCAAAACTTGAACCGTTTATTCCTGCATACAGTGAGAAGTAACTGTATTCATTAATTTGTAAGAGAGAGAATGTATTAAGAGCTTTAAGAGAGCAAAAGATTGCATAGATAACGTAGCCCATTTTTTTTCTAAAACTATTCATGTGAGTGTGGACTATCATACTATGGATTTCTTTGGGCAAAACTATTATGATATTGCATACTTCTTTAAAAAGATAGAGAAAAAGTTAATATTACAAATAACTTTCCTATAAAACTATAAAACTTAATGAGACAGATGCAATTCCGGCTACTTTCAAGAGAGTTTTATTTATACAACGATGGACAAAAGTTTTTAGACAACACATTGAATACTTCTTTAACAAAATAGAGAAAAAGTTAATATAACAAATAACTTTCCTATAAAACTATTACACTATATGAGACAGATGCCATTCAGGCTACTTTCAAGAGAGTTTTATATGTACAAAGATGGACAAAAGTATTTTGACAACACATTGCATACTTCTTTAAAAAGATAGAGAAAAAGTTAATATAACAAATAACTTTCCTATAAAGCTATAAGACTATATGAGACAGATGCAATTCCGGCTACTTTCAAGAGAGTTTTATTTATACAACGATGGACAAAAGTTTTTAGACAACACATTGAATACTTCTTTAACAAAATAGCGAAAAAGTTAATATAACAAATAACTTTCCTATAAAACTATTTCACTATATGAGACAGATGCCATTCAGGCTACTTTCAAGAGAGTTTTATATGTACAAAGATGGATAAAAGTATTTTGACAACACATTGCATACTTCTTTAAAAAGATAGAGAAAAAGTTAATATAACAAATAACTTTCCTATACAACTATAAGACTATATGAGACAGATGCAATTCAGGCTACGTTCAAGAGAGTTTTATTTATACAATGATGACCAAAAGTTTTTGGACAACACATAGCAAAACTTGAACCGTTTATTCCTGCATACAGTGAGAAGTAACGGTATTCATTAATTTTTAAAAGAGAGAATGCGTTAAGAGCTTAAAGAGAGCAAAAGATTGCATAGATAACGTAGCCCAATTTTTTTCTAAAACGATTCATGTGAGTGTGGACTATCATACTATGGATTTCTTTGGGCAAAACTATTATGATATTGCATACTTCTTTAACAAAACAGAGGAAAAGTTAATATAACAAATAACTTTCCTATAAAACTATAGACTATATGAGACAGATGCAATTCAGGCTACTTTCAAGAGAGTTTTATTTATTCAAAAGTGGACAAAAATTTTTGGACAACACATGGCAAAACTCAAACCGTTTATTTCTGCATAAAGTGAGAAGTGACGGTATTAATTAAATTTGTAAAAGAGAAAATGTATTAAGAGCTTTAAGAGAGCAAAAGACAGCACTGATAACGTAGCCCAATATTTGTCTATAATTATTTACATACTATCATACTATAGATTTTGTTGGGAAAAAGTATTATGATATTGCATACTGCTTTAACAAAATGGAAGAAAAAGTTGATATTGCTGATAGTAAAAAACACGCTTTGAGGTTTAAAGCGTGCAGGAATCGACCTAACTAAACTTTTAAATGAAATATAGCCAAAGTCCTAGAACTTATCTTAGTGCGTTCTTGATGAATCTGAGCTTCATTTTCTTTTTCCATAAGCCAACACATTCTCTATTATATTCAGATCGTGGCTCTCATCTGGCCAATCTAATATATTGGACTTCAATATCCCTAAAAAATTCAGTTGTCACTATGAGCTAGGGTACAAGCTTGTTAATATTATATAAACTAAAGTTACCATATAGTTGACCTATAGCAATAGGTGACCTTCAGCCAGTGGTTTGTCTAAAATCCAGCAACACCACCAATTTTACGATAGTCCGAATTGATGGTAATGCTCTCGTTATCCTGTGCAACGCCACAAATGACTGAGCCACGATTTCGATAGCGTTCGGTTTGATGTCCTTTGGTCTGAAGGCTTTGCACGTGAGCTTGAAGCATACCGTATTCATATTGCAGCACATTGGGCAGCATCTGATGATGAAATCGATTGGCATCGATGGCTGTCTTGATGCTCGCTCGTTGCCAAAGTATACGAACTAGCAGAGGTACAAGAGCCGATATGATCTTTGTGCCACCAGCTGCGCCGACAACCAAACGAACTTGTCCAGTCGAACGCTCCGTAACAATCACTGGACACATTGAGGACATGGGACGGGCTGCAGCTGATATCATATTCGTGCCTTCGATATAAGGTAAATCGAAGTAGTTCTTTAACTGTTTCATTGAGAAGTCTGACATGGCATTGTTAAACAGCACGCCCGTGCGTTTGCCCATGCGTCCACTGCCGAAACTGCAAGGAGATATGAATATGAGCAAAGCTTAATATTTAGAGAGCTTTGTACTTACTAAAAGTTAATGGAACTGGTTACTGAAACAGCATCATTGTTGTGTAATACCGAAATATGCGATGTGCCATGCTCATTACGCGCATGTATATCCCCAGATGCTCCATAATGTTCTGAGTTGTTATAGGTTTTCTCATGATCAATCAGCATGGCGAGATGGGCGGCAAACTTTGGACTAGTTAGCTTCGCCAGCAGCTGGAATGTAAACATATAAATACATTATGAATTGTTCAAATTAAATAAGTTTGTCTTATGATAGATAAGTTCCATATCATTATATATACCATGTATAATTTTACAATATCTTAGTTGATCTATGATTCGGATACAGCTAGAAACGATTTTTAAATAGCATTGGCATTTAATAGCAGTTGCGAAGATAATTCAATATTATGTATATATGACATCAAAGGTCCCACCATTGTTGGCTGGACCACTTAAAGAATTTATCTAATAAGGATAATATCCTTTTATTGACAAACGCATAATTTGTAAAAATAAGTTTTTTTTTTTCAAATTTCTAGCCCATAAAATCAACAGAGACAGAATGATATTACTGTGATCTGACGAGAAGGACAAAGATGGCGATAGTGTATCTATCTCTTTCTTATGCGTGAAGCAACTTACCTCTTTATCAGCCTTGTCATCCAATTGCCAGCGCTGAACAAAGCCAAATTTAAAAGCCTCAACAATGCAATGGATTGCTAAAGGATCTAAATCGCGAGCTTCTGCAAAGTCCGCACGATAGGTTTGCAGTATGTTCATTATAAGGCCAAGGATGTGACCGCTGCCTGGGGGCGGCGTCAAGTGCATATCATATTCATCCATGGGTATGACTATCGAATCTGTTAGTTCAGCTTGGGCGTGCGTCAAGTCTTCCTTAGTAATGGGGCTACCAATATCGTGTAAGTCAGCGTGTAGTCTTGCTAGCAGTGATCCTTTATAGAAGCTGCGAGGTCCTGCTACAGATATTTGTTTATACGTATCGCAAAGCTGTTTGGGCGGCTGGATGTGGCTGCCAATGGGCCAGAACTCATTTGTCGTAGGATCGATAAACATTTGACGCAGTAAGGCATCGCTCTTGATCATGTCTGCATTCAATATAAGCGCATCGTACTGATGCTTATAGAGCGCATAGCCGCTGTGGCACAGCGAGAGCGTTGGTTGAACCAGCTCCGACCAAGACAGTTTGCCAAAATGTTCGTGGGCCAAGGCATAGCCCAACAGTTCGGTGGGCACAGCAATTGACCAGCCAGATTGCTTTAAGTGTTGCTCACTCACAAAAGCCGTAAAGTTGTCCGCATTAAGAGAGTGCGGTGCCAACTCCCGACTGAGGATCGTAAATGACCGACGCTTGTTGTGCATGTAAATGTTCATAATCATGCCGCCGCCGAGTCCCATGCTTTGCATACCAATGAGTCCGTTGCAGAGCAAGGCAGTTAGGGCAGCATCCACTACACTGCCACCAAGTTCCAGTGCTTCTCTATATAGAAATATATACATACATATGTAGAGAACTATATATGTATATGTACATACATATATGTATGTATGTTTTATAAGCACATACCTCGCCATGCCGCTACAGGCATCGTTGTCTGTGGCTATGCCAGCACGCTGGAAGCGGTGCAGCGGAGAGCTGGACGCTGGCAACGGTTCCTCAGGATCTGGCGGAGTTCTCGCTGCATTTCGCTTGCCTGCCATTAAAATTGCTAAATATTCTAATATCTTATTACTGCATATTCTTATTACTTACCGCTCCTTGCTGCAGGACTATATGCATATATTGCAATTAGCACACAAACGAAAGCTAAGCCAGCCACAATTCGATTAAAAATCAATTGCAAGTGCATAGCGCTTGAGTTTTTTCACATTTTGAATCACATTTTATTACAATTTGTTGCACCGCGTGCTTGCAACTTGCAATCCGCTCTTCTCAAAATGTCGACAAATACAGTTAACTATCGTCCTATCGATATTTAGAGCTACTAATTGGTATAGTCGTATGCGATAATTCGCTAAAAAAAAGTACTCATTGAAAGCATTATCGATGCTTTTGGCGGTATTTTGTGGAATTCAAATTAATTAAGTAAATTAAATGAATTGTGAACAATTTTATTGAATAATTTTGCGTTTTTAGAAATGAAGCTACATTTAAATTAAATTAAATTAAATAAATTAATTAATTATAAGCCACATAAATTATTTTGCTTTAAAAATTATATAAAATGTTTAAATTTGTAATTGCATTTTATTACAGTTCTGTGAAATATCGATGCTAATCATTGAAAATGTTTTAAAATAAAAGCAAACAAATATATTTATATTTGTCAAATATTAATAATGTAAATTTATAATATGCCGTCAAAGTATTTTATTTTAAAGTTGTTTATTATTATATGTATATAAGTACATTAGAAAATTTAATGCAGTATAATATTATTTATTAAAATATTGTATTGTAAGATTTTAATATATTTGCTATGTATTATAGTCATTTTAAATCGAATTGGGCATTTTTCTTAGCTTTATATATTAATAATCTTTGCGTTATATATTAATACATTATAGATAAGTTTGACTATTAACAAATTAAAAAGTCGCAAGAGTAACTGCAAATTTCAGCTTGCATCAATGTTGACCTCAGGAAAGAATATCTTCATACAAATATATATGTACATATAATTGAAGTCGTGACGATATTAAATGCTGTCAGTTGCCAGAGACTTAATAAATAAAAGTTATGGCACCTTTTGTAATTGGATTTTCTTTGGTCACCAGCGCATTGCCAGCGTTTCCCATATTCGCAAGAATTGTAATTGATTTGTGCATCCGCTTGCCGTAGAGCAAATCTGCAAAATATTCACACTACATATACATATGTATGTATTTATATGTACGTACATACATATATATGATTGTGTTTAAGTATATACAAATCAACACGAATGTGAATGAAAATTTAAAAGCCATAAATCTTGCGTTTTTATATCGCACTAGCGTGGCAATCAAATTAACTGAGCAGAAGAGCTCCATCAAACAGAAAAAAAAAGAAAAAAAAAACAGGAAGAGACGGTCCGGTTCGTTGATCGTTTGCCTCATCTGGGATTGCAACGGATGAATGAATGTCCCCCCTCTGTCACCATCTCACTCTCGTTCCTGCCTCTTTCAGTGTGTGTGAAGATTGGAATTGGTTGGCATCTCGTCTGCCAGCATGGCTAACTAATTCCAGCACGCGTCTCAAACAACTCGCATGTATGACGAAATGTACACGCCAAATGCCTCTATCATGGCACCTGTCAGACGTCAGCGACGGCTTAACAGCTTAAATGACTCAACTGGCAATGCACACAGATAAATAGCAAGAGAGAGATAGAGAGAGAGAGAGAGAGAGAGGGCGGGAGAGTAAGCAGGAGGCGGCTGCTGCTCCAGATTGTCAGCCTCGTCAACACCTTGGCAGCGACAACAACTCAACCCAACATAATTTGCCTCAAGTATTTGTATGTGATGTAGTATTTATTTTTAATAGCACTGTGCAACAAAATTATTGTGAATCAAAGGTAAGTGGGCTTTGTATATATGTATATATGTATATATTTCAATATAATAATGTAAATTCTTTAATAATCTCTTTCTCTCGCATTGTCTAGCATGAGAACTAGCTCCACAAACTCCAACAGTTACCTTCTTTAATTTCTTTCCTTCTCAATCTCTTATTTTATCTCATTTCAGCTATGTATATATCGCTCAATATATTTCATCCTCTCTCACTCCTTCTCTCTCACTATCTTTTTCTGACTCTCTTTCTCTCACTCATAATAATAAATGATTTTCAATCGCGTCGATTGTTTATTATCTTACATTGTGTTTTCCGTGACTTCCATTTTTACATTTTATGACATGTTTTTCTCTCCCTCTCTCTATTTCGTTCTTACACTTTTCCGCTCATATTCTCAATCTTTTTCTCTATCTCTCTATCCCATTCCCTCTGACTTCTAACCTACACTTCTTCTCTTTCTCTGTAATTCCGCTGACACTATTTCTTTCATCCTTCTATCAATTACTATATTTTTCGCTATTTTTCCCTCTCTCATTCTCTCTCTCTCTCACACAGACACTCTCTCTCTCTCTCTCTTTCTCTACCTTCCCCTTTCTTCTATTTTCCCTTACAGTGTGACTTTATGAACTACTGCCTTACTATGCGATTCTCATAAACGTATCATTCGCAATTTCTTGCTATTTCCATTTAGGAAATTTGAAGCTAGTTCCATAGATATCTCTTCCGTGTTGGACAGTGTTGTGAACAAACGTTGACAATGTTGCCGGTGATGTGCGGACGGCAGGTGCAAACAGGCGCATTGCTGGAATTGCCTTTTAATTGTCTTTGGCTGCTTTGATGTTTGCTGCTGAGTCCGTGGCATAAAAAGTTGATGCAGTTAATCTGGGCTGGCTTAGCGGACGCTTTTCTACCGACTGTCATCGATTGCATCTCGAAGCAGGCACGCTCCATGACACTCGTCGGAGTGTTTCCAAAAATGAAAATAAATAACACTCAATGGAGAAGAAGTTGATGTAGAAGTGGAAGTAGAAGTAGTGCATTCTATGCTAAGAGTGGAGCAACAGTGTGGGGGGAGTTAGGCGGAAGGGGGATAGCTTCTATGCGTGCTGCTCGAGCAGCAAGTGAAATTATTTAGATTTTCGCGCGTAGATCCCGATCCAAAACGACGACGACGTCGACGGCTGTTGCTGCTGACATGTTGTTGAGTTTTATTTTTAAGGGACGGGCCCACCATTCCACAACAATTGCTTCGCTTTTGCTGTTGTTGTTGTTGTTGTTGTTGCTCTGTATTTATAGACCTGGCCCTGAGGCCGTTTTCACAGTTGGCTTCATTCAATGGGCCTACGGCTCACGTCCAGCGGCAGCGACTCCCTGATCTTTTGCATGTGTCGACGCCCCTTCGTTTGTTCCATTTAATGTGCCCGCTGTTAGTTGGAATAGTTGGCTCTACTTGTACAACATATTTTACTTTAATTGCGTTTAATTTGAAAATCACAAACACTTGGTGTTCACTCACAGTCTCGCTTGCTCGCTCGCTCGCTCTCTCTCCTTCTCGTTCTCTGTCCCGCTCGCTCATTGTCTGCGCGCACATTGATGTCTTGCTGATTTGTTAAGTTCAGCGGTTCAAGCGAAAACATTTTAGAATGCCGACCACGGCTGTGTCAATCGCAAATAACATTCGAGATTTCAAAACTCCAGACATAAATCAGGATGACTGCAAAGCGGCAAAACAGATGTACAAATATATCCATGGATATAGTATGCTGCTGTTATAAAAACAGCAGTAGGATTTAAAATAAAAAAAAATAAAACATTACTGATAAGCTCTAATATTCATATCAAATGTTTTATGGAATATATAAATCAATTGTTTAAAATAAATCCTTCAAGCAAATCAATTTTACTTTCGTTTACTGTCTTCTAGATCAATGGGAATCGTACTCTTGCTTCCTTTAAAAATAGTTTGGTTTTATTGAAGTTATTTGTTGTTTCTTTCAAGTAAATAGATTTTCCACAACTAACGTTTGTTTCAAGTAAATCGAGCTCCCTCTAATGGATCTTGATGAAGCCCACCTGAACTAAATATTCATTAAAATTTTCAATATATTTAGTCCTATTCATACCCTTAGCAATAATAATGCTAAAATATAAAATAGGCCAGCGCACTATGGGCTAAGATCGTCTATCTAGAAATGGAGTTATAGGCGTCCAAAGTTCAGCCCAACCCACTCATACAGGGTATAGGGTAATCTCGTAATGTTTTTTCTTTCTTTTCATAGTTATCAAGTTGGCCTTGACTTTGTGTTCAAATTGATTTAAGGCCTACAAGTGCCTGTTTCAGTCATTAGTTAATATACAATCATACGTTAAACAGCTTCAGTAAATAACACAAAAAATAAGCGAATTTAGTTAGTTGGAGTCCAAATTTCTAATAAATTATTGAATAATTTTTGTACTTAACACACATAATATTAATTGAGCCGTGGCAAAGGATGATTCGGCCCAGGACACGAGTGCGCTTCTTGGAGGGATCCATGCTCCAAAAGCAATTGATCATGAAATATGTGATTCCGAGCGTATTTCCGACTGCTGTGGTCTACAGCAAAGATGCGGGCGATAAGAAGGCCGAGCCAAGCAAGCCCGCCGAGATGAAAAAGGATGGCGACAAGCCACCAGGTAAGGAACCACCACAAGCTGGGTCACCACCACCGCCTCCGCCGCCACCGGCGGCTGCGCAAGGGCCGCGCATTAAGACCTTTGAAATATATCGCTGGCATCCCGGCCAAAAGCCCAAAACACAAAAATACCAAATCGACTTGAGCAAGTGCGGCACCATGGTGCTGGATGCTCTAATCAAGGTGAAGAATGAAATGGATGGAACGCTCACGTTCCGTCGCTCGTGCCGGGAGGGCATCTGCGGCTCCTGTGCCATGAACATCGACGGCATCAACACGCTGGCCTGCATCCAGCCGATTGACAAGAATTTGGGCAAGTCCTGTAAGATCTATCCGCTGCCACATCTGTATGTGGTGAGGGATCTGGTGCCGGATTTGTCGCGCTTCTACGATCAGTATCGCTCCATTGAGCCCTGGCTGCAACGCAAGAATCTGAACCGGGAGATCGGCAAGACACAGTATTTGCAAGCGGTCGAGGATCGCCTACTATTGGATGGGCTCTACGAGTGCATATTGTGCGCCTGCTGTCAGACCTCGTGTCCCTCTTACTGGTGGAACAGCGATAAGTATTTGGGCCCGGCTATCTTGATGCAGGCCTTTCGCTGGGTCATCGATTCGCGTGACGAGGAGACCGAAAAGCGCTTGAGCCAGCTGACGGATCCTTATAAACTGTATCGCTGCCACACCATACTCAATTGCACCAATACGTGCCCCAAGAATCTGAATCCAGCCAAGGCGATCGTCCAATTGAAACAGATGCTGGTTGGCATGAAGAAGAAAGAAAAACCCAAAATGGCGGCAGAGTAGGACCAGAAGTGAAGATAAAAAAAATTTAGCATTTTAATTATATTTATTTTGGAAATAGTATTTATTCCACATGAATTTGATTTACTTCTTAATGGACATAATATAAAACACATCAGATATAAGATATAGGGTATGGCTTATTGGATATATGATATGAGGCTTAAGATATCAAATATGTGGTATAATATATAAGACAAAAGATGTAAGACAATGATAAGACATAGGATATAAGATATAAGATATAAGATATAAGATATAAGATATAAGATATAAGATATAAGATATAAGATATAAGATATAAGATATAAGATATAAGATATAAGATATAAGATTATACGATATAAGATCTAAGATTATAAGATATAAGATATAAGATTAAGATATAAGATATAGATATAATATATAAGATATAAGATATACGATATCAGGATATAGATATAAGATATAAGATATATAGAGATATAAGATTATAAGATAAGATAATATAAGATATAAGATATAAGATATAAGATATAAGATATAAGATATAAGATATAAGATATAAGATATAAGATATAAGATATAAGATATAAGATATAAGATATAAGATATAAGATATAAGATATAAGATATAAGATATAAGATATAAGATATAAGATATAAGTATAAGATATAAGATATAAGATATAAGATATAAGATATAAGATATAAGATATAAGATATAAGATATAAGATATAAGATATAAGATATAAGATATAAGATATAAGATATAAGATATAAGATATAAGATATAAGATATAAGATATAAGATATAAGATTAAGATATAAGATATAAGATATAAGATATAAGATATAAGAATAAGATATAAGATATAAGATATAAGATATAAGATATAAGATATAAGATATAAGATATAAGATTATAAGATATAAGATATAAGATATAAGATATAAGATATAAGATATAAGATATAAGATATAAGATATAAGATATAAGATATAAGATATAAGATCTAAGATATAAGATATAAGATATAAGATATAAGATATAAGATATAAGATCTAAGATATAAGATATAAGATATAAGATATAAGATATAAGATATAAGATATAAGATATAAGATATAAGATATAGATATAAGATATAAGATATAAGATATAAGATATAAGATATAAGATAAGATATAAGATATAGATATAAGATATAAGATATAAGATATAAGATATAAGATATAAGATATAAGATATAAGATATAAGATATAAGATATAAGATATAAGATATAAGATATAAGATATAAGATATAAGATATAAGATATAAGATATAAGATATAAGATATAAGATATAAGATATAAGATATAAGATATAAGATATAAGATATAAGATATAAGATATAAGATATAAGATATAAGATATAAGATATAAGATATAAGATATAAGATATAATATATAATATATAAGATATAAGATATAAGATATAAGATATAAGATATAAGATATAATATATAATATATAAGATATAAGATATAAGATATAAGATATAAGATATAAGATATAAGATATAAGATATAAGATATAAGATATAAGATATAAGATAGAGGGGATATGATTAGAGATATCTGCATATTCATAGCATATCTTTGAAAGTCATATTCCTTTTCATTCACTTCAACGAAATGACTCAATTAGCTAATGCGGCTTGAGTTATTCTCGCGCTCTGCTGAATCTATTTCTATTTTCGCAGCAGTTAATCGCGACGCAGATTCTATAGAATATTTATAAATGAAATTTCCATAAGTGCTTTCAGTTCCGTGCTTTCAGTTCCATGCATTCATTCACAGCAAAGCTTTGCCCTGAGATTTCCTATGCGTGAATCATGTCTGTGGGTTGATCTTGAATTGAATTGCGTTGCGGAACTTTTACACAAACATATAGCATATACTGTATACGTATAGTATATACTATATAGTATATCTAAACGTTACAGTTGACCAAGTTTGTTGCTAAAAGCTTTTCCACAGTCTCGCCCTCTCTCTAACCCTGTCTCACTCTCTCTTTCATTCTCTTTCATTCACTCTTGTAGGCATTTGCTCTCTCATTAGCGAGCAAAACAAATACATTTCGAAAATACTCGCTTCACAATATTTACATATGCGTAAGTGGGTGGCTCGCTTGTGAATGTGTGGGTGTGTTTACCTCTTCGTCTCTCTTTCGGCATCCCTCTCTCCCTCCACTCATTCTCTCTCTCTCTCTCTCTGTTTGTGTAGGGTCCGTCCGCGTCACCACGTGCAGCCAGCAAAGCCAAATCGCGTCGGCAAAAAGCTCATCGTCTACGTCACCGACGCTCGGGCCGGAGGTGGCCCGAACGGAGCTTTTGGACGCCTACAAAAACCAACCCCAAAGCGAAAGCCGCTTTGCAAATCAGTCGCAAAAAGTCCGTCGCCTGAACGCAAAAAAATAAATAAAACCGAGAAACTGGGCGCTGCTGAAATAGAAGAATTCAAGAGAAAAACACACAGCTATAGAAATATATACATATATATAAATTATATATATATGTATATACATAAATAAGAAAATTAATTGAAATTAAAAGAATAATATATTTATTGAGTTGTTCAATTCAAATTTGGCAGACAACACACGCACACACACATATATACGCATATAATATATATATTTAAATATATTTATCTTGATATATATGTAAGAGCTCGAGACGTGTGTGATTTCGTTAAGGTGCGTTTTGGTCCATAGCAATAATTTTAATTCTTTTTTTTTTTTTGCGAGTGTGTGCATCGAATACTACATAGTTTTGTTGTCATTCGAAGCGAGTGCAGACTGTTGCTGTTGCTGTTAACGATTATCATCTATTATTTATATTTACTCAACACCACAAAACACCACAAACAAACAGCAAAGGTAGCCACAGCAACGCGTAGCGGGAGCAACGAACGACGCGCCGACCAGGAAACAGGACCAACAACAACAGGAGCAGCAGGAGCAGGCAACAAGGGGCAGCTACTAGCAGAAGGCCAACGCACACCCATACCCAATACCCAATACCCAACATCCACACACACACACACACACACACACACAGAGCAGTTTATTAAGATGTCATGGAGATATGCGGTAAGTGACTTAAAGCAAAATTGAAAAAAGTCAAGTGCAAAATTGTTACCAAAATATCAGACTCTGCTCCTGCCTGATTAGACTGCTGGGGACGCTGGGCGCTGCAGTTGCAGCATCAGCGTCAGCTGCAGGATGACCTTGAGCACAGTCACATTCATTGTGGCTGACCCAATTTGGAGGCTGCGTTGGTTGGTTGCAAAGGCAAAGGCCATTTCCACATAACCATTGCCCACTTTACCTGTATATAAACTGCATAAATATATGTATATATACATATAAATATGTGTGTGTATGTGTGTGTTTGTTTGTGTGCCATTTTCCAGCAGCAGCCAGCACCTTGTATGCAGAGCCTTGGCACACACCCAGGCCATCAAACGTGCTGCGCAGCCCTTTAGCCCTCTCAGTCAAGCAAGGCCTCTCAAATGCAAATGCAAAGTTCAAGTGCCTTTAGCACAATGCTTGACACACACACACACACACAAACATATGCATATATACATATATATAATTTTGATATACAACCAGAATCGTTATATTATTTGCAGCTAATGCAAACATCATTTCCATCACATTAAGCGCGCAATTTGAAACTTGCCAAAAGTTGGAAATTTCCCTTCCTTTATTTTCATATTATTTGTTCAATTTATTTATGTAGTGCATTTGTTTATTGTATTTTTTTTTTATAAACAGCTGTCAGGGTATACATTTATTTTTGCATAAAAACTTGTATTACTAGACTGGAGTTGGGCAACTTGATCTAGCTAAACATTATGTGGTTAAATATGAATTTCTAATTAAGCTAATCCGAGTTTCTAATGAATTTTGATCAGTTTGTTTATATATTGCCTAAATCTGAGTGCGAGCGGGCAGATCAAGCTGGGCAAAGCTCATAATTTATTTAAATAATACATCTTTAGTATTTTTGAAGTATATTTCAAATGCGATTTTTCAGCTATGCATATGTATTTTAAAAGTATTTAAAATATACTTTTTCAGCTATGCATACGTATATTAAAAGTATTTTAGCAGTATTTTTTAAGTTTTCAAAATATACTTTTTCAGATATGCATTGAGATACTCACATAGAGATGCGCATAGCATGAAGAAATTTTTAAAAACTTTGTTTAGAGCCCTCAGAGTCTTTATTCTCATAGGGAATGCTTTCGATTACTTTATGAGATATATAGCTACCAAATTCGCTTAGAGAATACTTACTATTACGTTAAGAGATACCTGCATATATAGCTGTCAGAAGTTACATTTAATATGTTATCAAAGTAAATTAGTCATTTTAATCGGTTATTGATTAAGGTTACGTTTCTCTTCTCTATAAATACCGTTAATTTTGATGCATATATAAGCTCAAAGACCTCTTCTAAGATCTAGTGAAAATTAAGAATCTGATTTAATAGATCTCGCTATATTCTGTATATATAGCTCAAACAGTTCTTGCCTGTTCAAGAAACCGATTAAAATCTATATGAAGCTTAAGCTATTTGAGCATTATTTATACATTCCAAGATTTATAAATAGATTCTCTTAAAGTAAACACAAATCTGAAGTATTTCACGCTTTACCAAAGCGTTCAGAGTACTTAGGCAAGCAGTCAGAGCTTCTCTTAATAACCGAGTCTCTCAATTGTCTCTTTGGGCAAAATCCACGTTTCATAGTTAAGTCTAAGTAACCTATATACATACATATTTATTCATATATCCATATATACATACATATGAATATAAATTCGCTTCCTCCCAAAGATTAGTGCCATGCCCAAAATGCTTACCTGAATAAGCAGCAATCTCAACTTCTCTGTGCAGCTGAATGTGGGGCAATGTGTTATTCAATTACTCTGCCAATTTTGACAGCTCACTTGCCACGGCTTGGGCCTCGGCTGCATTACAGCTATTGCACTTGTGGACTGACTGACCCAAAAAAAAAAAGTATATATGTATAAGTAATAGGAGAAAAACGGATATATGTAATAGGCTTTTGGGGCTAAGCCTAAGCAGATTACTCATACGTCGCGTGGGCCAATTAACTTAATTACAAACGAAAATTGCTGTAAAAAAAAAGCAGAAAATTTCTATTACTAGAGGAGAAGAGGCAGCCGAATAAGGCTAATCCAACACCAGCACACACACACACACAGCGCGAATCAAACATTTTTGGCGTCGACTTGGGAGCAGCTATTGAACTTGAAAATAAAAGAGGCAGCCAAATGCAAAATTAATTAAATTGAGCGCGTTTACAGCAGGCAAATGGCAGAATTTGCGTTTCGCTGGCCAGCGAAGCGAATGAAGATTTCTGCCAGCCCCACGCAGTGCTCCACCTTTTACAGGAGGGGTGTGCACTTAATTGGGCAGCCGCTGGCTGCTTCCGTGTAATGTGCATTAAAAAGGCATCCAAAGCACATAGAAAAAATGTAGAAAAAAAAAACGATTATATATATATATGTATGTATGTATGTATGTATTTATATATTTATGTGTGTAGAGCCCAATCGCTTTGGCTGAAATGTCAATGTCACTGCTGCTTGTCAATGCTGTTGCTGCTGTTGTTGCTGCTGTTGTTGCTGCTGTTGTTGTTGTTGTTTCTGTTGTTCTTGCTGGCATTGTTGTTGGGCTGGCTTGGTTCAGTGTCAGGCGCTGAGCGCGCTAATTGAACGATCGATAGAGCGCTCACAGTACATCTCCGGCCAGGCAGTATGTTCTATATATACATATATACACATACAAACATCTGCCCATATATGGCCTATATATAGTTGTACGTTTAACAATCATGTGGGCGCTCAATGTGGGCGTGTAGCATCGCCAATGGTCGTCGATTGGCAGCTGTTGCGCCTCATTGAGCAAAAGCGAAAGGCAAACTGTCGAGCGGCCACTTAAAAGCGAATTGTTCTCGCTATTGTTATTGCCCAAACCATTATCTAATAGAAATAATAATAATAATAATAACAATTATCACAAAAATTGTAATCAGTTAGTTACGACACAGAGGCATCGACAGCTCTAAAAAGGTAATTCGTATTCATTCAAGGTTCTACCAAGTATTTTCCCAAGCCTTGGCTGTGAACATAGTACTCATTGCATTCAAATTACTCGAAGCATTCAAAGATGTCATATGCATGTGTCTATCAGATATTCACATGGTGTCTCTTAAGTATTCTAAAGTCTTTCAAGTACTCCAAACACTCGAAGGCTCAAAATAGAGTTGTGTATTCGTTCGTCTTGACATTCAAAGTATTCAGAGTGTTTAGAGTACTCTAATTATTGACATACTTAAGTTTATGGCTTTAAAATCGACTTGAGCTGAATTTGAATTGCAGCAAAAAAACTCTGATATCCAAGTCTGAATCGAGTTTGATAGTTTTGAAAACTGTCTGAATACAAATCTGAAGAAATAAGAAGTTCTTTGTACGAAAAATACGAGTTTTTAAAAATACGAAAGTTTAAATAAAAATATTTAAAAATGTATACAAATTTATTTAAATAATAAATATTATATAAAAATATATATTCATTACTTTTTTTAATCAATTTTTATAGATAAAAAAATTGCTTATACATTAAATTAAAAAAAATTTGCATAAATAATAAAGAAAAAAGTCTACACAATGATTTAAATATATAAAGAATAATAATAATATATATATAACTAAATTTACAGACATTAAAATAAATGTAAATAATCATACACATACCATTTCTATAAATAAATATAAATATAAATAATAATTGATAATTGCCATTATGTATATAAAATAAAAAATATACATATACCAAAATGTATAATTTAATTATTTATTTGAAAACAAAATAAATAATATTTATATATTTATTTAAAAATTTTTTTTGAATATTTTCTCAGCTTTTTATATATTTTTTTAAACGGGCACAGATGCTTTTTAGACCAATTTTATATTTTCAAAAATATTAAAAAACTGCGCTAAAGTTAAACATATAAATATATAAATTTATAATAAATTTTTTATTTATATTAAAAAATATAATATTAATATATTTTTAATTTTATATTTTTTATTTATATTAAAAAAATTTTTTATATTATTTAAAAAAAATATTTTTTTTTTTTTAAATGAATACAACTGATGTAGAGTAAAATATAAATGTTTAGTTCATTTATTTATCAAACTATCAATATCCAGCAGTTATATAGAACAATATATAATATATATTTCATCAGTTGATATATTATATATTTCATTAGCTGAATTCATTCACGTGTCACGTGTTCAGCTCTAGCTTCAGTTATTCAATCATTTCAACGTCACATTAAACGAACGCGCCTTGTTTTGGGCGCCCTATTGGCCTTGATCAATGCATTTAATGCATAGATTGTTTAACAATAGCAACAACAACAACAACAATAAATAACTTGCTGAACAACAAATAGATAATTTGATGAGCTGTGTCTAGCAATTTTCCTCGCCCACGCCCCCCACTCCACAGCTGTTTGCACACCTTAAATGGCAAATTAAAAGCTACTGCGCATTAAATTTGCACAATTTTCATTAAGTTTTTCACATTTTTCGAGTCGCTGACTCATTGGGCAAACGAGCGACAAACAATTTTAATAGCTGCCAACTTTTGGCGGCCAAAATTCCCGCTGCCCGCAGCACGTGATGTCGCTTGACGCGACCCATTAACAAATCTCAGCGAGTCTGAAAGAAAATCTTTAATAATTATTATTTTTTTTTTTTTGATGCCTTTTGTTTAGTTATTTATTGCCTTTGGCTCGTCTGCTGATGGTCTGTTTAATCAATAAATTTTGTCTGCAAGCTTGCATGTCAATGCATTTTCGATTGTCCTTTTCTTGTTGCTTTCGGCTCTGCCAGTGACGCTGCACTGTGGTACAAAAGATATGCATGTTTTGGTGCTCTAGATCAATTTATATTTAAATTGCTTTTGTGTTTGCTAATATTAGCAATAAAACAACGTAATTAGCCCACTGTGACTCTCTCTAGACTGCAGTTGGCTTAATATACGAAATATATATATCGGACTTCACGCTCTCTTCTATCACTCGCTCCCTCTCTCTCTCTCTCTCTCTATTTATCTCTTAGTGCCCCTCCGCCCACACTCCCATTTATTAGCCTAATGCAATATGCGCCCATAGCTAAATATTTCAATATTTTGTAGCATGTGCCTGGCTTTTCAGCATGCCAAGCAATTTTTCACACTTATTTAAGAATTTTGTATAATCATTTTTGAGAATTTCCCATTTTGTGTGAAATAAGGCCAACAGTAAATGCAATGAACAATTTACATTTATACAGATTCTACACAAGTGCTAAGTAGATTCTTAAAGTGTATGTTGATAAACACATACATATGTAAAAACAGATATATATGTCTGAATTATACTTAATTTGTATGCTGTTTATTTTCAAGAATTCAAATATATTTTGAAAACAAAATCCATTGAGAATTATATAGAAAATTATCTCACTTTATAGTGCCACATGCGAACCACTTTATAATTCAATTAAAAAAGCTTCAAGTCTTTGAATATTTCAAATCAAAATTAAGAGTTGTACATTATAGAAAAAAAATATATGTACATGTGAACTGTAGGCCGAAAACTCGCTAATCAAGTCACATATGAACTTGAAGTGATCTTTAAGTAAACAGCTCCCAATGAAACCATCTTACTTATATCATATATATGTATTACTTATATAATATATATATAATATATTTTCTGACTTTTAATTCACATAGATTCTGCGTTAAAGCTGAAATTCAAATATTTATCTGATATTTTTAGGGAAAATTTGATTTAGTTTTGAACATTTTTGCTTTAACCTTGGGGTCTTCATATTTTTTAGCTAGGCTACTTCGTTTTCTACTCTAGAATATGCAAAAATTTCAAACTGATTTTAAAAGTCTAAATTAAATTTTATAAATATATTATATATATACAAATATTTTCTCCTGAAGTACTAGCATTACTCCTTGAGTTCAGACTTTGATTACTTTTGCAAAACTAAACTGATATTCATATCGCTCTTTCAATGCATATCGTATAATTCTTATTAAATAATATGTCTAAAGCTTAAATTTATTTTGTATTTGATATAAAATCAATATTAAAATTGTTGGGAAACTAAATTAAGTAAAGTTTGTAATAGGAATTTAGCTTGGAACTGATTTATAACAATGCATGTTTCCATTTTATATAGTTTCGCATCTTAGAGCTTACATCTTATATAGTTGCCTTTTAATGAACATTATGTAGCCTGCTAATAGAATAGTATAGTAGAGTTATATAGGCTACACAAGCGAGCATTACATTGTTTCAGAGTAGCTGAGTCGCTGAGTCGTGGTTACCATAAAAAAAGCTCAGTTAAAGGATTGCCCACAGGACCGGTTCGTTAGCTGAACTTTCAGTGTAATCTCAGTGATGTTGACACGTAGTTAGAGCTCTCCATAAAATTCATTTGGATGGATGGGGCCAGGCCAGGTGTCTGGTGTTGTCAGGCAGTTGTTGCACACACAAACACACATACATACAGACATTTGCTTGGCCAACAGTGAGCGTTGCAACAGTTTGCACTTGCACAGTTGAGCAAGTGGTCAACGCTTGACCCGACCTGACACACTTTCTGGCTGGTGTGCAGGAAGTGCTCGGTGTCAGAATGATGCCAGACCTGGGTTAAATGCTAACCCACATCGATATGGAGACGACCGAGCGACCGACCCACTGACTAATAGATGCAACAATGTGGCCATGCACGTGTCGCTTGTTGTTGTATCTCAATCTGCGACAGCAATCAACTATGCCACACACACACACACGCAGGTGTGTCTATTAAAAGCTTCGAGAGACGAACGACACCTTGCATAGACACTGGGCTCGCGGCGCAATGCCAATAAAAATGTACTGAAAATACAAAAACGAAATTCTAAATATACGTGATTGAGTGAAACTCAAAGTTGATTGGGTTTCCATTTGTCTCTTAATCACTGACTAAATCCAGCTAATTGCCTTGGCATGCGGGCAAGCAAACAGCCTCCGCCTCAGCCCCAACCACAGCCGCATGACTCATGGCAAGAGAGAACAAAGAAATCAAATCAATTTGCACAGCACAATTTTCAGACTTTTGATAATATTTCCAAGCACTCGTAGGAATGTGCCGAAAATGTTCATTGCTCTGCGATTTTCAAGTATTTTTAGACTCTCTATATATATATATATATAGATAAATCATGTTGTTTGCGTTTAGCGTAACAAGGTCAAGGCATCGGCAGTGGCCAAAAAGCAAAGCCAACGCCAACGCCAACACCAACGCCTACGTCAACCTACCTCTCAGCACACCTGAACCAAAGGAATGTTTTTAATTTTCTCTCATCTTCCTGCTCTCAGTCTGCCACCTGCAAGTTGGCCTCAGTGAAACATTTTCTATCTCTATATATATATATTATATCGTCTATTTGAAATTGATTTAAATTTAGCTATTACTAGAACAACACTGTGGTCTATACATACTTGAATATTCATCACATTTAATATGTTCAATAAAAACTACCGAAATTTCTGTTTATTTTGCTGTTTTCTGTAGCTATTTAAGGCAATAAATTATAGAATTTTCGCTGTATTCGTAATGCTCATTGATCAAGATTAATGCATTTTGCTAAATTTAGCTTCAGTTTGTCAGTCTAGAGTTTTCTTTTAACTTTATAGCTGAATCAAATTTGAAATCCGTTTATAATTTGATTTACGAACTGTGTTTAACTATGAGCTAATCGGAGTGACTACATAAGGGAGATTTTATATTAAAATAATTAATTAGCAAAAAAATAAAAATAAAATAAAATAAAATAAATAAAATATATGAATAATAAAAATAAATAAAATAGCACAAAATATTCTGATTATTAATTCAATCAATTTACTCAAAAGTCTTTAAATATATTTTAGTAAAACTTAATTTAGTTAATTCCCTTTAGAAGTTTTTATAAGATTAAAAGTAAAACCTTTTTATAGGATGTACAAACTTTTTCTTATCTTCTTAAGTTCTGTTCCAACTTGCATACATTTTCAAATACAATTGCGATTTTTCAAAACTTTATTTAAACTTTAGAGTTAATATAAAAAGCTTCTATATCTACATATAAAATAACATTAAATATGGGATGGATTCGCCAACTACGAAACGTAGTTGAAAATTATATATAGAAAATTATCCATATATACAATATATATGGTATCTATATATATAGAAAATGATCTTTCAGGTAGAATGTGTTCTCATAGATTGCATTCTCAAGGTTTCCAAACTAGCTAAACGTTTTTTAAGCTGCCTAAAATTATTTTTCAGAAATCATTTTCATAACAGTTATTAAAGATATGCAAATATATTAATTTTAGGCTCGATTATGTACTATATACTATATATTATAAGTGTTACCTTAACTATTTTATGCCTATCAACACTCTTATATTTCATTTTCATCATAGTCCCATATATTTTCTATATTTAAACTATTTAAGATATCCGAATATTTTCCATTTGTAGGTAAACCCATACTCTATATAAATGTTACCTTGACTATTATGCGTTTTCCAACACTATTTTGATTATTTTTTATTGACTTTATTTTTTTTTTTGTACTCTTGATGTTCATCAACTGTTTTGCAGCTACTCACCGACAGATACAGCAGCAGCATTGGCGATAGATATAGTCCGCACTATTATCAGGTTTGTTTTTGCCTGCGATCCATAGCGCAAAGCATGCTGTCCAGTGTTGTGAAATGTCGTTCGTTATGCGCATATGTGTGTGTGTGTGTGCAACACACTTGCTTTGGCCTACTAAAAAATTCTCATTAAGATGCTTGCAACTACATTCTGCCAAACAAAAAAACTATATGTATATATATTTTTATATATTTATATATATATATATATACAGCGAGGCCTTGGCCACATCTAGCCTAAGATAAATATTCCATGGACTCATAGCTTTCGCTGTGCTGGCCATAAATCTTCTAGCTGAACATATAAAATGTTTAAATTGTATATAAATAAGCGTCTAACATATGCAAATGTGTCTATTAAAGAAATATATATATGTGTATATACTTATATATTGTGATGTCGTGTCTATATATATATTTATGTGTATATGTATTTATGTGTATGCCAAAGATCAGTCACAATAGATCAAAATCAAACAGAAAAGTGAAAGAACTTTTGCGCTGATAATTTTCGCTTTTGCTTTCGGCTTCTGTCTTCTGCTCAGGGTCGAATGCCACGACAAAAAGTAAAAGTTTTCATACGAAACGTGGACCAGCCCCAGCCGCTCCCCCATTCTCTCTCTCTCTCTCTCTCTCTCTTCTCTAACTGTCACCAACAGTTCCTGGCCCGCCCGCCTTGCTCGTGGGCGTCTTGCTGTCGCTGATTTTATTTGAATATGTTATGACAAAGCAGACAACCGATAAGCAAAACTAAAAAAAAAAAAAAATAGATATATATATATGTATATAGGGGAAAAAGCAGAAGGAGAGAACTTTCACATTCACTTTTCCCATTGACTTTGGCGGCTGTCCCTGAAATTGACAAACGAGCTCAACGCGCAAAGGACGAGGGCGGCTCGAATGCAGACGCGACCTTCGCCTCTGCCATCAATTTGCTTGCTTGGCCAAGCTTTTGCTCTGCCGCACAATGGGGCCCAAAGGCCCAGAGCACAGCCCGAATTTGATGCCCATAAATAATATTCGCTGCCAGAACCAACACATACACAAACACACCAAATTTACATATCAACACAAATAAACTACAGATTCCAGATCCAGATTAGCTCAAATTATGCCTAACATACTTCATCATACTTGAGATCTGCCATAAGAAATGTGCATGGCATGCATATTGATAGAACTACACTCGGAATTCATACTAGAGCTAGTATTATGTGTTAAGCAAAACAAAAGTTTTTGATGAGTTTGAATGAGCTTAGTCTATATAGTTTAGATGATTTATATAGCAAGTTTATCTGATATAAAAAAATATATATTAAAATTAACTCTAATTAAATGATTTAAAAAAATTAAATTAAAATTCTTACAGCATCTTTTGGACTATATTATCATTTTTATTAAATATTAGTAATATTTTTATATTAAAAAATTAATTTATATAGTCAACTTTTGCAGCTGATATCTGATATAGTTTTAGCTTTCTTTTTTTTAACAACTAAAATGTTTTGAATGTTTTTTTTGTTTAACATTGTTTGTGACTTATGAAATTAGTTTTAAAACAGCGTCGTATCTCTTAGAGTTTATATAGAACTCTCATGCTCGATCTATATACAATATCAGGAGCTGCGCTTCAATCAATTCCTAACACAATCTAACAATTGAGATGAAGTTTCAATCTCTCTCAACTTCGCATGATATTGAATGCAAGTCTTCTTGATTTAAGTTTAATCTATATATGTTTATTTTTTGGTTACAGTCGCCCAGCCGCCTGGAAACCTCGGAACAGACGACGGGACGTCAGTTACAGCGCGTGCTGCACTACTCGATGGCGCCCTGCCGGACACTGCCTGGCCTGAGACGTGCCGAGTGCGCCATACATGATGTTGACTGTGATGAAGTCTATCCGGGCATTTATATAGGCGATGCGTAAGTCGTACGCTCACTCTCTCCACCTTTCTCTCGATAACTTTACTTTCTCTTCCTTTGCTCAGCGCGGCGGCCAAGAACAAAACCTATTTGCGCTTGGCGGGCATTACACACGTGCTGAATGCGGCGGAGGGCTGTCGCTATGGGCAGGTGGATACTGGACACAGTTACTATCGGGATATGCCCAGCATTAGGTGAGCATATGATCAGAATGCAGCCTAGATGCTCATTACATGCTATGCCATATATTTATTTATCGATTTTGGCAATTTGGTTTATTTACTTAAACAAAAAAAAAAAAAAAAACAAAAAAAAAAACCGAAAGCAAAATTTTCTTTTTTCTCTTTTTATTTATTCCACTGCACACTTGCCTTGTATATATGTGCATATACATATCTGTTCATACATACGCACACACACACGCACACGCACACGCATCCTTTTCATCCTTCACTCTGTGTGCTCCATTGTCGTTGTTGTTGTGTATCCAGACGTCAACATAAGGATTGCTTTTTTAGATATATGGGCTTCCCCATGATCGATGCGCCAACGACAGATATATCCCGTTACTTCTATGTGGCAGCCAAATTCATAGACAGCGCCATCAGCAGCGGCGGTGAGTAGCGGAACTAAACGCGAGCAAATAATGCAACTTAGCTAAAACTCTTCCCTCTCTCTCTCTCTGTCTGTCTCTCTCACACTATAGGCAAGATCCTGGTGCACTGCCTGGTGGGCATGTCACGTTCGGCCACCTGTGTGCTGGCCTATCTGATGATCTGCCGCAAAATGTCCGCCGTGGACGCGATACGTACGGTGCGCATGCGCCGTGAAATACGACCAAATGATGGCTTCCTGCAGCAGCTGGCCGATCTCGATATGGAGCTGAAACGCAAAAATCTTTATCCCTATTAAGGCTATAACAGCAAACAAAACAAATTCAAATTAAAAGCCCCAACACAACCAAAGATATATATATATGTATATGTATATATATATACACTCACACACACTCTCACACATAGTATATATATGTATATATACTATGCCTAGGCTAAGGCAACTCGAATGCTGATGATTGGCTGAAATTAATGAATTGTTGTATTACTAAGAGTTATAAAAAGAAACACACACACACATACACAATGGCTGCGTTTATGCTATGTAAGCAAATCGTTCTATGAATGAGCTATACTATATGTGTAACTCTGTTTATATATATTAAATTTATGGAGACGACTTTACAGCCTAAACGTATGCGAAACACTTATATACTCACACACACACACACAAGTGCTACGTTTATACGTTGAGCCCAAATCATGATATGAATTGTGATTATATACATATATATATCATATATATATATAACAAATCTGAATAAAATGTTGTTTTGCCTTGGGCAATTTGAAGATTTTGCCACAGTTCCATATATAGCAATATACGATATGGGTGCAGTACACACACACACACACACACACACACACACAAGCGTTGTTCTAAAATATTTATAAAGATTAAAAGCTAACGACTTATTGGTAACTTGGTCTTCTGATATATAAAGAAAAAATCTGTTGAAAAACAATTTGTATAATCGTGACATATATATAGACATATATATATATATATCAACGATACGATCGTACTTCCATTTAGTGAGTATCAAGTTACTTATCAACACATATACACACACACACACACACACACACACACACATGTATACCCCTTCCCTTCGCTGCCTCCCTACCCATAGCACATAGCTGCGTAGGCATAGATCATGGATCTACAAAAATGACGTAACAATAATTTCAAGGCTCGAGCTGTCATCTGATTACCAGGCAATATATATTGAGGAGAATTCAAATATGGAAATTGAAAAATGAAAACTATAAAACAAACAAAAGAAAAAAAAAATATATATATATATATAGAACTTACCTAGAAACATATATATACACATATATTGATATACATGTATTCCTATGATATTTTTTGTATGCAACTCTTTGTTATTTTACGGTTCATGTCCTACCTGCATATATAGCCCACATACAAGCATATATAACTTAAGCGTATATGCACTTTGGCATATAAGGAGAGCTGAAAAACAAAAACAAAATTATAGAAAACAACACAATGAAACAATGTATAGAACACAAGATGAATATATATATATATATATAGAGCAGAGACAACTGATATAGAAATCTGTATAATGTGTAATTAGTATATACAATATGCGTTATACACACCCTATATTAAACTGATATATATACAAGCGGGCATATTTGTTTGTGCATGTTTGCCCAACACATATATTCAACTATTGTACAATGAAAATAGCAAAGCTAACGAACAAACAACAGCAACAACAACATCAACAACAACAACAACAACAAGAACATAATACCAAGAAACATCCAAAAGTGTATAAAAACAATGAGAGAAAAAACCAATACAAGAATAGAGAATTATTAAAAAACAAAATTAAATTAAAAACAAATTCATATTTTCTAGAACATGTATAAGAAGAAGAAGAAAAAAGAAAAACGAAAACTGAAAAAAAGAAGAAAAAACTAAACTAGTCCTAAGAAGTGATTAATAAACTGAAAAATCAATAACAACAAATTATAAACCGATTTCATGAGATATTTCTTGGAGTATGGTAACTAAAGCGTATTTCTATATCAAATGAGGTAGTTGAAATCTTCGCAGTTGCAATTGTTTATATTAGTCAATATATATTGTAGATATACTATGTAAACTTTGAGCACTTTGAGTGCATTGGAAGTTCAGGTATAGCATAGGCGGGCATTGTCAATCTGTCAATCGAGAGAACTTTTATATAATTGTCTTGATGTAAATCTTTCTCCATATAATTTCTCATAATTTGTATTCAATAGAAACGAATGTGCATATGATTGAAGAGCTTTATGAATGATATATATCAGGTAAACAAGATCATTGAACTGATCAGTAAATCAGTTTGTTGAAATTTCAACAATACGCAAGCGTTGCGCTGGTATCGAATCTATCAATAATGAAATTCCATGTTTTACTCTTCTATCGAGCTTATCTTAATGTAAGCATTTATAGAAGAGAACTTACACTCTACATCAGCGCAGATAATCTTTAGCTCATGCCGTAATGAAAACTCACGAAGGTAAAGAGAGCTAGAGAGCTTTATATATAATAGATGCTGAAAGAATCTTTTGACTAAATTTTGTGATTCTATCGTTGATAATTATTTTTATCGATTTTTTTTATGGACATTCGATAAACTATTTTGATATTTTGCAATGAAAACTTGTCAAATCTTGACTTATCTATGAGCCTAATTACGATTTTGATCGAGCTTCAGGAAAATGCGAAAATTGATAGGCATTCAATACGAATTCATATGCATAGCGGAATCTTTGTGTACATTTTTAAGTCTATAGCTGCTATAAGCTTCGAGATCAACTGCATATAGTATGTATATGATAGACAGAGAGCTTGAGGGACAGAGAAGTACAGAGTTATTTCAACTCGCCTAATTAAGAATCTATATAGTACTTTATGAGGCTGGCGCCGTCTCTTGCTGCATAAATTATTTTATTACCAAATATGATGTAAGATATATGAAGACCTTGTAGCGGCTTACGGCTTGTTTACCTGATGGAAACTTTGTTTTATTTCATAATCTATTTAAGTAGCAAGAAACATCTGTCTCCCTCTCTCTCTCTCTCTCTCTCTCTCTCTCTCTATCTGTGTGTGTTATGGGTAAGTGTATTTCGTAGCTTCCGCCACCAACTGAGAAAACGCTTAAATTTTAATTTTGTGGCTCATACTTACAAATTGCCACCGTAAGCCCAATTGCTTCTGGATGAGATTCTCTGGACGTGATCGTGTGGCAGAGCGTCTGCTAGGGGGGTCGTTGGTCGAGCTGGTCGCTTGTCTCTGGCTTGTTGGTTGGCGGGGTCGAAGGGGTCAGTCGAAACCATTATCTAGACATTAGTTGCGCCTGCTAACTGCCTGGCAACACCTGCAGCAGCGACGACTGCATAAAGCCGAGCTTGTAATTAAAAGAAATTGCTACCTGGAGCATGCCAAGAGCTCGACAACCCGTGCAACCGAGCAACTGGGCAACTGTTGAACCTCACTGCTCCAGCGCATTGTTGACCCTAATTTAAAACTATCAATAACTGCGCGCCACACAGAACACACTTAAGACACGAGATTTCGATCTCGCGCGCGCAGTCTAAACAATAAAATTAATGTCTCCGGCGGCTCTGGGCAACCAGCAGGCCACTTAAGTGACCCGCACACCATCATTCCATTGCCAATCCATTCCGTTTCTATTCCATTCCATTTGCCGAACAGGTAGCTGTTGTAAAGAGTCGTTAAACAACAACAGTAACAGAAGGACGGGCGGACGGGCTGAGCGACAGTCTGACGGACTGAGAATCTAATTTTGTAAACGAATTAGGTGTACTCTTCATTTGTATGGGAAAATCATTCATTTGTATACATATTCGATAACTGGACAAGACCTTGGCATATAGTTCATACACACATATGTATATGGACGTTTATCAATTTGTTGTTTAATATATATAAAAGTTATTATATTTATTACAAAATCATTCAAGTATTTTTGATATAGTTTTAATGTAAGAATATTAAAGTATGTTGTTTAACCATTTTTTAAATAAATAAATGAATTTATTTATTTATCAATTATTATATTTTTTTTTAATAACATTTATTTTTTAATTAATTTTCTTCTATTATTATTATGCTAATTATGCATATATATGTATATATATAAATATTTGTATCTTATTTTATTTATTTATTGTTTCAAACATTCTTATAAATTTGTGTTATTTATAATTCTTTTTTTTTTTTTTTTGGCAATAATCCTTTTTTTTTAATATCAAATCTATCATGGGAAATTTTCTATCAATATTTTTGTTTACTTCTTTTATTTTATAAAAAATAGATTTATTTGTTCTATTATTAGTATTTTTTATGTTGAATAATCTATTCTTTTTTTTATATATTTTTTTTATAATTTTATATTGATTGTTCTAATTTTTAAAAGCATATCTCAACCACATTATGTTCTTTAACACTCTACAATTCAAATATATGTATATATATATGTAACTGGATGGCCTATAGAGTATATGCATATGTATTGCTACACTATTTTAGCCTGATCAAATGGCAAGGGCATCCAGCGGCGTAAACTAGTTTTGGTCTTCACTTATTTCTTATTTTTCGGGAGGGGTTTGGCGTTTTGAAGTTGGGTTTTCTTTTTTTTTTTTTTTTCCCAGCCATATGGATTGCAGTGCAGTTCTCTGGGCTAAGCTGCTAAAAATCATTTTTCAAATACACACATTTAAGCCCCGCTGTGTGGAGTGTATGGCGAGTGATCCGGCAACTGTGACACATGTTCCGGGCCAGCAAATAGTAGACGGAGCAGTTGTTGGCCAAGCAAACGCACATGAAACAATTATTATTATTAATAAGTTAGTTTTGCTCCACGTGCGTAGGCGACTGGGGTGGGGATGATGGTTTGGTGGTGGCTGGGGGTTGCTTGTTGGTTGTTGTCGTTGCTGCAATGCTGATGAGCGCCAAGATTAAGCATGAAAAATGTTACGAATTTCCCTATAATTAATCTTCATCTGAGCTAAATGGAAGGAGGCAGACACGGAGCAGCACACAGCACAGAGCACCCAGTGCCAAGTGCCAAGTAGAAAAGCCGAGCTGGTGCTCATGCAAAAGAGTTAAAATAATAAAAGTACACACTCACACACACACACCCTTTGGGTGCCAACTACCCTGGACTGCTATTTGTTGGCGCCCAAATTCGAATTGTCCTTAAGCTCAACACATAGTAAAAGGCAACAGCTGCATACGGTGCCATCAAGCTTCCCTCTCTCTCTCTCTCTCTGTCTGTCTCTGTATAGGTTAATGGCAATGCAAATATATACGCATACACATGTTCATATTTGTTTATATATATATATATATATATATATATATATATATATATATGTGTGTGTGTGTGTATGTGTATATGAATGTATTTAGCATAGCGTTAAGCAAACAGTTTTCGTTTTCCATTGGCATTGTCTTTGCGAGCCAAGCATCCTACGGCAATTGACTAAATTTAAGAACAACAAAAGCTATACCGAAAGCACATCAACTAGCAGAGTACATACTATATATGTATATATATGTATATATAGATAGAGTACAGCTCAGAGTTAGTAAGTTAGTTAGTGAGTTGGGAATCACAGACATTTGAGCTAGCTACGACCTTTGATCTGGCTTAAGAATTGTGATTGAGCTGGTATTGACGATCATTGCAGACGACTCCCTTTATTTACCAATATTAAGAATTGAGTAATTTCTGATCATGCTTAATAGACAAAAGCAAGGAAAAAATCTGTTTAAGGAATAATCCAGTGTTTCGTCCTATTCCTGACAATTCTTCCACAGTTCCATATTTTAATATATATTTTTATTTTTTGCAAATCTATTTCACACGATCGCGTTTCTTCTACACTTATATAAGTATTCATCAATTGGAAGGCTATATATGTTATATTGGCAATATCGAAAGCAAGTATATACAATAAACATTTCTAATAATGATTGAACATTTTGCTTTGTGAGCACTGCAATATATCTATTCTAGTCTAATCATTTTAATCTTTTCGCAGCCAACATTTGAATTCTTGGCTATTAATCATTTATCATTTACAAAGAAAAGTATATTATATTTAATAAGTATTCATATACGTGTACAAATTCAGGCAAAGTAACAAAGAATCAAAGGGGAAGAAATCATAAATTGAATAAATTGAATTGAATGCATTTTCATTATTAAAGTCTAACTTGGGGTAACTAAGCTCAACTCGTTAAAGATTTCAATGAATTTGAATTTTATATACATATGTGTTAGGTTTCATTAGGTGCATTTTTTTTTTATACATATATACATATATATGTATGTATATGATGAGCAGCTCTTTGAACTGTGTGCAAGTGCTGACTCAGGGCAGTTGATGAAATTCAGTGCCAGAGACATAAATCCAAGTAGATATGAGTGCATAAATTATCGTTTCATTGGCTACTGAAGCTTCTACTTCGCAAGAGTCGAGCCAATAAACAAATTAATATGACAATTTGCGACAATTTATGGCAGTTATAAAGCGTTTATTTATATATGTGGGATAAATACGATTTTTTCGTTGTTGTTGTTGTTGATTTCTTTTTTGTTTTTGTTTATATAAATAAACACGATACACGATACTGAGAATGGTTGCATACGCTAGACTTGAAGTGGTTGCGGGAAAATGAAGTTTGATTTGAACAACAAATATATGTATATATAGATATATACATATATACCGCGCCACATCAGAAAACGCAGCATTTAGGTTGCATATTTTCTATATCATTCGAGTTATAGTTTTAGGAATATTTTTTATATTTTAAATAAATTTTATAATAAATAAATTAACTAATTTGATTGACAGATATGTTAGCTTAGAAAATAGATTTATTTATTTTAAATTCAAATAAATAAGAAAGGCGAAAATTGTTTTAAAATTTAAAAATACTTTGATTTAGATATTAAAAAAAAAACTTGTCTTATACGAAATTATTTTTGTTTTACTTATTTATTTTTATTTATATAAATTTAGAAAATATTTTTTCCTTCATTTTCATTATTTTAAGAAATAATAAATTATTAAAAAATAATACAAATAAATCTTTTTTAATTCGAAAAAAATTTTTTTTTACATATTTTTTTTTCCTTTATTTTCATTATTAAATAAAAAATTATTAAGAAATAATAAAAATAAATCTTTTTTAATTCGAATTAATTTTTTCCTTTATTTTCATTATTAAGAAAAAATAAATTTAATTAATTTTAATTTAATTTTTAATTTATTTAAATTCAGAAATACTTTTTTTTTATTATATTTTTGTTAAAAAATTTTTAAAAAAGCTTACAAAAACAATGTGTTTTTTTTTTTTAATGTTTATATTGAAAAAATCATATTTCAATTGAAATAATAATGAATTTAATAAAAAAATTTATAGAAAAAGAAAAAAAAGCGTCGACTGAAGAATTTATATTAATTTTAATAAAAAGGTAATTTCAACAGCTAATATACATATATATGTATATATAAACAAAAAAAAAAAAAAAAAGTCTGGCTAGAGAAATTAGCATCACTAAAAGTGCTAATCAATATATAGCTAATTACAGGGTATGCAATGCCCAGATAATTTTCATTCACAAATGCATGTTTATTTATTAATTTGCAAGTATAACAAAATATTTGATAGCTTTCTGGGCTGGCGTTCTTGGATAGCATAAATAAAAGGTGTTTATCAAATGTTGAAGTACAATGTTTGTTTTAACAGCTAGGCTAAGTACAGCTAGCTTAAGCCACAGCAACAGCCACAGCCACCGCCCACCGCTTTCGGCCAACTTGTTTGCTGCAATATAAATTATGAGCTTGTAATTTGACCAAGATCTTGAAGGCTTACACACACAGCAAATATCAAATGTAATTTTTGAAGTGCAGCAAATTTCAGCTGCTGCACGCAGTGTGTGTGTGTAAGCTCTGATAAAAAGGGCGGCCTGTGGGCGGGGGCGTGGCTGACGATGGGTGTTGGCTGGGCTGGCTGGCTGGTTGGTTAAGGTTGTCGACTGTGGCACGGTTTGAAAATGTGGGTCTGCGGTCGCCGCTGGCAGTTCGGTGAAGTGAAAAACAATAAATAATGCAGCCAATTAAAACTTTGGCTGTTTGCTTGCCACGCACAGCAACAAGCGGCAGCAGCAGCAGCAGCAGCAGCAGCAACAGCAACAACAGACGCCCACACATATGAACACCAAGAGGCAGCGACTAATTGACAAACAACAGCAAATTGAATGCAATAAAACACACACACACACACACACACACACACACACACACACACACACACACACACACACACACACACACACACACACACACACACACACACACACACACGCGCGCACACACTTTTACAGATACCGAAAGTTGTAGTATTCTGGGCATGTGCATTAACAATGTGATTGACTGACAACAATCAATTAAAACGCAAAAATCAATGCAGTTGCTGCAGTTGTCCATTTCGAATGCGCCGAAGCAACAGCAACAACTGAACAGGCAAACAAGCTTGGCTACACTCGCTTCCTCTCTCTCCCTCTCTCTCTCCCTCTCACTCTTTGTCTCTTCCCTGCTCTGGCTGGCTTGACTGTTCAAATTATTATAAACTTCTTCACTTTAATGGAATTGTTATCAAAACACATTATAAAAAGCAACGAGCGCCAATAAATGCACTTTGTCAATGCCAATTCACACAATAAATCTACAGCCAGATAGCAACAGCCACGGCTCGACCCGGCCGGGACAGCCCAGAGTGCTTGCTGAGACTGAGAGAGAGAGAGAGAGAGAGAGAGTGTGACTGAGTGAGTGAGTGTGTGTGTGTGTGAGAGAGAGAGAGAGAGAGAGAGAGACAGAGAGAGAGAGAGAGAGAGCTCATGCCAAAGCAGATCCAGGAAGCCAGTCAGACGGTCTCTGTGAATCTGACAGCCCAACAACTGCAACGGGTTGGTTATACGAATGCCCAAAAATGTAACGAATTGTGAATACTCTAAATAGGGAGTATAAATATATACAGATTGCTGGTAGCTAGAGTATTTAGTTGAAGTTAAATATTATATTCAAGTACACAAACTATATATAGAAATTTTAGGTTTAATTTGTTCTCATATAAATAATTATTTTTTAAAATTATTTGAAATATTTGTAATTATTAAAATTATTTTGTTTAGACAGAACTTTTCATTATTGCGACTAAACACATTTTTTTCATTAAAAAATAGTTTATAGAATTTTATTTATTATTTTTATTTTATTATTATAATTTTTTTAAATATATATTTTTTCATTTATTTTAATTTTAAATGCAATTTCCTTGAAAACTATAATAATTAAAATAAATTAAAATTAATTTTAACAATTATTGAAATATGTTTATTTTTATTAATATAAAGTTTTTATAGTATTTTATTTTATTTATTTTTTTATTTTCAAATATTAAAAAATAGTATATTAAATAATATTTACATAATTATTTAATTTATTTAATTTTTTTTTATGTTTTTTTTTTCTAATTTTCAAATATTAAAAATAGTATAAGTAAATATTTAAATATTTAAATAATTATTTTATTTTTTAAGCAACTGCAATTAAATGTTAATTAAATTAAAAATACTTGCTATTTTTTATGCTATTCACCAAAATTTAATTGGAATTATATTCTCAGAGCTTTACACTCCTACTCCAGTCACGTTGCCAAACACTTCACTTAGCTAACGCAATCGCTGCAGTTGGCCAGGTCAATGGAACAAAATGCTGATATGAAGCAGACTTCGAGCTGCCAACAAAAATGCGCAACGAGTTTTGGGTTTCGTTTTCCAAAGTTCCAATGTTGTCTGTAGCATGTTGAATGTTGAATGCTGCGTGTTGTTGCACTTATTGTTGTTGCCTGTGCGGCTGGCTTTGGTAAGCTTCGATTTCCGGCGCACCGAGCATCTTTAAGATACATTTGTATCTGAGACGTGCGATCGTGGCACACAAAATGCTGCCCAGCCATAAGTACATATATAAGTATACAGATATATATACATGTATATATATATGCATAAAGAATTTATCTTTTTACATAAATCAAGTTTTTTGGGTTACTTAATGTACTTTCAAAAATTTGTTATATATGTATTTTTAAAGCATTTTTAATTGATTTTCTTTACTTGAAATTTAAAGACAAATTTTGTTATATTTTTCATGTATTTATGTGTATTTATATTAATTGCTTTTAAAAAAATATTTTTTTTTTTTAAATATTTCAGATATGCCAATTGCTGATATGTGAGAAGCGCCGAGAACGGCTGCTTTTAGCTAATAGCAAATTTAACTTTTAGCTCAAGCATTATATGCTTTAGTCGACATATATATTTCAATTTATTCGATTATATTTAGGAACACAGACTCACAGACTCTAATAATATAATTGTCATATTTGCTTAATAAAGAAATTTCAATATATTATAAACTGAATGAATAAATTTTGTTATATTATTCACTTTATCAAAATAATTGCAATTGATAATAGTAATATCTTATAAATTGATCATAGCCTTGTTGAATGAGAAGCGCGGAGAAGGGCGTTTAGATGAACGTAGCTGACTTTTCTATATCAAAGCACATTTTTGCTCTCATATTTGGCAAGCCTAATTGTGAGAGAGAAGATTTGGATGTATTGAGAAAATATTTGCCAAACATATTTCATTTTCATTAGATGATTTATTTTATGTATTATTTTATTATATTATTTCTATATTTGCTTTTCAAAACTAATATGTAACTAAACTCCCATCAATTGCATATCAATGAGCACCTCTGAAAACTGTTCCCACTTTTGTAAGCTCGGCAAAAAGTGTTCCCACTTGAGACATTTGGCACTTGACGCCAGTTAAAGTATTTGCACAACATTTTGAACGCTTTTTGTGTGCAATTTCCTTTGGACTCAACTAGCTTGATCGATTAGCAGCATTAAAACCAATACAGCTGTTCCCACATAGGAGTGAAGCTGTGATTCGCTTGGCCAAAAGTGTTCCCACTTGCAGAGCTAACTGTATACGTGCTGGACTGGGCTATGTTGCTGTGTTGCAGCAGGCATTGACCTCGGCAGTGCCGCCACGTGCCTTGTGGCCACATAAAACTTGAGCAGCAATTGGATGCTGTGCAGCTTCTGCTGGACTACCTGAGCAACGTCTTGGCCAAATTGCAGCCACGCCCCACAGCAAATTGCGTCTGGGCCAACACGCACGGCAGTTGGCCCGATGTGGATGCGGCTGTGTGCGGCTTATATAAATTCTCGATCCATAAAAGAAATTGCGTGTGTGTGTGTGTTAAGTCGGAGCACTTGACTGAAGATCAGCCTGCTGACACCCTGGAGTCCTGCGGCAGGTGCTGGAGCATTAGAGGCCATTGTGCTGACACTTTGTTGATTTCTCGCGGACATTTTGTGGATTTTTTGTGCGTTTTGGCTGACAACTGACAACTATTATTTATTGTTGTCTTTTCATTAATTTTATCATTGTTCTGAAGTGTCCCGAGTCGAAGTCAAAGTCGATGTTGAAATAGATGTCGTTCCGGTCGCCACGCTTCGTCGCCTGTGCGCCGGCGTGCGAAATAGAAGAATTGTCTAAATTAAAGTTGAAAATTAAAAACTTCACACGCACCCAGCGAAACCCTGAACAAAAATATAATAAAATAAGGTTGCTGCCGGCTGCTACTGGCGGGGGCAGCATGAGGTGGCAACTACCAACTGGCATGAGGCATGCCGTCGATGGGGGAAAAGCGGGCAACACACAAGCCCACGCAATTCGAAGCGAGTCGCCGCATTTTGATTGACGACAGCGGCAAGTGTGATAAGAGCGGGTCGTAAAAGCAGCAAAAAGAAATTTTATATCCAGCATGACACAACGCAAATGCGATGCGCCCTCAACCAGTTCAAGTTTTCATTTTCTCTCTGCATCTCTCTTTCTCTCTCTCTCTCTCTATCTGACTATTTCTCTCGCTCTCTTGCACTTCTTTGCTCGCTTTTCGTTTCTTTTTTTTTTCTCTTTTATTTTTAATTAAACGAAATGCGTACTTTTAGCTGGGCTTGTGTGTAAAAGTTTTTTGGGAACGCTAAAAATAGTTTGTGATTTCCCAAAATCTGATTAGGTTTTTAGTTTTATTTTGTTGTCTTTTTGTTTTCTTCTTCGGTTGTCTTCTTCATGCGAGAAATGACCCTGTTTGAATTGAGCTGAGAAATGAGTATCTAACTGAGATGTATGTAATAGAGGTCATAAATGTACGAGAGAGAAAGAGGGAGAGAGGGCGGAGGGTGTGTAGAGAGGGAGGGAGAGGGGCTAGAGAGCGTCAGAGAGAGAAACTAAGATATAGTTAGAGAGAAATAAAGCATATGATGAAGAGAGCTATAGATCAAAAGTATGGAGAGAGTGAGAGAGAAAGATATATAGTGAGAATGAGAGAGAGAGTGACTGAGAGAGTGAGAGAGAGAGAGAGAGTGACTGAGAATAGAGAGACAGAGATGGAGAGTGACTGAGTGAGTGAGTGAGAGAGAGAGAGAGAAAGAGAGAGAGAGAGAGAGAAAGAGAGAGAGAGGTTGAGTGAGATCATAGATAGAAAGTGATTCATAGAGAGAAATAGACAAACTGAATTGACAGAGAAAAGGAGAGCGAGTGAGGGAGGGAGGGAGAGCGAAGTAAAGAAAGAGAGAAGTAGAATGATAAGAGGCATTCAAAAAGAGAAATATTTACATATAAGACGAGAGAGGTGAGTATGATAAGTATGATATAGAGAAAGAAGCTGATAGACAGAGGGACAGAGAGAAAGACTGAAAGAGATTCAGAAATACTTTAAAAGATTCACGATTGATGTGAGAATAAGAGAGAGGGGAAGAGATATCTCTCTGATACCCAGAGATGTTCAAAATGAGTGATTAAGAGATATGGAAAAGCAGCTTCTTACATAGGCCGAGTTAGAGATGAAGAGATGGAGGTAATCTTTTGACTGAAAGGGAGATTCACAAATAAAGAGAGAGAGAGAGCTGAAGAAATAGAGAATAAGCCAAAAAGGATTATAGCAGAGAGAATGTGTGTAACTCAAAGCAATCTAGTTGCATAGAGAATTCGATGTAGATGATGCGGCTCAGTTTATACATTTTGAGTTAATAAAGTTAGACATCCATCACTTCTCATCACATCTCACATATGAGTTTCGATTTCTATGCCATTCATTGCATTGCAGCTAGAGATTCGTTTGACATCAACTTAATTTTCGTGTTTTTTTTTCAGTGCCTCGTTACGACTGACAGCAAAAGGGTTTGCTGTGCTGCGGCCTAGCCTGGCTGCTAGGCTAGCTAGCTAGAGTTCTCGAATGCTCGATTCGCGCTGCAACAAAGTCTCGGCAGAGGCCTGCCTTCGGCTGCCTGGGCGAGTATAAAGAAAGCCTTGCCTGGGTATTGCCTGTTGGATGCCAGAGTCTTTAACCAATTAAGCAAATCGCCACGAATGCGTGTTTCGCGGTTCACATCCGCAGTCGCTGTCGCAGTCGCAGTCGCAGTCGTAAACGCATCCGCAGCCAAGGGGTGAGTGCTGCAGGGAGGGCGCGGGGTTGGGGAGTGGAGGTTGTCATGCGTCAGCGATCAGGGTAGAGAGAACAAAAAGAAAACACGTGAAAAACTAAACAATGAGAATGCGTGGCTGATGAATTACACGAAGCGTTCGATGCGTGGCAAGCCGGCAACACTTGGTCAAGTGGTAGTCCAAGCAAATAGCAAACACCACAGGAACACACACACATACGCACACCCTCACTAAAAGTGACGAATTGCTGTGCTGCCCCTGAAAAAAAAGTGAAGTGCAGTCGAAAAAAAAAAAAAAAAAACGAGTGCAACGTTTTACGAGGGGCCAAGCAGCAACAAAGAAGCTAATGGTGATCAATCTTGAGAGCTTGCAGTTATGTCTGCATCTCTCTCTCTCTCACACTCACTCTCACACACTCTCACTCTCTCTCTCTCTCTCTCACGCTGTCTCACACTGTTTTGCGGCTAAGCCCGGCTCCTTACCAAACATATTTCACATGTCTGGCAGCGCTTAATAATTTGACAGCTCGTTTGACAGATGAGCCCGCCTGCAATATAGCGTGGCGAACAAGTAGCGCGCGCTCTTAAACTGACACCCCCCCCCCCTCTTCCCCTCCCCGCACGCCTGTCACGCCCCAACAAATCCACAGCCGAATCCAATAATAAATTAGCCCAAAAACTGTAAATGCGGCGAGCGGAGAGACAAAATGCAATTTGGCTTGGGATAAACGCATTGCGTTGCACTGAGCTGTGTCTTCAAGTTGGACTTTTGAGATGCTTTAATAGCCATTAGCTGGGCACAAATACACACACACATACATACATATATATATGTATATGTATTTGTATGTAATAACAACAAACAGTTTGTTGAATATTTTTGCATGCGTAGCACTTGCATTGCTCCCAGATAGAGAGAGCGAGAGCGAGAGCAGCTGCAATCTATCAACTGGCAAAACGCCTGCAGCCAAAACCAGAAGGAAGCAGCACAACATGCACCACAGACGAAAACTGGCAAAAAAAATCGTCAATTTGGAATGTGAGGCAGATGATGGGGCCAAATGGGGAGTGGAGAGCTATTTGGCTATGGGGCTAACGTCAATGGCCAAAAAATAAAAAAGCGCTGCAGCAACAAATGATAACTGTAAAAATATAAAGAAAATAAAAAATATATATATGCAAATATTGTCACATATGCGCGACTATTAAATACCCTTTAAATATTGCAAATATTAGTTCTTAAGTAAACATCAACAAAAATTTAATATTAAATATAAATATTTAAAAATATAAAAAATATATTTTTATTTAAAATAATCTTTATATTTCTATAAATACATATAAAGAAATGCGAATGAGAGAGTCAAACCACAAAGCTATATAGAATCACAGAGCGAGCTCTAGAGAGCCTATATAAAGCTAAATATTAAACGATATATAGAGTTGTCTATAGAGCATTAGAGCTATAGACAGAGTTATGCAGAGAGCTGCAGAGCTATAGAGCTGTAGAGCCATAGTGCGAGCTATAAAGCTATATAAAGTCAGTGAGTTATACAGATATAGAGCAAGTTCTAGAAGGTGATGTAGACAGAGCGCTAGACTCATAGCGCTATATAGCTATAGAGCGTAGTATAGAGAGAGTTATAGACAGAGCAGAGCTATAGAGCCTTAGAGCGGTCTACAGCTCGAGCTATAGGGCTATAAATTCAGTGAGCTATACAAGCATATACCTTTAGAGAACGATATAGACAGAGCGCTTGACCCACAGAGCTATATAGCTATAGAGAGAGCTGCAGACAGATTCATGTAGAACGCTACAGAGCTATAAAGCCAGAGAGCGATAGAGCAGAGCCTAGAGCGAGCTCTAATGAAAGCTATGGACTATGCTAGCATTAAAACTGGAGAGAGCTGTAGAGAAAAAACTATAGCTATATAGCTAGGTAGACCTATAGACCTATAGAGCTATACAAAGCTATATAGCTATAAAGCAGCTAAAAAGAGAGAGCTATACAACTAAACAGCTATGGGGCTATTCTATATATAGAGCTATAGAGGCTAGAGAGAGAGAGAACAATACAGTAATAGAGCTATAGAGAGAACCACAGATCCATGTCTGTAAACAAGTCAGCTTATGTCAGTTTATGAAAAATAAATCTCATGTATATATTTTCTGCATCAGCATATATTATTCATCATATTGAGATTAAAGATCTTATATACCATACTGAAACAAAGACCTCAACTCAAATCCAGATGCAGCACAATAATTTATATCAATTATTGAGAAATACCCTCTAAAGATTTTTATTTTTGTAATAAATTGATCAATTCGAACAATAAATATTTATTTTGTTTATTGATTCGAAACTAGGTATATATTTGACTGCGAATTATGTAGGTGTTTTATATAAGCCAATAAAGAAAATCAATTAATAACAATTTTTTCATTACATTTTTTTTTTGTGCTCTTGCAGCACTGCCAAAGCGCTTTTTATGTACAGGGTATGCAAAAACTCGTGGCATCCAAATGAATTTATGCAAATATTCATAAAAAAAAAAACACAAAAAAATGAGCAGCAAACAATTTTTTAATTTGCCAATTAAATAAAAGCCAAAAATAAAGGGATTAAAGCCCAGCACGCTTGACCAGCGCTTATTGAGCTAAATAACAAATATGAATTATCCGCAATAAACACAAGTGAAACAAGTGAAACAAATGAAAAATATGTTGAATATATAATTTTTTTTGCATTTCTGTTTGAGAACTTAATGTATCATGCTGTCAGGCTTAAAACGAGAAAAAAGAAAACAAAACAAAGAATGAAGATAAATAATTGCTTTTGTAAAGGTAAAGTTTTTACACATGTATTCGAGCTTTGCTTTATTTCGTATTGAAAAATTATGTATTTTTGTGGGATTTTTGTTCGCTGATAATGCAAAGTGAATGTTTATTAGACCTTAGCGAAAAATTGCAAAATATGTGCAAAATATGAGAAATATTCAGCATATTCAGCATATGGCGTATTCTCTTTGGGCAAATTATTTACAATACGAATTTTTGTTTCATTTGGGAAAAAATTGTTTCATTTAGACAATACAGGTCAAACATTAATTGAACATTCCAAATGGATGAACTTGTTAGCATAGCTAAAGGCCTTGAAAATCGAAAATTGAAATTTTAAAATCAAATATATACGCAATACGCGAAAATCAAAACGAAAAATTCCCCAGCAACAGGACTTAAATAAAAGCTTTTTTTTGTTACTTTTCATGAGCTACCCATTAGATATTTATAAACATTTTTTAATTTTTTTTTTATTCATTTCATGGAACATTTAGTATAATATGTTTTTGATGTGTAGTTTAATTTTTTTTTATATATATTCATTTATTTATTTATTTTTTATTAATTATTTACTTGTTTTTAATAAAACTCCTAATTAAAATATTTTTAGTTAAAAATATATGTAAGTATTTTAACCAACAAATTTAGGAATAGGAATAAAGGAAATTTTCTTAAAAAATATTAAAATGTTAAAAATTTGTTTAATATTTTGTATTAATTTTTTAAGTTTTTTATAAACATTTAAATTGTTTTATTTATATAAATAATTTTTAATATATGTTAGTTTCATAAATATTTCTAAATGTATTTAATTTGAATTTAATATGTCTTTTTAATAAAAACGTGTCTTTTTTATGCTTTGCAAAAAATCTATTAATTAATTTAATTATAAAATATATTTATATATATATTTATATAATATTATAATTAAGCAAATTTTTATTTTGCTAGATAAATAAAAATTTCTAAAAAAAATAAATTTATAACAAAATAATATAGATAAATATAAATAAAAAATAAATACAGATATTTTTGGTAAAAGTACATTTTTTTTTAAATAATTATTATTATTTTGCTAGATAAATAAAAATTTCTAAAAAAAATATATATATATATATTTATAACAAAATAATATATATAAATAGAAAAAAAATAAATACAAATATTTTTAGTAAATTTAAAATGTTTTTTTTTTTAAATAATTATTTTTATTATGCTAGATAAATAAAAATTTCTAATAATATATATATTTATAAAAAAAATAAAATAGATAAATATAAATAAAAAATAAATACAGATATTTTTGGTAAATTTAAAATGTTTTTTTTTTTAATCGTTTTTAATTATTTACTGTACATACTGAGATAACCTAATATGCATAGAAAATGCTTAAAGACATAAATTAATATAAGTTATAAATAAGAAATGAAAAATCTGAAAGCGTAGTTTTCAGATACATTTTATATTTTAGAGTTTATAATTTAGATAATTAATTATTTCTAATATACTCTAATATACTTAATACTCAATACATACTCTTTATAGAGTATGCTCTTAATTTGCAGAAATTCCTGAACAACGATGCACTTTTCGCAGTGCATGAATAACTATTTGATGTTTTCAATTGAATTCCCAATGGATTTTCATTAGCGAACACTTTCACATGTATACAGAGAGAGAGAGAGGGAGAGGGAGAGGGAAGGAGGTAGAGGGAGAGGGAGAGGGAAGTAGGTAGAGGGAGTGAGATCATACCTTTATAGAGCCGCTGCTGATTCAGTGCTTGCGGCTCATAATTACGATTGCAAGTGGCGCACTCGCACTCTCTGAAAAGCCGAAAAGGTGTTAAGTGCTTGTCGCGGCGTTTGGGCATTGAAATCAATTACGATCGAATCATTGTTGTTATCTTTTTGGGTCGTTCGGTGCACGTGACAAATGAAGCGGCTCTGAGGAGTTGATGATGGCGACGGAGAGTGGAAGCGAGATGGAGAGAGGGAGAGAAGGGTGGGGGTGGTGTTGGCGGGCGTGCGAGCGGGTTGACTGCACTTTGCCTAAGTGCGTCCGCGGCAAGCAATAAAAATAATAAAAAAAAAAAATAGAGAAAAAAAAAATAAGAGAAACGACGACGACGACGAGACGCTGATGACGAAGAAGAGCAGAATCCGTTGCGCGCAAGGTGGCAGCCCGGCTAAAGCCCGAACCATAGCCAAGAGCCATGGCAGGCAGGCAGGCAGCGCGTCCCATAAATTGGACACATTGTTGATAAAGCGCAACTTTATATGTTTTATATGAAGCTGTTCATGTGTGTGTCCACATACAGCACGAATGGGGGCAGGGGCAGGGGCAGGAGCAGGCAGAGTTGACGAGTGGAAGATTGGTGTGAGAGTGAGCGCAACGAGTGCGACATCAGCTACAGCGTCGTCATCACAGCTCACAGCTCACATCAATGGCTTTCATCATCAACATTGTTATCAGCATTGATGGCGGCAGCAGTAACAGCAACAACAAGAAGAAGAAGAAGAGCAACACTTGTCGCACTCGAACTCCGTAACTCCAAACGTGGACGGCAACAGCGTCTCTGATTCCTACTCGGACTCCCACTCCACGACTCTTTGGCTGCGGCTATGAAATTACGCTGGAAAATAGCGAAATAAAAACCAAGAAAAATAAATGCTGATAATGTTGAATGTGGCGCATAAATGCTGCTCAAATGACGCACACACACTCATAGCACACACACACACACACGCACAGTGGCAGCAACAGCGACAGAGGCCAAGAGACGCAACAGAATCGCATCAAACACAACGGCTAATGCGGCTATATATATATATATATATATATATATATATATAGAATATATAGAAAGAGAGAGAGAGAGAGAAAGAGAGAGAGAGAGAGAGAGAGAGAGATACAACGAGATAGAGCAACTGCTGCTGGGTAATTGAGCGTTGACAAAACTTGGCCAGTTAGGCAAAGGCTAAATGCATAGACGTCGGGACAGAGAGGCAAAAGGACTAATGCAGAGAGACACAGAGAGAGAGAGAGAGGGAGAGAGAGAGAGCGAGAGGCAGCCGTCGTCTTAGTTAGTCACTCATCCTAATCTGTTGGCATATAACTACAAGCCATTTGGCAAAATACTTTCATATTGCATAGATAACGCAATGCGCTAGACTAGGCTAACACTTGCCCAAGCACACTTAAGATAGAAACCCATACATCTACATATATGTATGTGCATATATATGTAGTATATACAATATATTTACATAGTTCATAATATAATACTAAATAATATTTAGCTGGAAGTGAAGGACTAATGGCGTATCCTTGCGATGCAAAAAGCTGTAGACGAAAGGAGAAAAAGAAAGGGAGAGAGTTGGGAATGGAAATTAAAGAAAGAGAGAGAGAGAGAGAAAGGTGGGAGAAGTAAAGGTAGCAGGAGTGAGTGACAGAGTCAGTGAGAGAAAGAGAAATATGCAAAGTAGGGATATCAGAGCGGCAGAGAAAGAGAGAGTGAGAGAGGAGAGAGGGAGAGAGAGAGAGAGAGAGAGAGAGAAAGAAAGAGAGAGAGAGATAGAGAGGGAGGGGAGAGAGAGAAAGAGAGGGGGAATGATAAAATCAACGAGTGATAGAGAGGGTAAAGACTTAAATACTGAGACAAAGAGTAAGAGAGAGAGAGAGAGAGAGAGAGAGAGAGAGAGAGAGAGGGAGAGAGAAAGGGAAAGGGACAAAGACAGAGTATTCTCTGTAAATGTATGAGTAAACAATTAATATAGAGCTAGACAGAGTGAGAGAAGAAGAGAAACAGCAAGGCAATGTGAGAAAATAAAGTGGGCACGTAGGTGAAAGAGAGAGAGACAGAGAGATATAAGTAATATAGGGCGAGAAAGTGCGTGAGAAAGAGACAGCAACCAGTAATAGAAGTTGAGCGAGCGAGCAAGACAAACTGCATTTAATTAATAATTATTTTCAGTTATTTTGATTTTATTAAAAATTTAATTCTAAATTTCAATATTTAATTATTTTTTGTAATAAAGAGAGAAAATGTATTGTTTATTATTATTATTATTATTTTTATTATTATTATTATTATTATTATTATTATTATTATTATTATTATTATTATTATTATTATTTTTATTATTATTATTATTATTATTATTAATATTTATTTATTTAATTTTATTTAATTTTTTTTTTTTTTTCAAGTCAAATTTACAATTGATGTCAAATAGTCAAGCAAAAAGACTGAGTGACTTAAATGACTCAAATGACTTAAATGACTCAAATGACTCATTTGACTCATTTGACTACTATTGTATTCACTGGCTGAAGCGCTGCGAGACTTATTGCTGAAGGCTTTTGGCAGCAACTGCAAAATGTTGAACATTTTGGCTTGCTGCTGGAACAAGTTGGCTGGCTGCAAGGCAAAGCCATTCGGAAAGAGTTGTAAATTCATGAAGTCAAATGAAAAACGTATGAAAATCAAAATGAAAATAAAAAATACAATTTACAATTGCAGGATTAGGATGCCCAGGGCTGCAAATCTAATATATATATATATACTACTATATACATATATGCCAGCTGCAGCTGTAGCAGGAGCTGAAGCTGCTGCAGTGGGCGTACGCCGTACGCCTTGGGCCCGCACAGCCCACACAGATGGAGCCCTGTCGAGCCCGAGGAGCTGGAGGCTTTTGTTTTCTGTTCGACTTGGCCGGGCCCATAGACGCTCTATGGCTCTGGCAATGAGTCGGCGTGTCTCTGGTGGCAGTTTGTCGTGGCTGCCGCTGTCAATTAAGTCAAATATGATCGAGTGTGCGGCGTCATAAATCTCATACAACTGTCAAATTTAGACAACTGCAACTGCAGCAGCAACAACTGCAACTGCGATACCCAACTATGGACATGGCATGGAGAGGCGGCGGTGGCGGCGGCGGCGGCGGAGGTGCAACAGCAACTGCCGCATTTGGATGCAATTAAGCGGCGCTCAGGCAATTGGCATAATCAGCCAGCGATTGGCAGTTCAATCCAGGCGACAGACGCTTTGCAATGCAACTTACAATATCTAGTTAAGCGCAATTGATGCTTGGCCTGACGGCTGAAGCCTTTCGATTCCCACGCATGCCACCTCTACCTATGAATGATAGAAGTGAAGTGAAAAGAATATACGCAAAAGATATGTGGCTTACATGATCAGACTTGCAATTGCTTTAATCGAAATATGTAAATACTTGTATATTGTTCAAGAACTGAAGATAGCATGAGGGAAATAGAGCAGGATGGATATGGGCAGAAAGTTGTATAGAGAAAGATAGATAATGATGGAAACAGAGTGACAGAGATAAAAAAGAGAGAGAGAGAGAGAGAGAGAAAAAGAGAGTGAGAGAGAGAGAGAGGGCATGAAATAAATGAAGAAGGAAGAAAGTATGAATAAAATTTTAATTTATAAATATATATATGGAAAAAGTGAGCAACAAAGAGAGTGTGAGAGAGAAAGAAATTTGAGGAGCAAGTGGGACAGAAATAGAAAGAGAGAGAGAGAGAGAGGAGAGGGAAAGAACGAGAGAGAGAGAGAAATAAATATAAGAGCTGTGATGTGTGAGCAGGCAGAACAAGATTGAAAGGGAAGGGACGGCTTGAAGAGAGAGACAGAGGGAGAGAAAGAAAGAAGAAAGAGAGAGAACGAGAGAGAGAGAGAGAGAGAGATAGAGATAGAGAGAGAGAGAGAGAGAGAGAGAGAGAGAGAGGAAAAAGAACAAATACAGAAACAAAACAACAGACGGTAAGAAAGGGATAAAGACTTACGAAAAGAGTGAGATAGAGACAAAGTGAAATATGGATTAATAATAGAGAAACAGAGGGAGAGAGAGTGAGAGAGAGAGAGAAGAAGAAGAAAGTGAATGAAAAACAATGAAGAAAAGACAGAGGGCGAGAGAGTGTGAGTGGGAGAGTGAGAGGGGAAATGAGCGAAAGAGAGAAGAAACGAGAGAAAGTGTAAGAGAGACTGAGAAAGATAGAGAGGTTGCGAGAAGGAATGCGAAACAAAAACAAATACAGCTAAAGACATTTCAAGAAAAAGCAAGAGACAATTCGGAAATGATAGACTTGGTGTATCTCTAGAGAGAGAGAGAGAGAAACCCCTAGCATATGTAATTTATTATTATATACATATGTAATACAATATTTAAAAAAACATTTAATTTTAATTTACGTTCAATTTGGAGTAGTTAATGATTGCTTGAGCACTTGAAAATCAATATTTGTATACATGTAGCAGCACAACTTGATCGGCAGTTGTTCAAAGAGTCTAATACAAACATGTGCACTGCATATACAAATATATAAATACATAAATAATTACATGCATACATACATATCCCGATATATAATTACATAAATAATCACGTGAGAAGTAATTGAAAAATTGAAGCAAACACAATTTGATTAGATAAATATGCTCAAGACCTTTTTCAATTATTAGTTTGAGTAACTTTTTTCTTTTTGGAATAACATTATAATAATCAAGAATTCCCAAGTCTACAACAGCCTTTGGCTGCCGCTCTATGCGCTTCTCAGTTTCGCTGCATTTCATTGTAATAGCTGCTGCGATCTTTGCCACATTTGAGAACGAGTCAGTCACCTACCTGTTGATTAGCTGCTGCTGTTGCTCTTGCTGCCAAGTTTCAATTTGAGTTTGAAGTTGAAGTTGAAGTTGAAGCTGAGTTTGAGACTGTGGCACACATCACTCGCATCAGGTGCTGCACTTGCGCTGCCATTTCCGCTGTGCACTGACAGACTAAACGATCTCTGAATGTATGTCTACAACTAGCCAAGGCGACGGCCAACGCCCAGTCTATATCTATATATATATATATATATATATATATATATATATATATGTATGTGTATGTATGTGTGTGCTTGCTTATTCACGTTCTATGAGCATGCATGCAGCAGCATAAGGTATTTATAAATTCAAATTTCGTTCTGCGTCTTGGGCCGACACGTTCAAACCAGCAGCAGCAGCAGCAGCAACAACAACAATTGCTAACAATAACAACAGCTACAACAACAATTACCATAACAACAACAACGACAAGCAACTCAGCCGCTTTTGTCATTAGTTTGTTGTTTCAATTACGCGCTCTGCCTTTTAGTTTTTTTGTGAGTCTTATTCATAGCTTCCACTCGAGAAGTTTTAGTGCCATTCACTAAATTGACTCACAGCCATATTGGAGCACTCACTCGTTCCATTTTCAGCCCCCCCCCCCCCCCCTGCCAATCGACCGAGTTAGGCCATGCCCCACCCCCTTCACGACATCAACTGCCTAATAAGGAAGGCGCTTGTTTTGCTAGCTTAGCTAAACGATTAACACACAATCAACCCATAATCAGCTAGCATATGATTTTCAAATGGCTCGCGGCACATTGGGCCTCACTATGCGATTCTCATGTTGGGTGGAGAGAAGCAGAAAAGAAAAAGACAGCAATGAAAAGAGAAAGATAGGTTAAGCAGGGATATAGAAAGAAAGAAAGAACCGCAGAGTGGAAAAATGGGAGAGGAAAAGAGAGAGAGAGAGAGAGAGAGGGGGAAAGATAGCGGATATTGGAGTAGATAATGGAGAGTATAAGGCAATGGGAGGGAGATTGAGCCGTTGAGTATCGAGGATGTAGATCAAAGTTTAAATAATTCATATATTATACCTCTCTCTCTCTCTCTCTCTCTCTCTATCTCTGTCTCTCTCTCTCTCTCTCTCTTTCTCTCTTTCTCTCTCTCCCTCTCTTTCTATCCCTCTGTACAGTTTTATTATTTATAAATACGGTTAATCTTCGAATCGCTACCTCTTCTATGCGCTTCTCACAACTTATGTCCACTTGCATATTTATGCATTGCTCGCTGTGTGTGCAGAGTTTTACGAATTTATTAAATTGAAGTTGCCTCAGCATTTGATAAGCTCCAACGTTCAGCTCATAGTTCTCTCACAAGCTCTGCTCACTTCCCTCGCTTCCACTGAGATAATTCATATTTAGGAAAATATTAAATGTTTCCACAGCACAAACTATTTACAAACAATATTTAATTAAAAGAAAAGTCATTGCGAATGTTGGCAAAATTTTGCAAATTTCACATTTGGTATAATGAAATTTATGATTGCGTGTGAAATATGAAATGTGATATGAAAATTATATGAAAAATAACTTTGTTGTTTAGAATTCAAATAATTTTGAGTAAGATTGATTGTACATATATAAAAAATAATAATTTTATAAAAAACAAAATTTAAAGAATAAATTTAATAAAAAATTAAATAAATGTATAAATTCTATTTTTATTTTTATATATGATCAAATTTTAAAAATTAAAGAAAATAAAAAATAAAATAAATAAAAATAAAAAGTGAAATAAATATATGATAAAATAAAAATATAATTTATATATTTTTAATTATATATAAATTCTATTTTTATTTTACATATAATTTAAAATTTAAAAATTATATAAAAAATAATAAAAGAAAATAATTTAATATATGATAAATTCAAAATATAGTTTATATATTTATAATTTTTAAATAAATTCTATTTTTTATTATATATTATAAAACTTAAAAAAATAAATAAAAATAAAAAAATATATGATGAAATTTAAAGATTAAATAAGAAATAAATAAAATTAAAAAGTAAAATAAATATATGATAAAATACAAATATCATTGATATATTTATTCCCTTTTTTTATTTTTAATTATTTTTTTTATAGTAAAGTAAAATGAATAAATAATACATTTTTGCATGTGAAGAACTTCCAGTTGCTTTAAAGAAATATTCATGCCACAAAGTTACCTGCCACACACACACACATACACAGAGTTAGAGTTGCCAGCAAGTGAATGCCTTTTTGTGCACTCAGAGTACAAAGTGGATGGAGCATTGCATTGAATGCAAGCGCCTGCTGTTTGATTAGAGTCGAAGTTCGATAGTGACACAAGAAGTTGAGCGGAAAAACAAATTCAAATACAAAGTCGAAAGCGTAGTGCAATACGCCTTTTCAATATGAGCGCACACAAACACACATATACATATATATGCATATATATATATATATATATATATATATATATATAGATTTTTTTTTTCTTTTCTTTTGCATTTGCCCTAAGGCAATGCTAAAGCAGCTGCTGCTGTGCTAACAGCATGATGCCATCAGCAGTTTTGACCATGGCCAAAGAGCCGACAGTTGTCAGTCGAAAGAGACAGAAAGAGAGAGCGCGAGAGGGAGAGGGAGCTAGGTAGTGAGGCTGGAGACGGGCCAAGGCGCAATCGTTGTAGCTGAAGCTTTATCTTTGCATTGACTCTCTGGCCTTCAATCTATGCGGCTATGAAATGAGCTGTGCACAAAAGCGAAGGCAAATGCCTAATGTATCTCTGTGTGTGTGTGTGTGTGTGTGTGTGTGCCCTTTCCGATCGCTGCCAACTGAGCTAGGTTGAACTGGCCTTGCTCGCCTTGCTTGGCCATGGAACGCGCACCGTTATCTCTCTCCCCAGCATATTTGCATAACTATAACTGCCTCACCACCCCTACCCCACCGTTCCCCCTGCTACTGCACCGCCCAACTCCTTCTGTGCTGCGGATTTGAGTCTTCATTCCTGCCGCATTCCACGGCACTGCTTGCCCTTGAAGTTAGCCGCGTTACTTGGCTAGCGCATCCATAAGATACATTTGTATCTTTCACTCGCGTTGAGGCCGCAATGCCAGCGTCTAATGTGCATTCACCTAGCGATTGTCAACGCTTTCAAATGCACCCAGTCACACACACACACACACACACACACGAATCACATTCATAGTTTTGCAAGTTTTGATTCTGTTCTATTATGACTGCAACTGTGACTGCAACTCTGACTGTGACTGTGACTGTGACTCACTTGCCCAAAATATACCATATCAAAACACTCAAAGTCAAAGCAGTTGGCAATTGATTCATACGTCTGCCGATAAGCGATTCAGCATGCAAAATCTTGGCCTCACCGCAGCCGCACAGTGGGCCAAACTCTATTTGAAATGGCTGCAAATTTAGACAAGATTTTTACTCAATTGCATTTATATCATAAATTATATTTATATCTGTATATGTATAGCTGTATTTGTAGCTGTATGCAGTATGCTGTATCTTTTCCAGTTGTATCTGTATCTTCTGCTGTATTTTTCAGATTTTGCTATATCTATATTTGTATTGTATCGATTTGTATCGTTTGCGTGTATTTTTCTCTTCTATCTATATATTTTACCTGTATGATTTTGTTATATCTGTATCTTTCAATTGTAACTGAACCTTTTAAACCATATCTTTTAGCTGTATTATTGATTTGTGTTTGTATCTTTAAGCTTCAAAATTTTTCCCGTGTCTTTCAAGCTGTATCAGTTGTATCTATATCTGCAGCTAACTTTTAGCTGTGTTTATATCTTTTAGCTGTATTATCTGTATCTTTCAACTTCATCTGTATCTTTTCAGCTGTATCTTTCATTTGTATCTGTTGCTAACTTTCAGCTGTATCTGTATTCTTCAAGCTGTATCTTTTAGTTGTATCTGTATCTGTTGCTAACTTTTAGCTGTATCTTTTAGCTGTATTATTGAGTTGAATCTGTATCTTTAAGCTGTATCTTTCATTTGTATCTGTTACAAACTTTCAGTTGTATTTCCATGTGTCAATCTGTATCTTTTCGTTGTATCTGTATCTTTCAACTTCATCTGTATCTTTCCAGCTGTATCTTTTCGCTGTATCTATGTATTTGAATTGTATCTGAATCTTGTTCAATATCTAATAGCTATATTTGATTCCTTTGCAATATTGCTCAATTGTATCAACATCTTTCGCTTTTACTTTCAGTTGTATCTGTATCATTGAGTTGTATCGATCTATATTTAAACTTTCACTTTTTTATATGTATCTTTCAGCTATATCTGTATCTTTGGCAATATCTTTCAGCTGTAACTGTATCTTATGGCTGTATCTGTATCTTTTCACTATAGCTATATCTTTAAGCTGTAACCTTCAACTGTATCTGTATCTTTTACTTACATCTTTCAATTGTATCCGAATACCTTAATTATATTTGTATATTTAAGCTTTTTTTGCTATATCTATATCTAGATACCCTTTCAACTGTAGCTGCATACCTTTTTTTTTCTATATATCAATTGTATCTTTTGCTGTAGTTCTATGCAATATTCCGTATCGCTTAGCTCTATTCGATTCCAATTGGAGCACATTTTTCTGGACACTCTTGCCCCACGGTGCCAACGCATGGCCTGGCCTATGGCAGTCGAGCAGAGTGCCCTTGAAAATGGCAAAAACACATGCTCCTCTTTTATATATATGGATGTTTTTTTTTTTTGCTGTTGCGCCCAGTCCATTTGCCAACTGAAGTGTGGTAAGTTGAGTGTAGCACGAAAGATGCCCAATGTAGCAGCAACATAAGCAGCAGCAGCAGCAGCAGCAGCAGCAGCAATTACGTCGAGACGTGGCAATGTCTCTGGCTCGGTCGGACTGCAGCGGCGTCTGCAAACAAATACAATCATAAATAATATGATTATGATACTTTTTCAGGCTGCAGACGGCGACGCTGCGCATGAGCAGGGACCATGCCAGCGGGGGGGTAGCGGGGGGTAGAATGCCAAACTCAAAGTTAAAGCCAATGCGCAACAACAACAACAAAAGAACTCTGAAAAGAAAAAGCTGCGTTGCTTGCATTCTAAAGATCCCAGAGCAGCAGCCGCCACGGCAGTCAGATCCCAGTCGGATCGACGTCGCTGCTTTGGAGTCGTTTGACAAAAGGAATGCGGCGCGTTGTTGCACGTTTCAATGCAGCCGCTACAACAGCAGCAGCAACAAAAAAAAAAAAAAAAAAACTATGCCACTCGCTTATGCACCTTCCATATAACTCGCCGCCTCCTGCCGCCTCCTGCTGCCTCCTGCCGCCCACCTGTCCTCTACGCTCAATATTTCATTTCATTTCAATTCTTTTTTGTTGTTGTTCGAAATGAAACTTGGCACAAATAAAAAATTATTTTGTAACATTTTTAAAGTCTTTCAGGCTGGCAAGATACTCTGTTGTTGCTGCTGCTGCTGCTGCTGCTGTGTGCAGCCTACAGTTGGAGAGTGATTGTGAAATTTTGAGCTTGAACAATGAATGAGCTATAGAGCTATACATATGGCTTTCAAACTGTAGCGTAACACCAAAACTCTTTGGCTTCGAGAGTGTTAGGCCTATAAGAGTTACAAATTGCATCAATGGCTGTCAAACTGTAGCACTGTTGCTTTTTCGTACGTGGGGCTTTGAGCAGCTGTTGTATGCAACTATTTGGCAGTAACTGTAAAACTGTCTACATATGACTTCACGCACTATGAACTATATTGCAGAGCCTCTCAAACTGTTGTGCATGACCATATGCAACTAGTATAGCTACTGGCCTACCAGCCAGTCACTTTCAAACTTGACTCGAACAAAACTGTAGCTCTAGAACTGTGCAAATGTCATGTGCATGCGAGTATATTTAGTTGCATTGCATCTATAAGATTGCTCAATAGCAATGCCTCTCAAACTGTAAGAGCTATTAACTAAAGGGAATTGAGCTAAAGGGAATTGAGCTCAGTTCATTAATTTTGCTGAGACAAAATTCCCTTTGATATAGAAATAGCTGAAGTATGAATTCAATGCAAGTGTTGACAAAATGTCTCGCAGCCAATATACCCGTTCGCCTTGCACTCGCCACGTACAGTGTATAACAAGTTATTTCATTATCGTGCCGTGACAATCAGTCAACGGCTGCGGCTGCGGCTGCGTTTTCGACGCGTTTTTGACTTGGCTTTCGGTTGCTGTTGTTGTAATTGTTGTTGTTGTTGTTGTATTTTTTTCTTTAATTTTTTTCCGCTTTTTTTTTTTTAAATTTTTTGTTCGTTTCGTTTAGTTTGGGACGTCGTCACGTTGTTCTTAGGTGTTAGCCATGCTGTACAACATGACCGGGCCGGCCCAGACCAGAGCAGGCCAGGCCAGGCCGGGCCGGGCCAGCGCTGGTCAGATACGGACCATGAGTAATATTTGTTTAACAACAACAACAACAACAACAACAAGTCAAGCAACGCCCTTTTCTGTCGGGCCGCCCGCACCGAGTTAGCCCATTAGCGATCTGAGCGCCGCTCGCATTTCGATTTGTTTACGGCCGCAATTTTTGTTTTTTTCGTTTTTTTTTTTTTTTTTTTTTTCTTAAAGTTTTTTTTTTCTTATTTTGGACTCGCGCTGACTTCATAAAACTGGCCGCAAAAGCATGGCAGCAGGCATATTAGCTATGGGCCCATGGCTGGGACACTCGAATCGTTTGTCATCAATTTTAGCATAAATTATTGTGAACGTGCTGTCAATCAAGCTGAGACGAAGAGTTTGGCTAAGAGTCTCGTTAAAGAAGAGAGAGAGAGAGAGAGAGAGAGAGGAGCGGAAAGAAACAGACAGATGAAAGAGACGGAGAGGGCAGATATAGAGAGAGGTAGAGAAAAAGATAAATAGAGAAATAGAAAGTAGAGAGAAGTGAGATAGATATGCAGAATGGGAGATAAAGAAAGAAGGGAATTCAGAGAAATTATGAGATGAAGATGGAAAGAGTGAGAGCGATGGACTAGAGAGAGAGAGAGAGAGAGAGAGAGAGAGAGAGAGAGAGAGAGAGAGAGAGAGAGAGAGAGAGAGAGAGAGAGAAAGAAAACAAGTAGTGCTGGGAAGAGAAAGAATTATAAAAATATAAGGAAGGACTATAGACAGAGAGAGAGAGAGAGAGAGAGAGAGAGAGAGAGAGAGAGAGGATTATAAACAGATAGAGAGAAAGAGAGAGAGAGATAAAGAAAGATATATATATATAGAGACAGATAAAGAGATAATGCGAAAGAGATAATGAGGAAGAAATAATGAGAGAGAGAGAGTGACAGAAAGAAAGATAGAGATAAATAGATAATGACAGAAAGAGAGAGGCAGAAATTGGGAGAATGGAATACGAAAAAATTGAAATATGAAAGCACAGAGAGAGAGAGAGTGAGAGAGTGAGAGAGAGTGTGAGAGAGAGAGAGAGAGAGAGAGGGGAAGAGAGAGATATACATACCCAAGGCAGCTACTGAGGGTCAGATATGCTGAAAGAACAGTAAGGAAAACAGGAAATAGCGCGAAAGAGCAAGATAGAGGCAGATAAAGGGAGATAAAGAGAGATTGAGAGAGAGAGAGAGAGATAGAGAGGAAGATAGAGAGGAACCCGATAGTGAAGGTTAATAAAGAAAGAGTGAAGGAAAACAAAAGACCAGAAGAAGAAAGATAGAAGATATTCCGACCGATGGAGGCAAAGGGCCAGAAAGAGAGTGAGAGAGAGAGAGAGAATATTGCATTGAGAACAATGTTGATCCATTGCAACTCACTCAGACAAACCCTCACACAGCTGCGAGTGGCGTTGAATGCTAGGGTATGCGCTAGTCGATCACATTGCCAGCTAGCAATTCGCTTCGCTGTAATTTGTTGCTTTTCCAATGACTTTCGGACGCCAGTTGATTTGTGGCAAAGTTTCACGTAACGCCCGCACTTTTTGCTCTTGGTGGGGGCGGGACGGGGCGGGGCGGGGCGCAATGCGAGTGCAGCTGCTGCACAATGTTGTTGCTGTTGTTGTTGTTGTTGTTGTTGCTCCCATTGTTGCTGGTGGCATTTTTCAAATTTGCGCATTTGTCTGCGCTTTGCATAATTTTTTCGCCAAGAAAATTGTTTATTTATTTCATTTTCATTTTCATTTTCGTTTTTTTTTTTTTTTTGGGTCAGATTATTATTTTTTTTTTTTAGCTTGTCGCGTGTTTTTTTTTTTTTTTTTGGTTTCTTTTGCGGTTTTTTCTAATCGGCAGCCGCAACAACAATGGGAAACTCAATCGCTGGGCCTCGGCGTCTTTTTGGCCACAGAAGGCAAAAAAGATCAGAGTTCGCTCGTCAGACGAAATTCAACTTGAATATCTATTTGTGCATTATTTGTTAGAATAGCAAATGGCATATTCCATGGCCGATCAAATGGATAGATAGAGTTACGTATACACATACATATAGCTATGCTATACATGTTTGTATATATATCTTTGTAGATATATTCGATCTCGCTTTTGCGTACTTTATGAACTTTGAATAAAGTGGCGTTGGTGTTACTGGGATGTTAAATGATATAATGATATAGTACATCTATACTACTATGCCGATTTATGTAAATAGATAATATACTTCTCTCTCTCTCTCTCTCTCTCTCTCTCTCTTTATATATATATATCCTTATAAGAAGGGGCTGTTAAAAGTATTAAAAAAAACTGCTCTGACACACACTCTCTCTCTCTCTCTCTCTTTCTCACGCTCTTTCTTCATCTTAAACACTCAGTTTGTCTCCCACTCCTTGCTCTGCCTCACTCACGCTCTCACTCTGTCTCTCTCTCTCTCTCTCTCTCTCTCTCTATCTGTTTCTCCCAGTCTTCCTTTCCTTCCACCTCTCGCTCTCTCTCTCTCTCTCTCTCTCTTTCTCTCTCAGTCTTTCTCTCTCAGTCTTTCTCCTCCTCTTCCTCTACCTTTCTCATGCTCTCACTCTGTCTCTCCCCACTCTTCCTTTGCTTCCATCTCACTCTCTCATCTCTCTTTCTCTTCATTTCCCTCCCTCTATCACTCTTTCTCTTCCTTTCCATCTACCTTTCTCATTCTCTCTCTCTCTCTCTCTCTTTCTCTCTCTCTTTGTCTCTCCCACTCTCTTCCTTTGCTTCCATCTCTCTCTCTCTCTCACTCTCTGCCTCCATCTCCCCCGCTCTCTCTCGCTCTCTCTTGCTCTCTGCTCGTAACACCTCTAATTTATGATTCTTAGCTAAATTTATTGCTGATTTGCTTCTCATTCCTGGAAATGACACGAAATGAACTTCATATGAGCATAAATCAAATCAGAAGCTTAAATGAACTCAAGTCTAGTTTAGCTTTTATACATACATATATATCTATATATATATCTATATAGATATATATGTATGGGCGCGTCTCATTAAAGTTATATATATATATATAGAAATTTATGAAGAATTTTTCTGCAAATTAAAAAAAATTAACGAATTTTTACATATGCGCTCTTCTATGCGATGCTCATGAGCTTGAAGTTCGAGTAGGAAGAAATGAGAAATGTTTTTATAAATAAATGTTATAATTGATTTTAAATTTATAGTGCTCTTTACTCTTTATCTCTATCCATATCTCGCTGTCTTTATCAGTTTCTCCATATCAAGCTATCACTCTCTCTCTCTCTCTCTCTCTCTCTCTTCTCTTTTCGTCTATATATGTCTAGCTCACTCTTTCTCTCTCTCTCTCTCTCTCTCTCTCTCTCTCTCTCTCTTACTCACTCTCTATCTCTTTCTCACTCGCTCTCTCTCTCCCTCTCTCTTTCCATATCTGTCTCTAGCTTCATATTTTTCCAATTGGAATCCTTGTGGAACATGTTGTGCTTCTATAACTATTATCTATACATCTCTCACTCTCTCCCTCTCTTTTTATATTATTATTGCATTTACCGTTATGGTCACCAGCCTGGCCTGGCCTGGCTTGGCCTGGCCGTGTAACAGTAATCCAGTTGCAGCCTTGCAGTTGCTGCGCGCTGCGCCACGTTCGTTGCTTAAGTCTTTTGTTTGCCACGCAGATTTATGTCATTTAGCCAGCAACAAAAACAACAACAACAACAACAACAACTCGACTCAGTGGCTGCTAGTTATCAAGCATCCAGCCAGTCGCCCCTTCCAGTTGCAAGTTTTGCAAACTCTTTGATTTTGTTTTTTATTTATTTATTTTTTGTATTTGTTTTGTTTGCACGTTTTTTATTCCTCCTTTTTTTTGTCTTCTTGGTTTTTTGTTTTTTTTTTTTTTTTTTTGGTTTAGTTCATTGCAATGCATTGCACGCTGCATTATTTCTGCTGCTGCTGCAGCCTCAGCCTCTGCTGCTGCCACTGCCTCTGCTGCTGCAGTTGTTGTTGGTATTTTGTGCATTCCAGCGCTGTCGAACCGGTTATTCCAGCAGCGTTGCCATTTTCGTTGCTGGAGCAGAGCAAAAAATTGTTGTCCGGTTACTTCACAGCGAAAAACCCGAATAAAAAAAAAAAAGAAAAACAATTCGCTGCATTATTGTTGTTGTTGTTGTTGTTGCTACATTTTTCGTCTTTTGTTTTGGTAGCTTGTTTTGCAGCGCACACACATTCTCCAACTCCTTCACACGCACTCTCCCTCTCTCTCTCTCTCTGGGATCTGCATCCTGTTGAACCGGTTCAGTCGTTCCTTCAGCCCCACATGCAACTCGAACTCCCTTCAACTGGAAATGTTAACTAATTTCACATAAATGCATGCAAATTTCAATTCTAAAGTTTTTCCCAACTTTCAAATAAATTACTTTAATTTTCAAGATTTTCGCTTTGAAATTGCTTGGCTAACAGAGCAGCAGGTTCGAGTTCCACATGCGTTCCACAGCGAACTCGAACATAGCGCGCAACGCTGTTGCGCTGTACGAGCATAACAGAGCGTTAACAGTCGCAGCATGTTCGACTGCAACACAATTGGTGCGCTTAACAGCAGTGTAACAGTGCCGACAAGTCAGCCACACATGCTGTTAAATTAACATGAACAGAAGCAAATACAAAGCCGAACGACGCGGTCGTGCAACGGACGGTACGGTTGATTTAATGTGATTTGTTGAACGGTTGTTGAACGAAACGAATTCGCTGCAATTGTAAATGCCGGTCGCCCAGGCGCTGTCCCGTGTAAATGTAAACCGGTTATTTGACCACTGCGTTCGCGACGCCTTTGTTGCCGTTCTCTGCGTGTGTGTGTGCGTGTATTAGGTTTTTTTTTTTTTTTTTTAAGATTTAATATACATATACATATGTATATCAATATTTATTAAATTTTTCGTCTTCAACATACTACAAAAATATTTTATTTATTAACGCATTTTGGGACAGTCGCGTACGTGCGAGCGTGTGTGAGTGAGCGCTGACTCCCACGCCAAAGCGAACCTTTCAAGGATCCCTCTGCGAATCCGGAACGGTAGCTCGACACGGTAACGGTACGCGTTCGCCCAACTACTACAACAACATCCACAACAAATTGCAAAAAAAAGATCGCAATTTTTTTTTCTGGTGTGTGTTCCCTAAATGAAATTCTAAGTGCTAATCAAAAGAAGAAGAAAAAGAAGAGAATATGCAAAAGTAAATGTGCAAGAAATCTTGAAGCAAAAGAAATTGCAGAAAATCGCGAAATAATCAAATGCAAAATACAACATATGCAAAAGCTGTGAATTAAATGAAAGAAGAGAAACACAAACAGAAGCTGTAAACAACCAATAAATTCAGATAAAAATAACGAAAACAAAAACAAAATTGAAAAGAAACCCGTGTAGAAGAACACCAAGTAACGCGCACACAAAAAGGTAATGCAATTTCTAACTGTTCTTCTTGTTGCTGTTGTTGCGTAGGCACATAGGCAAAGGCATAGTCCAAGCAGCAACAACAATGATGTGCATCACAGCAGCAATTCAAAAGGCAGCTACCTGCTCTTGCGCTCTCTTTGCATTGCTCCTTCGCTAGGCTCTAGCAGCGTGAGAGAGCGCTTGTGTGTGTGTGTGTGTGTGATCAGTTTAGCCTAAGCCACGCTATTATCGTATTCTCATTTACAATATGCCTTCGCTGCTGCTGCCGCTGCCGCTGCCGCTGCTGTTTGTGCAGTTTCGTGGTTTTTTGCTGCACACCCTTTAAAAACAAGAACAACAACAACAGCAACCACAGCAGCAACTGTTTTGTATGTGTTGTAATTGAGCGGCAGGCTAATAAAACTCATGTCCTCTCTGTCGCACCCGCACTCTATTTATTTCCTATTCATTTATTTATCTTTTTTTTTTTTTTTGCTATTCTAGTCTCTCTCTCTATTTTTTTTATTTTTGGCTGTTTTGCAGTCGCTGCGAGCTGCATTGGAAAATTGGTTTTAGTTTTTCGCCGCGCCAAGTGCATGATATTTTAATGGCTCTCTGCATTAGGCAAAGGGGTCTATGGAGAGGAGGTGGGGGCTGCTGCAGCAGGGGGAGGTGACAAACGTTTGACATTGTTAAGTGCCTGCTGCGTGTGTGTGTGTGTGCTTGTGTGTGTGTGCTTGTGTGTGTGTGTGTGTGCAATTGGGGATTGGGGTTTTCTCTTAATGAGCCGACGCGTTTTAAGTGCTGCTGCAGAATAAACCAAAAAAAAAAAAAAAAAAAAAAAAACTTAATTTTTAGCGTCGGTTTTGTTGGTTTTGGTTTCAATTTGAAATGCTACGCAAATATATAGATATATGTGCATATATTTGTATATAGCATATCTGGCATATCTACATAAAAATTCAATCGATTTGCCTTTTTTTTGTGTGTTTTCATTAAGAAATTTACCACAAAAGTTATATGATTTTTGTGATAAATGATATACTTACAATGGATATACCTACAATATATATAGAATGTTCAGTTTATATATGAAACTTGTTCACGGCAAATCGAATTTGTTGCTATATACAAAATAATATGATCAAATATTCATCTATATATAAGTTAAAGAAATATCAAGCAAAGTTTTTAATATAAAATAAATAAAAAAACTATATATATATAGATAAAATCTAAATAAATTATGTTATATCATAAATGAATGGAATAAAATATATTAAAAATTCTTTAAGAATTTAACAATTAATGCAATTAAAAAAAATATATATATTTTGTAAAATTTTTAATCGAAAAGTATTTTTTCTAATAATATTTTTCTTAGCTGAGACACTTGAAATATTTTTCATGCATTTACTCAAATGAATTTTGAACCCTGAACTTTGAGCTATGATCTTTGAGCTATGCCTAAGTGTAGATAATTTTTTTTATCTTTACAAGAAAATATATTTTAATATTACTTTGCTGAGTGCTTTGATATTTCTTAATGTATCTATGAGATAATATTTGTTCATTTATATTAATTGAATTACAATTTTGTATTTTAAACTTATCAATTTTAAAATAACAAATTATGTGTATATATTTATTTATAAAATTTGGAAATTATATAAAGATTGTTAAATATGATTAGAGATTTGCATAATATATATATTTAGCTTGTGTTAAAACTTATGAATTGTGCTCTAGATAAATCAAGATTGATCAAGCTTTAATATATATTTAGTTTATTTTGAAACAACTGGATACTATATATATATATATATATATATATATATATATATATATATATATATATATATATGGTATATGCTTCAATTTGCCAATGCTTAGTTTAGCTTATGTTAGCTTTAATTTCTTCATTCTAATTGGAAATTGCGTGAAGTGGAAAAACACAACACAGCTGCAACCCCTAATTGCAAACGCCAAGCTCCAGCCCCGGCTCCCAACTCGTTCGTCTTATCAAAAGCTCAATTTTCAGTTGCAATTTAGCTGCTTTAGAGCTGATTCTTTTTTTTTTTTTCTTTCTTTGGCTGCTTGCTTTAACGACTCTTAATGATTGTTTATTCGACTTTTATGCGCGACAAACTAAAAAAGAAATAATAATAAACTATTATGAAAAACCGAAAAGCGCAAACCCAAACATGATAAGCCTGTGGGGTATATGCGACTAATGAGCTCACCTGTTGAGATTTACTTAAAAGCTAAAAAAAATATATATAAATATAATTAACATTAATCAATTATTATATAATTTATAATCTATAAAAAGTTAAATGTAGCTAAAAAAAAAAATGTGCACATAAAATAAAAAACATCTAAAAACAGCTAAAAGCATATTTCGACACAAAGCCTTCAATTGCAATTAAATATTTATATATCTTAGCTCCTGTTTAATGCATTTCTTAGTAGTTCAGGCATATTGCAAGAGCTCAATAAAAAATTAATTAATCACAAATCACAAAAAACGGCTAAACTGAAAAGCTATTTCATATTTAATAATTAACTCTTAAACTAGCTTTTTTTTTTTGCCAACTGATTTTGATTTTCAATCTTATTTTATTTTTATTTTAGTTTTTTGTTGCATTTTTCATTTGCCAGCAAAATGAGCATTTAATCAGCAGCGACTTGGTCTGTATGCGAGAGAATGAGATGGGGCGAGAGAGAGAGCGAGTGAGAGAGAGTGAGAGCGAAAGAGATTCGCTTTGATTTGCTGATAAGCGCCTTGGACTGGGCAAAGGCTTGACAAATTGTTTTTGTTTTTTGTTTTTGTTTTTGTTTTGCTTTGCCAGCCGCAAAAACCGTTTCGTCATCGTCTTCCTCTTTGCCGTGCTGTTCCCACTTCCAACGTGCCTTCTTTCACTTCCCATAGAATGCACCGTTTAACAATTGTAGCTGACTTTCTACTTGCTTTTGTTTTGTTTTTTTTTTTTCTTTTTGTTTTCATTTTTGTGCCTTTTCATTGTTGGACACTTGACCAAAGCATTTTGATGTAGTTGTTAGAGCTCTCCCACTCTCCCACCTTCTCTCTCTCTCTCTCTCTCTCTCTCTCTCTCTCTCTTTCACTCTATCTATGCATATATAGACTATGCATGTATGTGTGTATGTGTGCATACCCTGTACTTAATTAAAATGCTTAAAGAAGGGGCATGCTGGGGCTGGGGCTGTGAAAGTGTTTTTAAAACACAGAATTCTCTTGATTTGACGAATCTTTAAAGGCAAAGCTTCTAATATGTACATATACATATATTTATATACATATATATGTATATTCATGTGTGCAACTGTTTAGATTAAAATAGTTTTGTTGGTATAAAAAATATATATTTATAGTTTACAATTTAATATACCAAATGTGAATAGCTTGTGCTCTGTCTATTTCGAGAATCAGTCAGAAGTCAGCGCTAAACCTGATTAAATTGTGGATTAGTCAGAATCAACAAATACATGACCAGAAGCCAATACAAATTTACAAAGCTTAAATATACAAATTTTCTAAAAGAACTATGACAAATTAAAGATATAAATATAAATTAACAGAAAAAATAATAATAATTAAAAATTATATAATTAATAATATAATGTAATAAATATATAATATAAAAAAGTATAAATATATATATAATATAAAAACATATATATAAATGTATATAATGAGTTCAATTTTAAAATGATTTAATTATTATTATGTATTTTTAATAATAGATTTTCCTTTTTATTTTATTTATTTTTAGTGTTAAACGATTTTTGTGATATTTTTTTGTTATTTTAAAAAATTACTAAATTACAAAATGACAAAGGTGTGCTATTATATTTTCCGTCGATTTTTCGACTTTTTCCAGCATTTTTTAAAATTACATAATAATAATAATATTAATATTAATTTATAGTTTTCTGCTTTAATAAAAGTAATCTGCAGACCAATCCATTGATAAATGTAGCCAGGAGAACTTCTTAAACTTTGCATTTCAAAGTGGTAATTTATTTATCTGATATCAGAAAAATAATTTAAAATAGTTTTAAAATATATTAATCTGAATGCAATAAAAATAAAAAGAATTGAAAAATCTTTTTAAAAAAAATCATCACAACAAATTTAAGATTTATATAATTCTTTAAGCAATAAATTTCAAAATTCGCTAAACCTTTGAGCCATGCGTTGTGTGAACTCTCTTAAGGTCGTTCGCTACAGAAATGATTGAGACAAATCTAATCCTGATTGACAGTTGATGGAAACGAATCAATTTGATTCGAATTGAGTATTTGCTAACCGAAAGCTCTGTTGACTCTCACTTTTTGCTGCTCTTTGCTTTGAAGCGTTTTTGCTTTAAAAAAGGGTTTTATGGTAAAGGGAAATTATGTGTGATAGTAGGATTACCTCATACTTAAAGCTCGATGGAATAAGTGAGCTAAGATGTTAGATGTTGGCTAGTATGGCTACAGAGAAAGAGAAAGAGAAAGAGAGAGGAAGTAAATGAAATCATACTGGGAATCTGAAGCGACAAGAAAGAAAAGATTGAAAGACAAGATATGTTAATTAATACTGAAAAGCCTTGTAAAATATTTCTGATTTTTTGTTCCCTCTATATCTTCAACATATATATTTGTACATAGATTAAATTACATGGAATTGAATCTATAAGCAGAGCGAAGATATATGGATAAATATTACCAAATATATTATAGAGTATCTTAGAAATAATTAGCATATCTCTTTGTCAAAATATTTAAACTAGTTTCCACATTCTATTTGCTGTTTCTCATTATTTCTGTGATTTATCACGCTTTTAGCTCTAAATTTGCTTTTCAATTAATTTCACAGACTAATTTCTTGCGAACCAAATCTAACAAATCTAATGATGAGCACAATAAATATGATATATGAATACGTGATTATGCTAATACATTGATCATAATCATAAGCTCAATTATGTTAATCATCAGCAGCATCAACATCATCATCATCATCATCATCATCATCATCATTATTATCATTATCATCAACTGATTTGAGCTTTCAAATGTCAACCATGTGAAATCTCAGCCAAGGAACAAAATGAGCAGCAAAATAAAAGGCGAACAAAATGTAATCATATATACTATATATATACATATATACAATATATAGGTATATATATGTATGTATGTAGATACAAAGTGGCGACCCAGCCAACATAAGAAATCACAGCGTTTAATCATTTAAAAGCATCTTTGTAAGCCAAGAGCAAAAGAAAAAAAAAAGCGAAAAAAGCTAAAAAATAAAAAAAAAGTAAAACAAAACGCGACGAACGAACGTTCAAAAGCAATTGGCCAAGAAGCTGCGTTCTGATATGGAGCAACAACGACAACAACAACAACAGCAACAAAAAGCTGAATAGCAATTGTGGGCGTGAGCCAAAGTGCGTGGCTAGCAGTTACCCTGTAAACAGTTGCATCATTATAATTAATAATATATTTTGAAAATTAAAAAAAAAAAAAGAATAAATATAGATATTTATATAGTAGACTAAACAAAAGCTTGGGAAAAATAATTTTTATTTTCTGTATATGTCTTTACTTCAAAGAGCAAACTGTGTGAGAATAATGCAAAATTCCAAAACAATTTCTTTTGTCTCGATTTGAGCATCTTTTACCTTGACCAAGGGCCTTGAGCAGGTCAAAACTTAAGCGTGTCTTAAATATGCTGGTGTGAAAGCTAGCTTAAAGAATTGTGCCATATTTTATGGTTTATGGTTCGAACTAATTGTCAAAGAGTTCCAATCTGATATTTAGACGTGTTTGTCTAACTTGGCCCAACGTTCACTTCTGAATAAAAAGAATTAAGACTATTTGATTTAGATATTTTTTAATGATTTTTAAAATTTCTTTTTTATATATTTAGCGTTAATTAAAGTAACTATAAATAAAAATGATTAGTAAATAGGTGGATAAAGTAAATAAAATAAGAAAGAATAAAGGAACGAAAGGGGAAAAGAATAAAAAAATAATTGGTTACATGTATATTTTATTTTTTATTAAAAATAAAAAATAATTTTTTAAAATTGTTTTTTATTTATTATTAAAAATACAAAATAATTTATTACAATTTTATATACTTCGATTAATTTAAAATAACTAAAAATAACAATTATTTATTAATTTTTTTTTATAATAAATAAAAAATAATAAAAATAAATAATACAATTTTAAATAATAATAAATAAAAAAATAAAATAAAATAATGTATTACAATTTTTATTTATATACTTAGATTTGATTAGAATAAACAAAAATAAAATTTATTTATTACATTTTTAAATTATTTAGCTTGAATTAAAATTCATGTCAACTTATGGCTAAAACACAGGCAGCTAAGGCTTTTTCTTTTCATTTTTAGAATTTTATTATATTAATATAAAAGCATTAAAGTTAATTAAATCACGAATTTCGCTTAAATCTTACCTTGCGCACTTTACCAAAACATTACAGGGTATATGCTGAGCGAAAAAAAAAGGAAGCACTGTTTAAACACGGAAAGGGCAGCCAAATTTTGTCAGAGGGTGGCCCCAAAAATCTTGAGGATGCTCAGTTTTGTAGTGGCGAGAGGGGGCAGGGGCAATCCAGCTGCTTGGCCATAACAAAGGCAGAAGCTCAGTCAGCCAGGCAGCCAGTCAGCCAGCGATTGAGGTCAGAATGAAATTGCGTCGCAGTAGGCGCGTGTCGTGCGCCTCCAAAAAACCAGAAAACGAAAGAAAAAAAAATGTAAAATGTAAAAAAAAAGCGAACCCCAACGCCCCACGGGCTTGATAGCGCCGCAACGAAACAGCATGCCACATGCCTCATGCCTCAGCCGCATGGCCGTTGTCTTCGCAGCTGCGGGCAAAGTTACAATAACTTTTGCCACAGTTTAAGCCATCGCTAGCTGCCCCCCCTCCCCTCTCCTCCCCCATTTGTGTTCGACTGCGTATCTTGTATCTGTCCTGGCCCCGCCTTGTTCCGCCTTAACTACGTTTCTGGCCCAAACACAAATTTCTTTTTACTTCTTCTTTTTAATTTTTCTCTCCCTTTTTTTTGTTTTTTTTTTGGCCAGTGTCAGTGTCATTGCTACTCGAATGCATTTTAATTCGATTGAGTATCCGATTGGCAGCATCTTATTTTTCGCAGTTTTTCTCTCGCACTCTGCTTCTCCTGAATACCCTGTAAAGTTTTTATAACAGTTAGATGTGGGGTAATATTATGAATACAGTTACAGTTATCTATAGCTTAGCTAAGCTTTTAGTTCGGCATTTATTATTTTTATTATATTTGAAAAAAAAATTTGGATAATATATAAATTATTTTTCTTTTTTTTTTTTTTTTAATATATAAAATACAAAACAATTTTTCTTTAATTTTATATAAAAATTTAAAACAATTTATTTGAATGCTCGGAATTCTAACAAATAATTAATGAAGTGAAATATTTGTAAACATTTCTAAGAAATTTTTTAAAATTTTGTTTAAATGATTTAAAAGTTGAAGAGAAAAAGTCTTTGTAAAAAAATAATATATTTAATATAATAAATTATAAAATAATAATAAAAATAATAAATTTTAAAATATATATTATATCGAACAGAAATACATATATTTTTTCTCTAAAAAGTTCCAAAATTTTTTACAAATTTTTTGTTAATACATATCTTAAACTTGAGCTTATTTCTTATTGGAAATAATATATGTATATATATATTTTTCTTTTAGGATATTTTAATAATACATCTCATTGAACTTGTTTATGATAGTCAAGGTATTTACATCTACAGCAAACCGGAAAAAATCTCTTTTATTTATTTTTATTTTTTTCGCTGAGAGTTTGGCAATTTTTGCAGGGCTAGCAAAAGTTTCAACTTTTTGTATATATATATCTTTTTTTTTTAAGTGAATAAAGAACACGAACAAAGAAATTGAACTTGGGCAAGCTTCGCTCTTATTATATTATTTTGTTGTTGTTGTTCTGCTTGCTGTGAATGAAAAAAAAGTCAGGGGTCAAATGGCGCTTGAGCCCAATAAAATAATGTGGCAAGCGGCAGCAGCAGCATCAGTTGAACTGAATTGCGAACTGAACTGTGAGCACAGTGAACACTGTACAACAAAATGCCCAAATTGTCAAAAAAGATCAAACATTTCATTCGTTTAAGCTGCTGACATTTTTGGTTCAGAAAAAAAAAAAAAAAAATAGTTGATGCAACAATTGATCATAATGCATAATCCAGAAATTGTTTAACACATTTTGACATGAATTGACAATTTGACATTCTTTTTTAATCTAGCTAAATGCAATTATATATGATGAAGTATTATAAATGTCATATAAATATATATATATATATATATATATATATATATATAATTTTTTTTAAATTTTAAAATTTATTTATTTATTTATTTATTTATGTAAACATTTATTATAGAAAACTTTAGTAAAATGTATTTTCTTAATTAACAAACAAATGCTAAATCTTTAATTTGAATATGCCACATATAATATATATATATAATTTTTTATTTTTTTTTTTACATATTTTATATTAATAAAATTTCAATTCATACAAATTTTTTATTTTATTAATTAATATGCTATATATATATATTATATAAATATATATTATTATATATTTGATTTATTATCTATATAAATTATTCAATTTATTTATTTGCTTACTTAAAGCTTTTCTCTAATTTTTTTATATAATTTTTTAAATTTATTTTTGATTATTTATCTATTTTATTTATATATTATAAATTATAATAATAATAAAAAATTAATTATATAAATTATAACAATAATAACTTTTTAAAATTTAAAAAATTTTTATTTCTAATTATTATTTATTTTATTTATATATTTATTAATCATCTGCTTCTTATTTTATTTTATTATTATAATTATTTTTTTATTTAAAAAAAAAATGTATTTCTATATTTGTTAGTCGTCTGCTTCTTTCTGTTGCTCATTAATTTCATTTTTCTTTCAATTCCAAAGCGAAATCCTCCACATTTCTTTTAGCTAAACCTAAAGCCAACAACTAATGCTTATTTTTCTTCTTCTTGCAATTGCAGGTAACATACATATATATATATATAAGTATATATATAAGCAGTTAGCGCATCATATATCTAGCTACATCTAAGCGCATTTAGTGGCAACAGCAGAAGCGGAAAAGCCAAAGGTAAGTGGACAGCGGGTCAGGTGGTGCGATATCTTGAGTCAGTTTCAAGTTGCCACCTGTTGTCAACAGACGAGGGCGCCTTTTGCCAACATTCTCTCTTTGTATATGTGTGTGTGTGTGTCTGATTATCAGTATGTGTGTGTGCTAATGTGTGTGTGTGTTGGCTTGGAGCATCTTTGGCGCCGCTTTGTTTGCATCGAGCTTCTATCTAATGGCTGGAGCTAAGCACACGTCAAAAGTGAGCGCAAAAGTTTGCGCTTCACTTTGCTTACTTGCTTGCTTGTTGTTGCAGTTGTTGTTGTTGTTGTTATTGTTGTTGTTGGTGGTTGGCTGCTGTTAAATGGGCCGCTGCCAACATCCGTTCGTTGGCTTTTGTTATGTTTGCCTTCAGATTTTGTATCTTTGAGTTAGTTTTGCGGCTAGCTGTCTGCCTTGCGCCATGCAGCTTCGCAGCTGTAGTTATTTTTTCTTCTCTTCATTTCATTTTATACATATATATATAGATATTTATATATATATATATATATATTGCTTTTCTATATCGCAGCTCTGCATCTGTAGAATTTTGTTACCTTTTGTTTTGTTTTTTTTTGTTTTCCTGCGAAGCAACGGAAACATAAGCCGAATACAAAATAACCTAAAAGAGAAGAGAGAAGCGCAGAGAGATTTTGGGATAGTAGAACTGATACTCAGATTTCAACCGCAACTTGATCATTAATTATTTATTTGGATTTCGTTTAAATACCTGCGAAATGCAGAGACAACAAATTACTTTGATTTCATTCTGAAAATAAGCTAAAGCTTCTGGCCAGCATCCATCCAATTTACTCATTCCACTCATCTCTCACTCATTCCGCCATCTCGTTTGCCTGGGAACGTATTTTTCCTTTGCTTGCCACAGATTTGCATATCACTTGAGAGTTGTTGCTGCTGTTGCTGCCGCTCACTTGATGGTCAGCCAGTGAGTGAGTGGGTTGACCTTTGGCATCCGTTGAGGGACTCGATGCAGCATTAGCATAGCACAGAGGTCAGCCTCACTTAGGGAATGTCAAGTCTCCAACTCCACTCAGTTGCCACAGCAACAACCGAGTAACTGGCAAACAATGTTTTCTTAGCCGCTTTGAGGCCAAAGCAAATCTGCAAAACTGCAAAACTGCAAAGCGACAAAATTCTGGACTTTATTTCTAAGCAAATCTATGTAAGTAGCAGCAGCAGCAGCTCGGCTCGAGTTCCCAGGCTCTCAGACTCTTAAGAGGCAAAGCAAATGAAGTTAGCTAAAAATTCCAAAAGGGAATCAACTGCGATTTTTAGCTGTGTAGAGTTTTCGCGGAGTTCGTTGTTTTAGAATATATTTTATATTAGGTGAGTGAGTTATATTATTTATTTTTATATTAGCTAAAAGCTAGTTCAATACCACACATGAACTGTTGGGATGAAGAGCAGATTATATAGCTTTTATATAAAATATTAAAATAAATAATGATAATAAATAATAAATAATAAAAAATAAATAATAAAAAATAAATAATAACAATAAATAATTAAAATAATAAAAAATAATAAAAAATAATAAAAAAAAATTTTATTCTATCATATTTTTGAATTTTTGTAATATATATAAGATTTCAATCAAAAGTATAAAATATAACATAATATCGTATATTATTTTATGTCATATATTTCATACATTAAAATTAAAATTTTTTCTATATTTCAAATTTCACTATAAAGTTCCTCAACTGGAACCAGCTCTGGTTGCTCACGGAATCAGTGCTCATTTGTTTCTTTGCATAATTCTTATTTATTTGCCACTTAAAAAAAGTTCAACTTTGAACTACTTCAATTATTCAATGTGCATTAAAGTTACTTAATTTTCATTATTTTTACATGTTCTTAACTCCATAGATACGGATATGTTTATCTCAATTCAGAACTAGTTCCAGGCTACTCAAGAACTAATCAAAATGTGGGCGTCCAAGCAACACTTTGTTTAAATAATCTATAAACGTCTGTCAATCAAAGTTGAGCAGTTACAAAATTTCTCACTTGGAACTAGTTCGATCAGCAAATAGATGCAAGCCATTAGCGTCTAGCTGTTGATTGTAAATCTAACTGAAAGGCAGGCCCTTTTTCATATATATATATATTTTTTTTTGAAAATGAATAATATCGTAGACCATTTTCCTCGATGCTGCTGGCATTGGTGGGTAAATAGTTTGCGCAGCTGTTGACAATTTTTGTCTTGTATTCAAATTGGTTTCGAGCTAATTTCTGTAGGGGCTCGAACTCTTTCTCACTCTCAGCTCCGCTGTTTATCTCGTTTTGTTTTGTTCAAATGTTATGCAAATATGCGTTATATCTTGCGCCTCGTATATCAATAAAGACACGAATTTCCAACTATTTGTCGGGCTCTTCTTCCATTTGCGCGGCCATAATTTAGCCGAAAAGAAGCCAAGATTGACAAAAAGACGAAGAGAGAAAAGGCCGCAGCAGCCGCAAGATAACTACCAAATGGCCTAAACAACAACAACAACAACATGCATTGGTTGCCCCTGCTTATCGGCATTTTTTTTTACCATTTTTTTACCATTTTTTTTCTTCACCTTTTGCTTTGCCGCCCCCGCCCCCTCTCCAGGGCACGCACTTTACTCGTCGAACCATTCAAATTTAAATCAATTTGATTCTGATTAGCCACACACGCAGTTTCTCGAACTGTTTGTCGCCCATGCTTGAGTTCTCCATCTCTCTCTCTCTCTCTCCCGATTCCTTTCCCGCTCGCTCTCATAATATTTTGTTCATTTGTGTGCGTTTTGTACCTACTACAACTAGTAAATAAATTAGTTTTTATTATTGGGAACTGGTTTCGTCTGGGTGCCTTTTTTTTTGTTTTTTTTTTGTCTTTACACGATTTGGACCCGGGAGTCGCGCACTCGGACTCGGACTCGGAGAGCGCGACCGCGACGCAGGGCAGGTTAAAAATTCTTCACAGTTCGCTGACAGAACCTGTTCAGAGTCCGGTTCTCTAGGGTTTTCTCGAGTGCACACACACACATGTACATATATATGTGTATTTATTTATTTATTTTTTTTTTGCCTGGCTGCTCGCTTTCTTAACACTTTCATGATTTGAATTTTAAACACGCAGCCACCGACTCGCGAGTTGTAAAATCAATTAAATTGGGAGCCTACACAAAATTGATGATGGGCCCAGCATTTGTCGCTTCCTTCTTTGCGCAAGTGCTGCACAAATAAAAGACAAGAAAAAAACAACAAGAGAGTGGGAGAGAGAGAGAGAGAGAGAAAAAATAATAGAAAATTAAATCAAAATAATATGATTACAAAGTGGAACTACATATGAAAGAACTATGCGCTCTGTTTGCTTTCATTATGTTTCTTTTTTTGTTATTTTTTATTTGCTGCTCAAAATTTATGCGCCGTGTCTAATGACAATTTTGTAGTCATTATATGTAATATATATTCACAAATAATGAATATATATATATATATTTGTATAGTGGAAAAAAGCAGATTTATTTTGTCTACATATTTTATGCGTTACGAATACTTAAAAATAAGCACATTATTATTCGCATTAATCGACAACATGTGAATTTCAACTCTAAACCCTATGCTAAACTCGAGCTATACCCTGTAAATACTATGAGTGTGAGTTGAATATGTTAGGTATATATAGTGTACTATATATGTAATATATAGTACAGCAGACCAGATGTTTATTGTGTTATGTTGTGCTATATATATGTAACTAAGCTGCTTTATACTATTCCTATATATATCTGGTACAATATAGTATGCATATATTTGGAGAACCTAATTGATGAGGAACTACAGAAAATATATAAATTATTTATATATATATAGTTATATAAGCTTGCTCACGCAGCTTTTGTAGTCCAAGTATGGAAAGATGAGTATTCTATTAACAAATCAGTTCTGGTTGGGAATTGAGAGCATTATTATTATATTTATTGCTCTAGTTCAAATTGGAATACGAAATAAAATGATTAATAATATCAAATAATATGTTAAATAACTCATTTTTTTTTATATATTTAGATATATTTTTAAATGAAAATATAAAACATCTTTTAGCTGTCATGTCTATGTGAGGATTCAGTATTTTTATGGTATTTTCATAGATATGTATACCGAATATTAATGAAATTACATAGAGTATTGAGTATTAATACTAATTAAACTCAGCTTGAATAATTTCAGACAATTTCAGACAACTTCAAATATCGCTGACTACTAAAGGTCTACATATCTCTGCTTCTGCCTATCTAACTTATTGCTTATTGTTGTCATCCTATTGAGTTTGTATAATCAGGATATATATCTTTCTTCACATACGTATATTCTAGCTACTTTATCTAATCATAAATTCAGTATAATCACAATCAGTATAATCATAGCTCGCTCGCTCTCATTTCCCTAACTTTTGTGCTCTATATTCTCTTCATACTCCACATTCTTTATATACCCTGTAAATTCCTTTTTTAAGAAACTCAATTCACAATTTTGTGCCAATTCCTTGAGAGGACAAATTTGCAATTAAATGTCGGCCATAAATTAAATGGCGTCTGTTTCTACAAAATGTATAGGAAAACGAGATAATAAAAAATGAAAAAAAAAAAGAAAATGAGTACGAAGACCATACAAAAAAAAAAAAAAAAAAATTATAATAAAAAGAGAAGCAGCCGAAACAAGCATCGATAATAAGCATGTCGCTCAGGGCCAAATAGCGCACTATATAATCATCTATATATACAAAGTGTTATATATATGTGTGTACTCATGTGTGTATGTGTGTGTGTGCGTGTGCGTTTGTACAGTATACACTGTCATCTGAGGTCTATGGGCTGTGCCTTGGCTGAGCCTGAGCCTATGCGCTCTCAATAAATGATGATGCTGCTCATTTCTTGTGCATTGACGCGTAGTTTGTTGTTGTTGTTGTTGTTGTTGCTGCTGCTGCTGGTGTTGTTGTTGTTGTTGTATGTGGGCCGCTTTTGTTGTTGAAATGCCGCTGATAAATGAGTTTTGGCTTATATATGTATATATATATATGATTTTTTTTTTTTAAATTTTTGTTGAAACGACGTGGGAAAATGTGTGTTGATTTACATACCTATGCATACGCACACACACACCCATTGAAGCACTCAAAAGCTACACACTCCAAAACACTCAAAGGAGTGAACATCTTGAGACGCTGCACAGTCTAGACTCTAGACTCTGGCAACAAAAATGGCAAGCGCCAAATGAATTTCATTTAAGCCAAATGAGTATTCAAATTGAGTTAATTGGAAGTATGAATAGCATGAATGGCATGAATAGCTGTGAATAAGTGTTTGAAACAAACTCATATTCCATTAGCATCATGTTCAATTAGTTTGAATACTCGCTTGTGGCATTGAATACACTAATGAATACACTCACTCACTAATATGTGAGCTTAACATATCATATTTTGTATGAATGCACTTTTGAATAAAGTGAATAAGCCAGTGGATGTAAGATGAAAACTATTGCAAGCAATTAGAAATTGAATATTTAATTTAAGAATATATACTCAAATAGAATTATACGAATGCACTCATGAATAAATTGAATCATTAGGCGTTCATGTACTCATGAATAAGAAACAAATTCGTAAATCATTAATTGCAATAACGAATGTATGCCAAACAAACTAAATGAATATACTCATGAGTCATGAATCAAGTGAATAAATCACAAACATTTATGATTAAATAAAAATTTAAAAAAATAATTACAAAATAAAAGAATGAATGAATAAATGCAATTCATGTACATATATGTGAATGTACTCATGAATAGTATGAGTAGCTCAAACAGGTATTAATATCATGAAATATATTTAATATAATAAGAATTTATGAATGATGAGCATATTCATTGCAAATTCACGCAAGTGAATAATGTGAATAATGTGAATACATAAACAATGATTCACAAACATCTTAACTATTGCATTACCCCAAATAATGTAAATGTTTTACGCCGATGTTTTATGACCTGCCTGAGTCAACGTGTCAACATGAAGTGCGGCCACGCCCACATATTAATGGTTTTTTTTTTTTTTTTTACTGCAATTGAACGAGTTGCGAATGCGATTCTGGGAATTTTGGCCACAAAATGAAAACAATTTTTAACCAAAAAAAAAAAAAAAAAAAAATGAAAAAAACACTTAAAAAGCAGGAGTAAAAAGAGCATTGCAGACGCATGAGTTGGCTCGGATTACCATTAGCCATTAGCCATTACCCATTGGCCCATACCCGTTTTGGCCATTACAGCATAGTACCCGCTGCCTGTTGCCCATTACCCATTACCCATTAGCCATTAGCCATTAGCTTTGCCATTACCTTATTACCTACGTGGATTTAGCGCTGCACGCTTCGGTTCAAGTGTCTGGCATGCCCCTCATCAAATTTCGCACTGTGTGTTTGGCTTTTCGGTTATGTTATGTCTTTTTTTTTTGTTTTTTACTCCTTTTCTCTCGCTCCTTCAAGAGGTGGGACAGCCAACACCTTTGGCAAGCAGCGACAGCGACAGCGACAGCAGCAAGCACTTAACATTCCAATCTGCCGCAAATGTGGCGTCAAACGTGCAACGCACGCGCACCAAATCGCCAAAGGGCCGGCCGTTCAATTCACAATGGTGCGCCGCAGCGATTGTGAATGCCCATGAAAATGTGTATTGAGGTGGTCTTGTGGCACGCCTTGTGGCATATTGTTTCTGTGCAGCGTTAATTAACTGTCCAAGAGTCCCAGAGTAACTGCAACAAAGACTAGATGTCTATTTATGTCCGCGAGTCGCGCGCGATTTGTGGGCGTTTTAAATCGCTAGCTGCACAACTGATTTGCAAACAACTTTGGCTCGCTTGCAGCAGCTCTGCATGTCAGGCCATAAATTGTGCACTTTCACTTTTGTTGTTGTTGTCCCGCATGGCGAAGTTTATCATTAGACGAGCGCGGTTTGGTCGCGTTTTTTCTCGGTTTTTTTTTTTTTTTTTTTGATACTTGCCTTGGCTCTTCCTGCGCCCAAACACCAACAAAGTTGCCATTTTTAGTTGTTGTTGTTGTTGTTGTTGTCGAAACCGGAAATTTTTGTCATTAGCTGGAAATTTTATTTTCGCTTCGTTTGGGGGATATACTATACGATTTTTTGTTCGTTGCTCTTCACGTCGTCTTCTTCTTCTTCTTCTTCTTCTTTGGCAACTTTGCGTCCACTGCTCGACAGTGTTTTCGTAGCTTTTCCTGACCTTTTTTTTCTGTGCAGTTTCCTCGATTTTTTTTTTTTTTTGGGCGATAAATGCGACGAGAAAAAAAGGGTACACTAACTTGGCGAAGATGTTTGCCCAACATGCAATTAAAAGCTAATTAATAATTAGTGGTAATTACATTTACTTAATTACGCATTGCGCAAGTAATTGGAATTAATTACGGCATTAATTGTGCTGCGTAATTTAACGCAAGTAATTACATTTTAAGTATGTATATAGGCTGATCTAATGCCAACAATTTGAATTAAATTGCAAATTAGAGATGATCAAAAAGGGGGTGGTCAAAAAGGGGTAAAATTAAAAAATAAGAAAAATAATAACAAAAATATTTGATGAGCAAAAATTAGTGGAATTTTGGACTCAGTTTGTTAGCCCTAGAAACTTTTTTTTTGCAAATTAATTTAAATGGGGTCTTAACTCTGAAGTGAAGTGTTTTTAGGTCTATCAATATATATCAAGAGCAACTAAGTTCTTATATCGATATCAACATATATCATGAGAAAACGTGTTCAGATTTATCTTTATATTTATATCATATTATAGTTGGATAGTTAGATGCTTAGTAATTGATACTAGACTATATATAACGATAAATTTTAATTTGAAATTATTTATTTATTTTTATATTAAAGTAATATCTATTCCAAACAATATCTAGTATATATACATTAATCAACTTATTTCTCTGAAATAGAAATTCATTTATTTCATATTTATTTCATACAAATAATTAGCATTAAATTCCATTTTGTTTCAATTCCAATATACCCTTTTGCAAGTGTATTTTCGCTTTCGACCTGCCACAATTTGTTTTCTCCTATTTTTACTTCGTTTTTTTTTTCTCTCTCGCTGCCCCTCAAATAGGTTTTCATTTTGCCATGCAGTTATTTTCCTTCTTTCTTTTTTTTTTGACTAGGGCGCTTTGCTTTTCCGCCAACATTTTTATCGAGCTATGTGAATTTAAGTCCCTTACCGCCACCTCCATCTCCCTCCCCCCCTCTCTCCCACTCTCTCCCCCCTTGCTGTGTCTCCTCGCTCGCTGTGTTGGCCTGGCTCCTGGCTCATGGCTGTTGCTTTATCATTTTTCTTCGTCTGCCGCCAGTTTTTTCGGGGCTTAGTTTGTAGCGGCTTCCTCGCGCTCTCACTCTCTCTCTCTCTCTCACTCACTCTCTGTCTCTCTGTCGCACTCGAACATTTCGATTTGGATACAGATTCGCATTCTCAGCATTCGCTTTGCTGCTACTGTGTGTATGACGACAAATGATAAATGAATTTGTGATAAATGAAGCATGTGGCCAAAAGTTGAAAATACTTTTTAAACACAGACAAAGACGACATGATAGAGTGAGAGGGAGAGGTTGTGTTTGAGTACGGGTAACAAGGAGACAACTATTTGTGGCCCCAATTCTCCTTTAGCTATTCCACTTTACACTTTTTGGCATCTGTATCAAATTATGAATGGAAAGCGAATGGCCCCAGCAATGGACAAAGACTCATTCACCCCAGCACGGCCCTCGCCTTTTCAGCCATTTGGCCACACTTATTGGCCATTGGCGTCTATTTTGTTCAGTTGGTTTTCTGTTTGTTTTTTTTTTTGTTTTGTCTTCATCTATCGCTTTGGCTTTGTTGTTATGCAAAAGTTTTGTCGAGTGATTGGCGTGATTTACTCTGGAATTGTTGCCCCCTCTCGCACACTCTATCTCTCTCTCTCTCTCTTCTCTGTGGTCCATTTGGCGAGAAAGTAGCCAGGCAAGTGACTCAGCCAGGCAGGTGGACGGACGAACGTGGAGTGAATGCCTTTTGGGTAATGCGGGCACCATTAACACATATCGTAGTTGTACTCCGAGGCACGACTATTCAAACTGAGTCACACGATTCACTAAATTACTGTCAAAATGTATTCAATACACAGCATGAGTGTCGTATGATTCATTGGAACTTGTTTTCTAGGAGAAATGCAAAACAAAAAAAAAAAAATAAGAAATCATTCGAATGCAGTTTTTGAGTTAAATATAAAAAAAAAAGAAAAAATAATATATATATATAATAATAATTCATTTAATTCATTTTGTATTCGTGTATGCATAAATTCAGAACTCACAAATAGAATCCGCGCTTACATATTTCCATTATAAATGTATTCAATTTGATTCACATTTAAGCATTTCACTTCAAAGATCTTTACCATTCATTTGACTTTTATGCAAATATATTTAATTTAAAACAGATTTTTGTTGATATTTATATTTATATATTTATAGATGCACAGCAGCTGCTGCACATGTACCGACAGTAATAAATTATGAGTTATGCAAATGAAATGAATTTGTTATGAATACATTCAGTTCATTCAGATGTAAAGCAAAGAATTAATTGAAAAAAAAAGTATTTATACATTTATAATTATTCACAATTTATTCATGTCTTAAGTGTTCGCAATTGTTCTAGGTATTTTCTAATGGGGGAAATTATCAAATATTATAGAATAATTATTCAGCTAATTATTCACAATGTATTCATAATTAAAGAGCCTTTGGCACATAATGTAATTATGCAATATTTCTATATAGTATACATTTTTCAAATATATTTTTATACATTCTTTACAGTTATCAGCTCTAATTTCTAATGCAATTATTCATACTCATTCATTCACTTTCAATTAGATTCACATATTCATTCATAGCTGGCATATTATTTATATGAAATATATTAGCTGTTTAATGTTGTTGTTGTTGTTGCTGTTGTTTTTTTTCGTTTTTTTTTTATTTACATTCATATGCATATTCACACTCATTTATTCACATTCATTAACAATGGTCTCCAATTAATGTCAACATCTGTTGTTGCCAATTTAGAAAACAGCTTTCAATGTTGGCCGAGCCACGGCACAAACACAACACCCACCAGCTAGCACGCGCTTAGCTATACACTCACTCACTCACTCACTCACTCACACACTCACACTCACACACTCACACACTCACACATAGTCGCACACGTTTCGCTTGCGTTGACAAAGTTTCGCGCTCATTGCAGTCCTTGCTGCACTTAATTTTCATAATTAAAAAAGTTTATCTTGGCAACCCCTTGCCTGGGTCCACGCATACCTTTAGCCCCAGCGCACACACACCGACCCCCACCCCCACCCCCCATCCTCCGCACGCATCCCGCTGCCCCAAACCAATATCCAATTCCAGTTACGCACATTTGGACTTGGTCGCCAACAAACATGGCCAACGGCTGCGGCAGCGTTTTGTAATTAATTTATGCAAATAATCCAATGGCTGGGGCTGAGATTGGGGTTGGGATTGGGATTGGGGCTGGGATTGGGATTGGTAGCTGTTTGCTGGTTTCTCGTGGCAATGTGGATGGGCCAATTGCTGTAGCTGGCCATGCGTGGGGCGGATCGTGTGGCATATTAAAATGAATGACCCTTTAAGTTGGTGCCGCGGTGTTAACTCCCCCAATGCTGGATTAAGTAGACAAGTTGGCAAAACAGCGTAAGCCCTGGAACCCGGAACCCCTGTTAGTCCCGTTAGCCACGCTAGTTGTGTTAGTACCCCTATACCAGGCGCTCGCTCACCTGTTCAGCTATGGCAGTCTCGTTGTTGGCCCTGGCGCATGTCATCGGCGTTTCGTGTGTGGGAAGGCGACTTGCAACAAACTTTTGCCTTTTGCCACTGCAGCGCACAGTTTATTACATATTATTTTCATGTTCTGTGTGTGTGTGTGTGTGCCGCGCCCTTTGCTACAAGTTTATTATATTTTTCTACCATTTTTTTGCTGTGCATTTATTATAATATTTTTTGCTGTTGTTGTTGTTATTCTCTTTTTTTTTTTCACTGTACGAGTTGTTACCCTCGCTAGCTTTGGGCTCCTTGGGCGAGCGAGCTTTCTCGCATGAGCAAAAAATTAAGCGCGCTGACATTTGCTTCCTGCCAGCCACGCCCACAACTAGCCACACACACTCGCACACACCCTTACAATGCTTATTTTCGAAAAGGGGATCGGATTCCTTTGGTTAAGACACACTCACACACACACACAATGACTGCACGGTTCTTTTCTCTTTCGCTCTCTCTTTCTTTTTTTTGGGCACAAATTTGTCAAACAAAGAAGAGCTAGGACTTCCATGCGCAGCCCATAGCCGCGCCTAATGACTTGAGCCCCAAGTTTCGAGGTACGTCCCATCAGGGTCCACACAGGTTCGCTGTCACACAGAGCTTGCCCCCCGCAAGAACCAAGAGGCGCCTCGGCGTCGCTTTTGTGTTGGAGCTTGGCTGGTTGACTGACTGGCTGGCTGGCTGGCTGGCTGGCTGCTGTTGCCTCTCAATCAAAGCCCAGGACTTTGGCTGAAGTGAAACAAAAAAAAAAAAAAAAAAAGTCAAGTAAGAGCGTGGGTTAAGGGCGTGGGGTAAAGCGTGCTGAGCTGGTACTACCAAAATAAAGAAGGGAAACTAGCAACCAACTGCGGTTGTTGGCCCTTTTTATAGCCCCTGGGTGGGTATTATGACGGTGTCAGCCAGCTGCAGAAATGCACACAAGGCAAAACTCAGCTTTCATTTCGGTTAGAGTATTAAACAACATCTAAGTGCAGTAATGAAGATGAGCTACTAACCATATCTATATAGAATATGAATATCTATAGAAAATGATCAAAGTTGAAGTTTAGTCAAAGAGAAGAAACTGTGAAATGAAATGCAGGCATTAAGTGAATTCAATTATTGAGCTAAAGCAATCAAAATAATCGATGAACAAAGGAACATTTTTGTTTTATTAACAATAAATATATATATTTTTTTTAATTTTTTTATAATTTTTTAACATTTAATTTCTTATGTTATGCATTTTTTGTGCATTTATCGATTTATCGATAATTCGTTTTATTAATAAAAAAAAAAAGTAAAATAAAGTAAACGATAAATAAGTATTTTGTGTTGACTACAAAATTATAAAAATTATATATTATAATTATATAATTCTTTGTAAAAATATGTGTTTTTTATACATATATTTATCTATATATTTTGAATAAAAATTTAAAATATTTTACTTTACTTTTTATTCAATTTACTTGATTTGTTCATTAAATTTATTAAACTTTTCATTATATAAAAATATTTGTAAATTTTTCGACCTATCGATAGGTAATTTTGTTATCTAAGTCATGCATTTTTGATAATATCTTATACAGATAATAACAAAATACATAATATATGCAGTAATCTGTCAAATAATCGAGTGAATAAAGATAAAGAGTTTTTCACTGGTTATTTGTACTTCTCGATTAAGAGATTCGCATTTATTTATCGTTATCGTTATCGTTATCAATGCTTATGTCAATAACATAAATTGTATGCCCTGAAATGCATTCAATATTATGTCTTTAAATTCAATTTTCGCTTAAACAAACGAAAGAGAGCAGCAGCTGTGCGACTTGCCATTAGCTGAGTTCAGCCCCTACTGTTCGCCCGTTTGCTCCCCTCGCTTACCAGTAGGGTTAATGCACTGCTCCCTATCGAAAAACAGAAAAAAAAAACAGAAAAAAACAGAAAAAAACAAAAAAATGAAATGGGAAAAAAATTGTTGAGAGAAAACGAAGAAGAATTATATGCAACCCGCACTGACTCACTTTGAGTACTCGACAGTGTGTTGCACCCAAAAAGGCAGCGCTCCAAACTAAAGAGCAGCGCAGGAGCAGCGAGTGCTGGCATTAAAGGCAGCCTAGGATACACAGGACACAGGGACACAGGGACACAGGACACAGGGACTCAATGTTTATTTTGCGTGCCAGGGCACTTAGCGCAATTTCCGTTCACAGGCCGAGCTATTTGTAAATGTATCTGTATATATATCTCTCTCTTTCTTTGTCTTCCACTCTCACTCTCACTCTCTGTACATTTGTATCTCTATCTGTAGCTGTAGCTGTAGCTGTATCTGCGGCTGGTTTTAATGCTGAATCGCTGTTGTGCGTATCTGTTGCCCTTCCAATGCGCATCCTTGAGGCGCTGCCACAGGCGCTGCTTAATGCTTCATTAACAATTGCGCTGCCCGTGCGTGTCCCACTCTCTCTCTCTCTCTGTCTCTCTGTATGTGCTGTTGTGCGTTGCTCTCCCACGCATCGCTGACTACCTGCCGCCGGCATATCAAATGGCAGTTAATAATTGACATAAGCAAATCGCCAGAGTCGGCAACTGGCATTTGGTTTATTTTCTGAAAATTTTCATTCTTTTTGTTTCGGCTTTGTGTTTTTTTTTATTTTTTTTTGCTCAAGTGGCACAGAGATTCGATTCGGGCCAGTCTCATTGTGTCACTGTGTGGCACTCATTGAAATTTGAGGCAAGACGCTCGCTGTTCGCTGCCTGCCACATCAAATGTCAAGCCGCTGGTAAAAAGCAAATGCGAAAAGGAAAAATTTACCAAAAATAGAAAGGAAAAGACAAAAATCAGAAGAGGGCAGATCTAAGCTGAGCTGGCGTCGCCAGCGAGTCTTTGACAAAAGGCTCATTGTTTTGCCATATGGTGCCCCGTAATCAAATATCAATGAAAAGGTTCGCTCCAGTTCCGCAGTCTCCATCCACACTTGGCCAACTATACTAAGTGCTGCGTCAGCATTGGACTCTAATTAGGCAAGCTAGCTTCAAGTGTGTGGCCAGCGGCAGCACTTGCCTCTGCGTGTGTCTGTGTGTGTCTATGTGTGTGTGTGGCAGATTTTTTAAGTTATTCAATTGTTAATGCTTACATCAGCTTATTTGTTTATCTCTAATCAAATCTTGAGCTGAGCCATGAAGAGCTATCAAGCTGTCTACGGCACATCAAAAGGTCGAACAAATAGCAAACATTAAGCTGTGCTCATGAAAATAGTCGGACGATTTGAGCATTCAATTTTCGTATATATAATATTTTGAAAGCAATTCGAAACGAATAACATATAGATTTTATTATGAATTTAAGTTGTTTATTATTTTTTTTATTTAAGAAAAATTAACAAAATATATAATGAATTTAACTAAAAATATTAGCTGTGCGAAACGAATATGAACATATATTTATTTATTATTTTTTTCTTGTGATTTTGTTTTTTATTTTTATTATTAATTTTTTCAATGTAAAATAAAATGCAAAGCGAATTTAAAAAAAAATTTAATTGTTAATTTTTCTTAAAAATAAAATTAGTAAAATATAAAATAAATATGAAATCATTTTTAATAATTAAAAAAAAAAAAAAAGATAAAATAAATCAAAACATAAATTCATAATTTTTTTTTTTTGAAGATTATTTTTCTTAAAAATAAAAAATAAAAATTAGTAAAATATAAAATAAATCATAAAAATAAAAACATAAATTCATAATATAAAATAGTTATTATTAATTTAAAAAAAATGATTAAATAATTAAAACATAAATTTATAATATAAAATATTTATTATTAATAAACAACAAAACAACAATTAAAACATAAATTGATAATACAAAATATTTAAAATTTTATGTTTTCATTATTTATATTTATTTTATAATATAAAATAAAAATAAAAATAAAACAGTATAGACATGAAACCATATATTTAATTTACTACATTTGCATATATAGATTTGCATACATTTTCTTTTATGTCACTTTTGAAAACACTTGCCAAACTGACAATAAAAGTGAGCAAACGCTTTAAGCTTTACAGAAACTTTGCACAACAGAAAGGGAAAAATGAAGCTGAAAATGAAAACTAATAAAAATATAAATAAGGAAAACACGCTATGAAAATTACAGTCGTAAAGTTTAATTGTGGCCACGCAGACATGAGAACAACAAAAATAAAATATAAAAAAAAAATGTAAGAAATGAAAAGAATTTAAATTTCACAAACAGTCAACTGCAACAGCAACGGCAAGAACAACAATGAAAAGTGCGAAAAGCACAAACAGCAGCAGAAAATATACAAATAAAAAAGGAAAAGAATAAAACAGAAAAACTCTGGCAAAGAAAGTGCATAAAATTTGCACAAGAAGTGTTAAAATTGTGCACAAGACGCATGCAACTTTTAGCCATGGGGCACAAATGGAAAAGGGGTGGGTGGCAGGGGGCGTCGCCTGACTTTGGTCAATGGCAAGCAAGGGGCCCTTGCCCCTTTGGTCAGCAGGACGTGCGCTACTCGAAGGACCTTTGTGCAATACAAGCGACGTCTATGAAAACTGTCAAATAAATATTTTCGCTATAGACCAAAGTGCCAAAGAGTCAAACAAGTGAGCAGAGTGGGAGAGTGGGCGAGTGGTAGCAGGGGGGCATGGCATTCAGTCAACCATGTAACTGTGCTAGAGAAAGTGCAAAAAAGTTTCTAGCCAGGTGCTCAAAAGTGTTCCGTCAATGCAGCCAGAAATATTCCAGTGACATAAAAATTTACATTTACGCTCAACGCAAAAACATTTGTGACGCAAAAAAAAGAAATGAGGTAGAAAAACGAGGAAAAAGAACAAAATAAGCAGAAAAATATGAATAAAAAATATTTGAATTGTGGCACACCGATGGGTGAATGCCCTAAATGAAAACAGAATGAGAATTGATCGGTAGAGTCAGTGGCGTAGATGGGGCGAAAAAAGTTGAGAAGAGAGGGAACAAGGAGTGTGAGAGAGAGAGAGAGAGAGAGAGAGAGAGAGAGAAAGAAAGAAAGAGAGAGAGAGAAAGAACGAAAGGCAAAGAGTGTGAGAGAGAGAGAGAAAGTGAAAAAAGGATAGAGAGTGTGAGAGAGATGCGAGAAAGACAAAGAAAACGAAGACGAAGAAGGGTATAGATAGAGATAGATACATACATGTGTTTGAAAAGGTTTACTAACAAGAGCAAATAGAATGATCTTATGCTAGAATATAAACATATAATATATATATACTAGTTATATATACATATATCTGACAAGCTCAAAATCGAAACAGCAAGCGAACTGCTCCTGTGAACGTAGCGCAAAGCAGAAGATGGCAAAGTAAAGGGAATTACGCTGAGCGAGTTATGAATGAGACAGTGTCAGTGGAGGGCAGTCGCAGCTCGAGGGAAGAGCGGCTGCTGACTGGTTCTGGTGGCATCTTTAAACTGCAAGCGAACAAAGTTGGCAATAAGAGTGCAACTGACCGACCGACCAAGAGACCAAGCGACCGACCGACCGAGCGCGTCGGAGGCGTTGCGAATGCCAAAAGAGCAAAAAGTATATCATAAATGCATAGCCAAAGGCAAGCAGCAATGCAGTAGGGAGTGAGAGAGAGGGTCATGGAAGGGGGGGGGGGGGGGGAAAGGGGAGGTGGTTAGGCAGAGGTAAGGAACTTGCTGTTGAGTGAGCAACGGATTGGAGTTAGTATTGCATTTCGTAGCTATGGAACGATAAGCGTCGAGTGCTGCTGTGCTCGCAACTCTCTGACATTTATGGACCCGCATTTATTAAATAACTATAAGCTGCAAAAAAAAAAAAAAAAAAAAAAAAAAAAAAAATGCAGGCGCAAAAAAAAAGACTATATAAAATATGTTTCTTTGGCTTTTTGACCGAATATTAGAATATTGCAATAGAGGAAAAAGAGTAAGGTCAACTGGCTGTTGGTCTAGCTTATAGATGCATATATATATTCTTGATTTAGGTAGTATAAGAGTAGTAAATGTCTAAGAGAGATTAGTTTTTATATGAGTATAAATTGAACTAGGTATTACTTAATAGATTTTTCATTTTATGAAACTCTGATTCAATTTAACACAATTTTTAAAATTTTAAAGACAAGGAAATTTCTTAAAATAATTTTTAAAATATTTATTTTTTAAATTTCATATAATTTTTAATTAAAGTAAAAATATACAATTTGCAAAAATATTGAATGCAAAAGTATATATTAATTATAATTAAATGAAATTATTTAATATAACAAAATTTAAAAAAGATGTATATAAATTATAATTGTATAAAATATTAATATTATATCATAATATAGTAAATTTTATTATAAAATGGTAATTAATTATAATTAATTTAAATTTAATTATAAAAATTTTATATTAATTATAATTAAATTTAATTTAATTATAAAAATTTTATATTAAATATAATTAAATTTAATTAAATTATAAACATTTTATATTAATTATAATTAATTTAAATTTAATTATAAAAATTTTATATTAAATATAATTAATTTAAATTAAATTATACAAAATGATACATTAATCCTAATTAATTTAAATTGATATAAAATTTTTATACATTTTTGCTCATTAATTTTATATTGATTATAATTGAATTATAAATTATAATTAATATAAAATTTTCAAAATATATTTTTTTAAATTTAAAATAAAATTATAATAAAATTAAATTAAATTTATTTATAATAAAAATTAAATGTATATTGCCCTAAAATACATAGAGCAAATGTTGGGTATTTGAAAGTCAATCAATTTGTTGATATATAAAAATATGTTGATTTGACTTTCCTCATTGTATTTTTGGTTTCTGCCGCTGCTGCTGCTGCTGCTGCTGCTGCTGCTTCTTGTGTGTTTTCTTATGGTGTTTGGTTTGCGCTTGATTTATGCGCTTTTTAAATGGCAAAGATTAGACATTTGTTTAGCAATTAATTTCGGATGACATTTGCCCGTTGAGCGTTACGAAAAAAAACAGAGAGAGCGATAGAGGGGGGAAAGAAAAGAAAAAATGATGAGGCAACGCCATGGAGTTGGTTGATGAGGGGACGCCCACTGGCAACGATGCCGAGTTCCATTCTCGTCTCGACTCGACTCAACTCGACTCTTATTTCCCTTTGCCTTGGCGTTGCCCCTGCCACAGCTCACGCTCTCTTCATTCTTCATTCCCCATTTCCCGACATCTTTTTTCCGTCTTCATTTCTTTTTTTTTGTTTTTGATGGTAGGTCAGGCGACCAGGCGCTAATTAATTTTCTTTTAAATGGGCTGCAAGGGGGGCGGCAAGGTGGTGCTGACGGTGGGTTGCGGGTTGCGCATGGAGTGGGGGCCAGGTGGGTAAGGCGACAGTCAGTGCCACACCTCATCAATTTCGAGTCCCTTTTTTATGACTTTGTCGTTGGCGTTATGATTGAATGCCGCTGCAGGTGGAACGCGGCATGTGGCATGCGGCATGAATGGAGGCTGGAGAGAGAGAACTGGAAGCAGGGCGGCTGTGTTTTTGTGTGTCGAATGGGCAATTGTAAGAGATGCAGTTCTCTGACTGGCTAGCGTTAAGTTACAAAAGGAATGCCAAAGCAAATATAAATACACACATATATATGTATGTGTGTGTGTGTGTGTGTGTGTGTGTGTGTGTGAAATAAAAGCATTTTACGAAAACATTTTGAAAACTGTTTCTCTTTGAGTTAATTAGCTTAAAAGCAACATGCCACAAGCTTTTGCCACTCAAGTGCTGGCCATTTCTTGTTCTCGTTCGGGCTCTTATAGTCAACAAAACAAAAACAAAAACAAAAAAAAACAAAAAAAAATCGTAGCAACAACAACAACAGAAACAAACATTGCCATTGCACAAAAGACAAACAGCGTCAATAATTTGGCACAGTGGTACAACAATGTGGCAAAAACTTGTGCGAATTGTGTGTGTGTGTGTGTGTGAGGAGAGACAGAGAGAGAAGCGCAAGAAGTTTCTGATTTGCTATACATAAGTTTTCTTATGCTGCTCTCTATTAGAAGTGCCTTTGAGCATCAAACAACTGCTCAATCCCTCTCTCCCTCTCTATTATTGCCAGCTACTTTTAGAACTCTTCAATAGATTTTAGCAGCCATTTACCATGTCCCTCAATCACTGTGCCGAAGTTCAAGAGAGAGAGCTCTTGCTTTGCGCAGTCAAAAGTCATACAAGACTTCAATTAAATAAAATATTTTATGAAATTAATTATGTATGAGCATAAGGTAAAGAAAAATAAAGAAACAAGCAGAAGAAGAAGACGAAGACGAATACAAATAAATATACAAATATCACAAGGAAATAAAACTCACACATAAATGCAAATAGCATGAAGAACAACTGTTGCCAGCAGTGGAAGGGAGAGAGAGAGAGACAGTGAGAGAGACAGATGACTGCTGGGCTGCTGCAAAAACAAAATTTTTGTTAAAATTCAAATGAAAATGTGAAATGCGAAATGCAAAATGGGAAAATGGAAATAATATTAACTTTTGTGCATGCCGTTTTCCTTGTGGCACAGCACAGCCAGAGCCAGAGCCAAGGAAAATTGTTGGCATTTTCAAAGCTTATCACAGAGCAAATTTACTTTGGCCAAATTGCTGAACAAAAGGCAGCAGAAATCGCAAAAATTAAGCCAGATAATAATGATGCAACAAAAGCATCAAGCAAGTAGTATATTTGTTTGTTATTTTATTTATTTATTTGCTTTGTTTTTTTTTTTTTTTTTTTTTTTGGTTTTGTTTTTGTTTTTTTTATCTAATTGAATTGTTTGTCTTTTGGGTTTGGAAAACGCAACATTTTACTACGATTATTCAAACTCTAAACTAAGCATAGCCAATGCAGACTAAAGTGGAAAATGCACAAAATATTTCTCAATCAAAGTGTGCACACATACAGCGCTGTTCAGTGGAATAGGTTTGGTAATTTTGATAAATTTGAATGAAATGTGTTTTAGCACAAAATTAATTAAAAATAATGAGGGAATGTATAAAGAAATTATAAAAAATTTGTTGAGTGATTTTTTTTTTTTTTTTTTTTTTTTTTTTTTTTTTTTTTTTATATGAATAAAATTTCAAAATTTGTTTGGTTAGGTTTTGGTTTTTTTTTATTATGTAAACTAAAATTTGACCAATTTGGTTTATTAATATTGAATATTTATTATATATATAATAGATAATATATATTTAATAGACTAGTCTCTTCATATTCATAATAAAAAATAAGGAATTTCTTAAGAATTCATATATAATTTATAATTGAATTTATTAGAATTTATTAAACAAAAAATTTTTTTTAACATAATAGAACTATATTAAAAAAAATTAAATAAATTTTTTAATTAATTCTAATAAATTCAATTTTAAATTATATTCGAAATTAAATAAATAATAAATTCTAATTAAATATAATATAACAATATATTAAAAAAAAATAAATTTTAAAATTAATTCTAATAAATTCAATTATAAATTATATTCCAAATGAAATAAATAATAAATGAAAATTAAATTAATAATTAATAAAATATTATATGAAAAAATATATATATTTTTTTAAATATAATAAAAAATGTTAGTATACAAATACAATATATAAATATATAAATAAAAAAAAAACAATTATTAATAATTGAAAATAATTTTAAATTAACATAGAAACTATAGAAAAATATATAAAACATATTTTCAGAACGAGACTCTAAATATATGCATCTATAAAATATATACATATATATTTTTTACACAAAAATTTCTTTTGCATTGCTAACAAGGTTAAATAATTTTTTATCTGAATTTTATCTTTTACTTTTGCATTGAAGTATTTATACACCTTAGTCGAAATCTATGCCGAACAGCTAAGAAAAACTTTGCATTTTACAATTTACAAACTTTTAATTTGTATATAAAAGATATAGCGTAATAAATGTAGCAAATTTGAATAGTAAATGTAAATAAAGTCTCATTGATCAAAGATTAGATTAGCACACGTAAAGACATGCACGAGACTGCTTGACCCTTTCCCCCCACAGACAGCCCTAGCCCGCTCATGTTGAGGCATGCGAATATATACATACATATGTATATGTATTTATTTTTAAACATGCGAAAATGTCAATGCACTAAGAGCGGCGAGACAGCGGTGCTTAGAGCAGCAGCTCGAGCAGCGTGCATTTGTGTAGGGGCAAATGTTGCTGTTGTTGTTGTTGTTTGGCGACTTTGAATGGGCCGAAGCATTGGCAAATAATATGGCAAGGCATACGTTTACAGCTAAATTACATTTATAGATAGATAAACAAATATTGTTATATATCGTAATGGGAGTGGAATGGGATAATGAGAATTGGATTGGGAATGGGAATAGGAGTGGGAATGGAAATGGAAATGGAGTCAGTCGGGGAGTTGCGAGTTGCGAGTGTCGCTGTGTAGTTTATTTATTTCATAGTTTTTGTGCTGCATCATCTTCATTTCCGGCAACAGCTCGAGGCCGACAACTTCCTACTGTGTGTAGGCAATGCTACTCCATTCCAGCTTGAAGTTGGTTTTTTGTATTTTCTTGTTGTTGCTTTTGGGCGGTAACGAAAACATTTTTGTTTTTATGCGGCAGTTGCGTGTGGCAACTGCATTAAGCCAAAAGGCAGCGCGGACCCACCGCAGCCGCCAGTCAGCCAGCCAGCCAGCCAGCCAGTCAGCCAGGCCAAGTACCAGCAACTGGGTGGGTGACAAAGTGGCTGTGATTATGGCCATGGCCAACAGAACAGTGAGAGAAGGCGAGCGGGTCTGGAGGAGTAAGCGTTTAATTGAAATTGCTCAACGCACGCCATGACCATTCCAAGGTGCCGCATTAGTCGTCAGACTCAACGCTTGACGAGAGAAAGAAAGAGAGAGCGAGAGCGGGAGAGTGAGAGCAAGAGCGGGAGAGGAAGTGAGGTGGAGGCTCTCTGTAATGACAATTATAAACAATTTTGATTGGCCTGGCCATTTATCAACAACAAGTGGAGCAGGAGCTTAACGAATGCGACTGCAGCGAGGGGCCTGAATACTGTGCATCATAAAAAACAGACATGGATGGCAATTTGGCCAGCTACTTTTGGTAGCAACGCGTACAGTTTTTTTTTTCATTCTTGTTTTTTTTCTGTTTTTTGTTGGTCATTTTTCACTTTCGGCCACAAAAGCTGCCGTTGACTGAAGATGCCGCAGCAACAGCAATAAGAAATGGCAAAAGCATAAAGAAAATGACAAATATGCTTACGCTTGCTTGCTACTCCCTCTCTTTCACTCACTCTCACTCTCTCTCTGTCTCTGTCTCTGTTGTGAATGCTGCCAATGATGTTGCAATAAAATGTGTTGATGACGACGATTATGCGGCGCATTTTACTGAATACCAGCGCATAAATTTACAACTCTCGCACTTAGAGGCTAGTCGTGTTTGGCTAGGGGTTTGGGCCTGTGTATTTTGGAGAGGGGGTGGGCTGTGGCTATCGGGGCGTGTGCTTGCCGCTGATAAGCATGCAAAAAGTTTGCCTTGTTGTTGTCGAAGGCAGCTTTGAAAATTCAATTAAAAGGCAACAACAACGACGTCGTCGCCTGCGACAAGCAGCGCGTCATGCATCAATCAATGGCATCATCAATCATAAACCAAAAACACACACGCATGTACATACATATATTCTTAGAATTTATGTACACATATATATATTTATTATATATATATATATATATATGTTATATATACCTATATCAGATCCATTCATGGCTTATGCGCGTGTCGCGTGAAAAACTTTTACTGCCAAGTCATTGGCCACAAACACAACCCAACGCAGCCCACAACACAGGCCAAGAGCAACCCTTGCGACCTATGTCGACAGCATTCAAATTGATTAGAGCGTTAGGGCGTTGGTAGGCGTGGGCGTGCCAGCAGTTTAACTACTTAGCATAGCATGCAGTCACAGTAGCCGAACACGCCAGCAGAGATCTAATGATTTCAAGCTTAAGAAACAATTTGAGTGAAAAAAATTAGAAACAAAAATTTAAAATACAAATTATGTTAAGTATTTTTTGTTGTTTAAATAATATATATATATTTATATACGTACATATATCAGATAGCAGATAACAAAGTCCAAATATCATTAAAATCTTTGTTATTATTATCATTTAATAACTTTTTTACTTTTATTTTGAATTTATTATATTTTTTGTTTAATTGAAGTTAAACTTTCTTTATTACTTAAAACTTTTATTGGTTTGTTTAATTTAAGTTATTGTTTTAATTTGCTTTTTAAATTAAATATAATTTTTCATAATTTTTTTCATATTATCTTACTTTAATTTGTGTATAATTTTTTATAATTTTCAATTAGTTTTCATATGTATATATAAATATATATATATTTTTTATTATTTGTATTTGATTTATTTTTGTATACTTTTATTTTGATTTTAACTTATATTTATTTAAATTTAAATTTAAAACCTAAAAATAGTTTTGCTTCATTGTTTTTGGTTTTTTTTTTAATTAAATTAAATTTTTTATTTTAATATAAAAATATATTTGTTAACATATAATTTATTTAATTTTATATACATTTTCTAATTTAATTTAATATTTTTATTTATATATAATTTTTATAATTTATATATAATTTTTTATAATTTATAATTTATATTAATTTAATTTTATGTGTTATTGTTGCACATTTTCTTTTTACTTATATTTGTATATTATTTTTTTTTTTTGGTTTGTAAAAATTGTAAATTGTAAAGTTTTTCATGTATTTTTATTCTTCTTCTTTTTAGTTTAACTTTAATATAAAATTTAATAAAATGTCATACAAAATGATTAATTCATTCAATTTTCAATCATTATACCCTGAACCCATTGAAAATGGGAATTCAGGGTATAATAGTTTTGTGAAAATGTATGTAACAGGCAGAAGGAGAAGTCGCAGACCCCATAAAGTATATATATTCTTGATCAGCATCGAAAAATAAGTTGATCTAGCCCTGTCCGTCTGTCCGTCCGTCCGTCCGTCCGTCCGTCCGTCCGTCCGTCCGTCTGTCCCGTCTGTCCGTCTGTCCGTCTGTATGAACGTCGAGATTTCGGAAACTACAAAAGCTAGAGAGCTGAAATTTTACATGAATACTCGTATGTTAGCTACGCAGTACGAGTTTGTTTTGTTTTTTCGATAACTCATCACATTTCCAAATTATCGATAAAAAATCGAAAATTCGTTTACATTTTTTAGGTTTTTTAGGCGTAACTTCTACACCGTTTTAGTTAAAGACTATAAATTAATATTTTTAGATAGATATTATGAATACGCAGATTATGTAATTTTCATTTTTTGGATGCCACGCCCCCTTCGCCCTCAATTTGAAAAAAACGCATTTCAAATACTAGAGACTTGCAATTTGGCAAATAGGTACATTTAGATGCTCTTAATATATTCCGAAAGTTTCCTGAAGATCGTCCTTCTAGAAATGGAGTTATAAGCGTCCAAAGTTCAGCCCAGCCCACCCCCAAGCCACGGCAGCAACTGCGCAGTTAGCAGAGCGCGCGCTCATAAGTGCGTAAATAAGAAGACTATCACTTTTTGGCAGGGTTCAGGGGATCTCGTAGTCGAGCCGTCTCGACTACAGCCTTCTTACTTGTTTTATTATAGCGTTTGTTTTCCTTTATAATTTGCAAAGATAATAGAGAGATAAAATGTTTTGTAAAACATACTTAACAGGTTTTTTTTTCTTTTTTCTTTTTAATATAATTTCATTCAAGTTCTTAAGCCAAAGAAGACTTTGGCAAGTATTTAGCGAGCAGCTGTCGAAGTTGGCATATTTGCCTTTGTTAGTTAAATGTAAATAGCCTGGGAACAATTTTAAGAATCATCTATCATTCAATTTGAATGGCAAATATACAAATACATACATACGTACGTATAGAATTGCCAAGTTGATGTTTGTATGTATGTATGTATGTATGTATGTATGTTTCTTCTATTTTGCTTTGTTATCATTTTACTAACAAGTTGCACGTTTACAGCTGCGCCGCCTAATGAGGCGTAACCAAGCATCGCGAGCATCGATTTCATTCCACAGCTTCCAGCTAACCATGATGTTGCTTCCAAACTCTCCAATTTGCGGTCTGGGGCATAGTTCCTCTAGCCAATGCCGTCTAATTGCTTTGGTATATTGTGCCGAAAAGCTGGAAGCGTAACACTAGATCTTTGCCAACAATTAGTGGCCAGTGGAACGGAAGCCATTTGATAGGCTGCCTGTCGTCAGCAGATACCAATATTTTCATCTATCTATGACTGTGAGAATTTGTAGTTGTATCTTTAGCTTTAGTTGTATCTATATATATATTTTTATCTGTATCTGCATCGGCATCTGCATCTGCATCTGCATTTGTATCTCTATTAATATGCGCTTCTTCTTTGTTGCTTCTTTGCAGGTATGTGATCCCAAACAGCGACAATGTTACGCAAATAGTTTTGCCCATTTGCCCAGGCTGCAAGTAAGTGTGTCTCTGTGTGCATGTGTGTGTGTGTGTAAGCAAATTAACAGCCAAACGTTGTAATATAGCTTGGGCGTATGGCAAGCGTCTGAGTCAAGCTTCGCCTCTTACTTCATACATCTTCTCATTTTTTTTTGCAATTGTTTCGTTTGGGGTTTTGGCTGTCTTTATGTTGTCTTTTTTTCGGCTTTTGGCTCTGGCCATCATCATCAACAGCAATGGCAACGGCAACAACAAGAGCCTCAACAATCTTTGTCGCCCACTATCTGGCTTCTCACATCGTTTAGCTTTTGTTGTGCTGCCCAGACACTCGCGGTTTTAATGTGTTTTTAATGTTATTTCCATGACATGCCGCCAACATTTAAGCTCGGGCCCACAGACAGACCAAGCCAGCTGTTTGCTGGCGACGTCGACGGCGGTGATGCGGGGCCAAAAGAAGTAGCGAACGGCATGCGGCCAGAGCGAGATGAACGCATAGTTTGTTGCACTTTTTCGCATAGCTCCGTTGCTCGAAAGGTTGTTTCCATGCATACACTCCAGCATAGTGGGAATACAATCCTACATTAGTCATTGCGTAACTAAAAGTGTGATCTTGAGATTGAAGTGGAGACGATATATCGAGGGTGATCTTGAAGAAAACCTAAGCTATGGCTATATGGCTTTATGGCAAAGTGGAAGAAATTGAGGAAATCTGAAATTATTAAGAAAGTTTTTCAATAAAAGATTTTTGTAATGAAAACATAATCTATTGTATATTAGCAAATTATCTAGAATATAATTAAGATATTTCTGGAGATGATTGAAATGATTATCGAGAAAATCATCTAGAAGATCGAGAAGATCAAGATAATTGAAAAGATCATCGAGAAGATTTTTTAGATCACTGAAAAGATCATTATGAAGATGATCTAGAGTATCATTATGAAGATTATCAAGAAGACAATTTCATATCTTATACATATCTTATATATTTAGGAGCTCATCCTAACTTAGATCAGCTAGAGACTATCTATATATTTGGAGGGTCATTCATTGGATCATCTAGAGTTTATATATATTTAGATGGTCATCTATTAGATCATCTATTTCATTATTTCGAATGTAATTTAATCTCTTGCATATTTCGGGGATTATTTAAATACAAATCTGGAAGCTCTCTTGCTGAAATTATCTAGCATATGATTTAGAATATAATTTAAAATATTCTGGAGATCATCTATAAATGATCATCAAGAAGATAATCTAGACAAATCATGATGAAGATCATCAGGCACATTATCTCAGAAACTTTTGATATATCAGTTTCTTAGAAGGCAATTTGTCCACATAGACATCTTAACTTACACACTATATAGCTGAGGGTATTTAAGCTGCGGTTTGTCAGCTATTAGCTATTGCTGCTGCTGCTGCTGCTGCTGCTGCTGCTGTTCCTACTTCGTTTTCTTCGTCTTCCTCTTCTTCATTTTGCTTGATTTCTTTTTGTAGTTTAAGAGGTGCGCGCGCGCGCCTTGCGCCCACATTGCAGGCGACAACTGAATGACGAGTTGGCGGCCCCTATGCCCGGGCATTCAGCCAAGCGAGTCTTGAGCGAGCCCCAAGCCCCGAGCCCCGAGCCCCAATGTTTCCACGCTGTTGCCACGCTGTCGTGTGTCTTGTGGAGCAGCAGTCAGTGTGTTCAGCTGATGCATTAATGTGGTACGAAGAAATATTTTGCATATTTACTTTGAAATCTGTGAGAAATAAGTTGAAACTTTGCAATTTTCTGCAAATTTTTGTCTTTCTTTCGATTTGCGAGAAATGAATAGAAGAAATTAGCAACAATTTCAATTTATTGGCCATGTCTGTGTTGTGTGTCTGTTTTGTGTCGCCTAGTCGCCCAGTCGTCCAGTCGCCCAGTCGCCCAGTCGCTCCGTTTGGCCTTTTCGTTACGTTCTGCCATTTCCGGCTTCAACATTGTCAATTTGTGGCAGGCACTTCAAAGGCGCCCCCAACTTGCCTTCAACGAAAATCTGTTTCTGATTTTGCGCTTACTATAGTCTATGTACGTGTGTGTGTGTGTGTGTGTGTGTCCAAGGCTATTTAGCATATGCCCAGGGATTTGGCTTCGCTTCGCATCGCTGACTCGAAGATGTCAGCCGGGGCTGCATAATCTTTGTGTCTCTAAGTGCGTGTGTGTGTGTGGGTAGAACGTGGCATAAAGGGTGATACACAGATGCCTCTTTCAGCAGCTGCCAAGTTGCGACATGTCTATATATATATATATATATATATATATATATATATATATATATGTATATATATATCTCTACATCTGTCTTGTATATAGTTAGCAGTTTGGCTTAACTTTTAATGCAAATTTCAAAGTCAAATTTGTAAGTGAAGCCAAAATGAATTCTTTGTATTAGCTTAAACAATCTTTGCATTAAGTTGAACTCTGCATTTCAAAATATATCTTGGGCTTGGGCTCTTAATTATATGATGGTGGAAAAAGACATACATACATACATATATACCTATATAGAAGGAATGGGAGTGGGAGAGTGGTGTAGGTGGTGTGCAGGAAATTGAATTCAATAAAAGCGCTTAACGAATTGATTGGCAAATGGCGAACGAATTGAGCAGCTTTTGGGCGAATGTGTTCGTCCGGTCAGGGTTACGCTTCAATTGCATGTCCTTTGGGTATACTTCGCCAATCGAGTCCTTGCAAATTGCCTACAAAAGTGTTTATCCAAGGAGCTGTCTCTGACAAGCGCCCTTATGTGAGACCAGCCCATGCCACCCACACACCTCCTGCTGCCGTAACTCGCCCACTTCAGCATATTTATTTCAGCTTCGACTTTGGGCTTTCGCTTTCTTCTTTTGGTCAGTCACGCAATTAATTTTGCACGCTACGTCGCGCGCTCTCTGCATTGCATGTGCTTGCCTCCAGCTCCATACGTCCGCCTCCTGCTGCTGTCTGACGTCTGTGCTTGTGCTCAGAAGCCAAAAACCTTCGGCCCCAAAACGAGCCCATTGCCAGCTGCTTATCCTGATTATTAGAAAAGTTTTATGCACATATTTTTCTTGTACTTTTGCATGTTGTTGTTGTTGTTGTTGTTGTTGTGTCTATACAGATGATGTGCGTGTGCATGTGTGTGTGTGTGTGTGTGCTTTACCTACAAAATGGCAGCACGGCCACACCCCCAACACAGCCCCTCCGTCTGACAGGACAACCTCCTTTAAAGGCTACGTGACTTGTTTGTCAGATGAATGCAAAACAGAAACAAACCAAATAGAAAACAGAACAACATGCGTTGAGAATCGCAGAGAAGGGCGCCCATATATGTACATATATATGTAGGCGGAGGAGCCAGCGTCAAGCAGTAGTCAGCCCACATACGGCTGTATTTGTGGCTACGGAAACTCGACGGCTGGAAAAACAGCGGAAAATCAACAAAATATTGAGAGGGAAGAGACAGCAAAGCTGCTATAGAGAGAGATAGAGGGAGAGGAAGAGCTAGGGGTAGAGAGAGAGAGAGTCAGGAAGGTAAAGATAGCGAGCCTTCCTCCCTTGGATAATGAGTCCAAATTGTGGGGCAATAATTGATGGAAAAATTTGATTCCTTGAGGCCTTAATCATTTTATTGATTAATATTAATATCATTTGGGCCCCTTCGCCATGTTGTTGCTTTTAATGCATATTAAACAGATGTAAAATTTACACTTCAATTACAACTTGAGCATGAAATGAAAAGGATATAAACAGAGGCAACCGCCGCAGCAGCGGCAAATAATGATAATGATGCTTCAAGCGAAATCACTTTTAAAGCGTAAAACGTTAACAAAACAAAAAAAAAAAAAAAAAAAAAAGAAAACAGAAAAGGAAAACAACAAAAAATAAACAACAACATGAGCAGGAGCAGCAGCATGAGCAGGAGCAGGAGCAGGAGCAGGAGCATCGGCTTTCTCCAAAAGCCGAGCCATAATGTATTGAGGATGAAAGGCAGCCAGAGCGAAAGGATGGCAAAGGGCAGGGATAACACAGCCAAAGGACAACATGGCTCAGGCACCGGCATGGCCCTTGGCAATGATGAGAATTCACGCACACATGCACACACACACACACACACACACCAAGTACACGCACATTAGCAGACAGACAGCGATAAGCATTGAACACTCGAGACGATAGCCTAACTAGAGATGTGCTCAACAACAGCACAGGATGTGAGCAGTTACGCAGAAGAATCGAGAAGATCATTGTGTAGATATATCCTTATAGATATATAAATACAGTATCTTCTTTCAATGCACCAAAAGTAAAAATTTCCTTATACGCAAACATTATACAGATATTAACAGCCTATTCCATTTTGGGCATTTCACTTATGCACAAGTCTGTTAATGCTTAAACAGAATGTTAGTTTACAGTTGATAAGGAGAGTATTAGAGTATCTAAATTAACATTCTATAGATATTAACATATGTTATTGATATATATGTTGGCATTAGTCTGTTAGTTTATTTACAGACTGCTAAAGCGTGATTCGAATGTAAACTAAGTTAATATTTGCTTGTTAAGTAGTTCTCTTCTAATTATAGCTCTTATAACAGAGTAAATGCTGTGCAAGAATTTTTCAGTGATCTCAAGGTAGACCTATACTGAGTTCATACTATAGTATCAGATACTCTAAGAGAAATTATAATTTGAGTGCCTTACAGAAATGTAAAAGAAAATTTGGTCAAGCCATAAATGTAATGCTGCGATCACAGCACGCGTGTCACGCTGCCATCTCTAGGAAATTGTCTATTTACCTGTTTCTTGAGCTCAGTGTGATAAAAGGGGGAATGTTGTAGTTGTAGTTGCTGTTGTTGTTGCGGCTAAAATTACAAGTAATTGAACCGAAGCAACATCATGTGTGTGAGGGAAACATGTGTGCGGCATCAGTTAAAAAAATATAAGTGAAGAAGGGAAAAAGAAAAAGGAGAACACAAAATAAAAAAAAAAAAACAGAGAGAGTACAAAAAAAAAAAAAAAAAAAAACAGCAGGCACAGGATGCAGTTGCCGCCTTTGCTGTAGCCAAAACACCGTGACCTGCGCCCTCAGCAGCTAAATGTAACAACAACAACAATAACAACAGCAGCAGCAGCAGCCAGATAAACATGCATAAATAACAACAGCCAGAAGAAGAAGAAGACGAAGAGGTAGCACTGTGCCTGCCATAAGGGCTAAATACTGTGAGTGGAGCAGGAAGAACAAGCAACAGCAGCAGCAGCAGCAACAGCAGCGGCAGCGGCAGCGTCAGCAATGGTAAAAGGAGATTTTTGCGAGCGCATGCAGCGCGATCAATTAGCCAAGACACGCACCAGCTGCCAAGGATTGTGTAACGGTAACACTAAACCCAAGGGCAACGCCTGTCTGTAAGCTGAGAGAATATGCTAAAGGCTGTTGTTGTTGTTGCTGTTGTTGTTGCCTTTGTTTCATGTTGCTATTTAAAAACAAGTTGGTAACAGAAACAAAACAAGGGAGAAAGAAGTGATAAAAATCCCAGCTACTAGAGTTGAAGTGCGAGAGAGAGAGAGAGAGCGTGAGGGAGTGTGAGAGAAAGTGGAGCGGGAGTTGAGAGTAAAAAAGATAATCAAGCATATCGAAAACTGTTGTGAGTAAGGATATTGTTGGATATGCCACGCCCAAAAAAAAGTGGGAGTAGCAATTAAAGGCAAAGCAGCGAAGCAATGAATTTGATGTGCTCAGATAATCTTTTGCGAGCGATATATTGTAAAGGATTGACAGCAAATACTCGAGCATAAATATATCTAATATAAAGTATTTAGGTTAATATTGCATAGTTAACTGAACATTACAAAACATAACATTAAAACTGTCTGTAATTTCATTACAGTTAACTATAAATAAAGACTTAGCCAAACGATTAAATAACCATTAAATGTTTTGTTAATGAGACGTAAATGCACCTGAATACAGCGCAAATATAAACAAAGTTAATGCAATTGAATACTAGCAATAGCAAATCAACTGATATGGTCAATTAAATAATGACAAGGAAATTTGAACAGTTTGTATGTGATTTCAAATGAAATAAATATATTTATTGTTTAGCTCAGAATCATTATAGCGAAATGAGTGGGCAGATGTTGTAATGTGAGCTATAATTGCTTTGTAGATTATTATATGAATAGTTGGAAATGATTTACACTTGATATATAGATAAATATTGGTTATATTAATAAATATATATTTATTTGAGTGTAACTAAATAAAAATATAGATAAGGATATATACATATAAATATTTAATACATCACAGGTGTAATGAAATATATATGAATATTTAAAGACAGACAATTTAGTTAATTAAATTAAATTATTTACATTATTTATTATTATTTATTTATTATAAATTCCTTCAAATATTTAGGTAATGTTATATATTTTTTATTACCTTTTTTAACTCATTTAATAATAATTATACTCCTTTGTCATTCTCCATCTATATCCTTTTTTCTCTGTTTTTTTTTCCCTCTTGTCTCTTTTGTTTCTCTCGCTTTCATTTGTCCTTTGTTTCTCTCTCTTACTTTCTCCCCATTTTTCTCTCTCGCCTCCTTTTCTTTTTATTCTTTCCCCTTTCTCTTTTTTTCCGCTTTTGCTTTATACGTTTCCCTTAATTTCTCTTCTTTCTTTCCCCCTTGTCGTTTGTTTCTGCTATGTGTCTCTTACGTTCTCTTTCTGGTTCTTCCCTCTCTTTCTGGGTCTCTTCCTTTTTTTTTCATATTTCCTATTTATGTCATTTCTCTCCTCTCCCTTCCCATCTCACCTTTGGAGACAAATTCAACAAATTGTTGTAGTTCATAAAAATATTTGTGTATGCAGAAAATGAAAGAAAATATGTATGAGCTTATATATATTCAACACAAGTCTGACTATACTTTTATATAGTTAAAGAGCTTCAGAGCAATGTCCCCATGTGATAATATGCTCTTCAAGCCTTTACGAATCGTGTTGTATGTTGGGGGTCTTTCGAGTGCTTTGCACTTACAACTCTTGAAATGGTGGCACATATTTCACGCTCAATTAAATTGCCGGCCAGCTGCTCAGTTTTTGTGCAACATTTTTGCGGCCAGCTCTCAGTCGCTGCAGCATGAACAAAAAAAAAAAAAAAAAATACAAAAAAATAATACAACGATAAGGCTGCGAGACGGAACCGCGAGCCGTAAATGGACCACGGCTCAAACGTGCAACTGACCTGCCACATCTGCCTCTGCCCTGGCACGCCCTCTTTGCTCACCTGCTGCTGTCGGCTCGGTCGGTCGCTCGGTCGCGCGTTCTGGTTAGTTGGTGGGGCCATGCGGCCGCTGTCGACTGGCAGACTGCAATTTCCTTGGCTGCAAGCCGGGAATTTAATTCACATTGATTGCATTTCGAGCGCCGCATTGCGTTGCATTTTAAATAATGCCAACGGCTTTTCGAAAATATTTTGTGGCTCCAATTGGCAGAGCGCTCAGTTGATGCCACAGAGCCAATGCACAGAGTGTACTATGTGTGTGGGTGGGAGAGAGAGGTGAATGCAGTTGGGATGGTCAACTGGCAAATGGGTGCACGGCATGCGCATCACTTTAATTAAACAAATGCCAAGCCAAGGAGTCAGATCAATTCAGGCAACCCAAAGGGTATGCAATATGGATAATGATAAGGCAGCCGAGGAACGGCGAACGTGAGGGAGTAGCACAATTATGAGCTGATGCAGCAGAACCAGCAGAGCAGGAGCAGGAAGCGCAGGGGCAGCAGGAGTAGGAGGAGCAGGAGCAGCAGCAGGAGCAGCTGTTGCTATTGCAAGATACTTTAATTTTTTTTTTTTTTTTTTTTTTTGTTCATTCTTCAGTTTAATCAATTGCATAATCAGCGGAACGGAGCAGCGTTATCATTTATCAGCAGCATATGGCGCTAGTAAACTAAAGCTTAAAGTGCAGCTAAATGTGTAGGAGAGCAGCGTCGAATTGGTATTGCAGTTGGTTTAATATGGAGTTGAAGGAAAAAATCTGTATGCAGCTATGCAATACACTCTGATTTGGATGTAAATCATCTTTATCTCTCAGTCAGTCAATCAATCTAAATGAGATTTTCACAGCATCTTAATCTCTCTATATATCACTCAGTATTATAGTCTGTTCATCTATCAATCACATATTTCTTCAGTAAATTAGCTTTACTATTCGCCAATTAGCATGTCAGTTACTTACTCAATCAGTGAGTGATATATCAATGATTGATTGAATGAATCTGTAAATTTGTTAGTCACTCATTTAGTTATGCAGTCCAATTCACTAAGTTTGCTCATCATATAAGTTATATATTATCTATCAAAATGCTATGAATTCAATTAGTCAATCGTGTAATCAGTCAATGACTCACTTAGTCTATCAGAGAGTCAATTATTCAGTCAAACAATCAATCATTTATTCCGTCAGTCATTCACTCAATAGATCGGTCAAACAATCATAAATAATCTATCAGTTAGCTAATCAGCTGCCAGTTAGCCGTTCAATGAGTCAGTCAATGAATTACTCACTAAATAGAATCATATCATGATTGATTCGAATCAGTCAACTTATTATCAAGCAGTCAATCATCAAGTTTAACAGTCTACCAGTCAGTCAAGCAATCAATCGGCCAATCATCAACAATCTCTACTATTATGCTGGATCTGTTATCAGAAACATATATTACATAGTTCCCATTGGAGAATCTTCGCAATTCATATAAGAATTAAACGTGCCATTACATTGCATCGGAATGTAAGTTAAAGCTGCAGGATTTCATTGCGGTTTTTATTGTATTGTTCAGTATTCCGTTTTTTTTTTGTTCAGTAACAGCTCAAAGCGAGGCAGCGACTATTTAATGCGATTAACTCAGGGATTCCAGGGTATATGCTGCGATGACAATACGCGAAAAGGCAGTGCGTGTTCAGATAGTCTTTAGCCAGTTCAGCCAGCTGTCCACTTCATTTTTAATTATCAGCATAATTATTTAATGAATGCATACGCACATATGTCTATGTGTGTGGGTGTGTGTGTGTGTGCGGACATATGTGCATGTGTGGGTGTGCATAATTATAGGCTTTCGGGCCTGTAAATTGGCGAGAAGAAAAATGAAAAACAAAAAACTGACAAAAAAAAAGTGAAAAAAAAAAAAACACAGCTGAATTGTTAACAAAAAAACAAAAAAAGAAAAGCAACGGGAAAATCAATTTTAATTTTGATGGAAATGAAATCATCTTAAAATTCATGCAGCGTTTATCATAAATCGACGAACGTTGCATAATTTTAATCAGCTGTGCAACAACAACCGTGGGGCCGGGGATGTGGCATGCCACAGTGACATGCGCCTACTGAAATAATAATAAATAAACATATAATAATTGAAAATACAATTAGCATAATTGCAGCACACAACCAACCAGCAGCAACAACAAAAACACAACTAAAAAAAAAAAAAAATAAATAAAATAAAATAAAATAAATAAAAAAAAAATTGTAAAAAAAATTATAATTAACATAATTTTTATTTACACAAATTTAGCCAGCGTTGCGAGAGAGTTTATTCAACTTTTTTTTTTTTGAACGGTTGTTTCTCGGCTGTGCTTTTTTTTTTCTGTTCGTGTCAGTCAAAATGACATAAATGCATTTTGTTTAATGTAGATAACTGTTAATATAGCTACATGAAAAAATAGAGAGAATCATATATATATATATATATATATATATATATATATATATATATATATATATATATATATATATATATATAGAGTCTATTAGTAAAGCCAATTATTCAAGATGAGCTGCAAATATGTTTTATGATGTCTATGGACATTTTATGATAATATTTTAATAATAATTGAAAATTAATTTCAATAATAATGATTGACTTAAAAAGTGGTCGGAAATGCATCAGCAAATGGCCAATATCTATTGAAAGAGGCGTGAGAGTATATTTGGATGCTGAATGTAGTTGAACTGATTTGATATTGTTGCTATATGCGTTTGTTAATTTCTCAGTCACTTCATGTGTAAAGCTAGGGCTAGGAATATATAATATATATATTGATGTATGTCGATAACTCTTTCATGTTCTTTACTATCGATAATAAATAACAATTCTTAGACGTGGTTTGAATATCACATAATCATATATTAGTATCAGTTTATTAGTTTAAACAATGCATTGATATTAATTTGCTAAATTTTGTATGCCTGAAATTGCTTGCGATCTTCATGAAACTTAGAATTAAATATAATATATATTATATTAAAATTATATTATATTATATTACATTTTAAATTATATTAATATTAAAGCAAAGTTTTCAATTAAAATCAGTGCTCGCAAATATCTATTGACTGTTTTGTCAATGTCTGCAAATAAGTCTCATTCACACACACTTTGAATAAAAACTCTGAGAGCAATCGATTGCACTTCGATCAGTTCGTTCGCGATCGGACGGAAAGTTTTATGCTCACTTACTAAGCCTCATTGTGGGAGCTTCAATCGTATGCTTCTTTAAGTATGTTCGAGAATAGAGCGTCACGCGATTAGTCGTTCGAGTTAAAGTTCTTTCTTAGAGTGAGAGCGAGAGAATTAGATTTCGATTGAACTCGTGAGCAGAGCGTAGAGAATCAAACGTTTAAGTGTTAAAATGCATATATTACCAGAACTCTCTTCATTTCACGCTACTCTACCTTTTTTCTGGAAAGTCTTGGCGTAATATTTTGTCAATTGAGCTTGTGTTTTTTGTAAAGCTTCCATTAAGCAGAGTTATCTCTCTATATTATCTCTCGCATTGCATATGAAAATATGTCAGTCTAAGCTGTAAAATTTAATGCACATTTATAAAATGTTGTTTACTGTGTTGGTTAAAATAATTTCTTTGCATAGTTTGTATAAAATTGGCTATTTGATATGTTGTGGGCCCGAACAAATATCACTTTAGTCATTTATTTATTTATTTTTATTTTTATTTTGCACTGACCATGGCAATGGCAGTAGCAGGAGCAGGATCCGAAAGCCAAACGCTGAGAGGAAATAAATCCAATAAATTTACTGCAAATAAAAAAAAATATATAGAAATGAAAATAAAAATCAAAATAAAAATAAATAAATAAATAAATACCACGAAATGTTGCCATAAATATCGTGCACAATTTTCCCGGCCCAAAAATATTTTGATGCCATTTTTGTTGCCTGTTTTTCCTGCATTTTTCCTGTTTTTCTTACTTTTTTTTTTGGTTATATTTTTGTAGTGTCGCTAAATCAACAAAGCAGATAGTTTAAAAAGAAATATAAATATATATTTATTTATATATATATAAAAAAAAACAATTGACATAAACACTGATAATGTTTTGTTTGATAGCGCACAAGCATTAAATTATTTGTGGTGTTCGCATACTTATGCAGGCGAGTGCATGAAATATTTCAGGAATTTCTTTTAAATTGTAAAGCATTTTTCGAATTTACTGGCATTTGGGTTTATAACATGCATGCATGCATATGCATGTCACTTTGTGTGAGAGTATTTAAAATGCTGCATGTATAAATAGTTTAATTTGCTTGTTTACCGCAAAGAAGCACTTTGGAATTCCTGACTGCTTGCCCACTGTTTTTTGAATGCATTTCTTAAGTCATCTCACTATCAAATCTTTGCGAGAGCAGCCATTAAAGTCTGCACTTGCAGCTCATTATGGGCAGCGGGGGCAAGACCAAAGACCTGCCCAACTGGCTGCTGGACAAATGTCGTGTCTGGCTAAGACTCGCTCTTCAAGTCAGCCACAGTCGAGCTGCGTACGTGGCGCAAAAAAAATATATACATAAAAAAAAAACAAGCAAGAAAAGCAGCCAAAAACTTTTGAATAACAAATGAAGGCTGCGACTGCGGCATCTGTGAGACCTGAGCGGACTTTTTAAGCAGTAGCAGCCAGAGGTATATTTCATATTGTTGTTGTTGTTGTTGTTGCCGCTGCTGCTGTTGCCGCAGAAGCCACAGCCAAAGTCAAAAAGTTAAGCACACAACGCGGCGTATACGTAATCTGCGGCTGTCTGATCACTCACACACAATGAGCATAGCAGCGACAGCAGCAGCAGCAGCAGCTGCCTGCATTTGCCATACGTCTGCCATTCTCTCTCTCTCTCTCACTACTCTCTCTCTCTCTCTGTCTCTCTTTGTGTCTGTCTGTCTTGCTGTCTTTCTCTGTTTGATTCTTTGTCTGTCTCTCTGTTTGTTTGTTTGTTTGTTCGCATGGCATGCTGCTTAGCTTGATACGCCACTGAGTAGCAGATTAGTAGCGCTTATGCTTGCACCTACTACGTGGCCAACATACACACACACACACACACACACACAGTTAGTCGAGAGCCACACATGGCCCTCAGGTCACGCTGAGAGTTCGCCCCGCTCGCTCACTCGCTTTATACCCTGCCCAAAACGCATTGCAAATTACGGTGTAACAAAGTTTTGCTTGCATCTCGGATTTCTTTGGCAACTCTTAAATCATATTTATTTTATTTAAATAAATGTTTATATCTGATATGATATCATTTGGTTTAGCTAACGTTTTTGATTCATAATTCATGCTCTGAAACCTTTTCAATGAAATGTACTTGCATGTTTTCTGTTGAGATTATTATTATAAAATTTGCCTTGTTTATTAAATTAGTTGATGAAGTAATTTGAGCATAAATGCAAGAATCATGATGATAGTGTTATTATTCTGATTATAGTTTCTATTATTAGTATTTGTTTTATTTTCTTGTTTATTTTTCATTTAATTTTAAAAATTATTAATTATCTTTTATAATTGTCATTCTTATTGTCATTGTTATTCACATTATAATAACAATTCTTACTTATTATTAAAAAAAAAGTAGAGCTAGATTTCAAGAAACTTTTCGATAGTTTCTTCTAGTCAGCGTTCACTGTATTTGTTGTACTTGCTGTACCTTGCACAGCCTTAAGGTTTATAGCTTTATGCTCATAGTACTTCCCACTTGACTTATGCTCAAGTTAGGGCATTCGAAGTACGTCTCTTGATTGATAGCATTTGCTGGTTTTGGGCTCGTTTTTTGTTCTTTGCGATTTTATTTTTCTTTGCCTGTTATCCTGCCATGTCGCCGATGTCTTCTCGCTGTCATCTGATCTCTGGCGCTGCTAAGTGGGCACCATCAGGCATCAGGCATCAGGCATCCTCACTGCCTACGCCAATGCTGAGCACACGCCCGCCACGACATGATTCGCTGTTGGTTGCTGCGTCTTTGCCTACTTCTGCTTCCCCCTCCTCCTGCTGCTGCTGCTGCTGTTACTCCTACTTTGCCTCCTCCTGCTGCTGCTGCTGCTGCTGCTGCTGCTGTTTGCTGATCCAGCTTTTGCTACTCCACGTCTTCGTCGTCATGGTTGTCTGTCGTATGCGTTTGGAATTTTTGATTTTACCACATTGCAGACTGCAGTCAATATGCAGTGGCAACACGCCCTCGCCCCACCGCTCGCATATCTCCAGCAACCGCGCAACTACTGTGCTGGCCAGCGGATTTTACTGTCTCTCCGTCTGTCTGTCTGTTTGTTTGTTTGTTTTTTCCTTACTGCTTTTTTGTAGCCAGCAGATTGAATTTTGATTTGGCGGGTAATTGAACTTTTACTACAGCAGCAGCAGCCGTCGCTGCGCTTCTCTCAGGAGTTGCTGTTGCGGCTGCTGCTGCTGCTGCTGCTGCTGCTGCTGCTGCTGCTGCTGTTGGCCTGACTGGCGGCATGATTAATGGCTGGCAATGCGCAACGCACGATCTACGTTTTTGGCCTCATCATAAATTATTAAACAAGTCCACTTGACACATGCACACACACACACACACACACACACGCATACACTCGTGCACTCTCACACAATATAAATGACCAGAACGAATAGCAACAACAACAACAACAACAACAACAATAATAAATAATAATACAACAAAACTGTACAAAACGCTGAGACGTTCGCAACATTTTTGGCATGCCCCATGCGCCCAAAAACGGTAAAAACGACATGGCTAAGTAGCCGCAGTCGCAGTCGCAGTCGCAGTCAGCGTCGCAGTCGCAGTCAGCGTCGCAGTCGCAGTCAGCGTCGCCATCGCCATCACAGTCAGCATCAATGTTGCCATTGCCGTTGTCGTCTTGGCCCTCTGGCGAGCCTTACTTGGATTGCGCGGTTCGCTGGCTTGGGCAAGCGCATGTATAAATGATGATATACTTACTTATAAAGTGATCAGCGTTTTGTATAAATTGGCTAAAGGTATCTAGACGATGCCTCGCCCAGTTACCAGTTTCCCATTCCAGAATTGCTCCGCTCCGCCACCCGCCATCACCTTAAACCGGCCGTAAAAACTGCATTGAGGACGTGTTTCTGCTCGTTTCGTTTCGTTTCGTTTCGTTTCGTTTTTTTTTTTGTCAAAGCCCGTAGAGTGTGTTGTCCAGGCTAATGTCATTTGATGGCACAGCTATGTCTTGTTCTGCGAGCGATCTGCGGCGAGTCGAGCAACAGCAACAGCATCTTTAATGTGGCATTTATGAAAATGAAGTGAACAGTGGAAACCACAGTGGAATCCATAGCAGAACTCTGGCCATTGTATGTTATGTTTGCCCCACTGCCAGTTGGGTCCCATCGACCCACCAGCAGCAGGAGGAGCCGCAGCAGCAGCAGCAGCAGCAGCAGGAGGAGCAGCAAAAGCAGCTTTTGGCCTCGCCGGTCGCTTTTTGTTCACATCCTTGCTGCCACACGATTAAAGTACAAATTATGTTGCACATGGGAATCAGAATTGGTATTTGGCGTTGGACCTATGACAGTCGGGTTTTAGCTTCAGTTTCAGCTTTAGATAAGAACTTTACCATTCTCATTCCCATTCTCAACCTCATCATCATCATCATCAGATAGACACGGCGATTATGCCCAGAGTTATGTTTAGAGCAGCGTCAGCAATCAGCAGCTTAGCAACAATTCAATTGGCCAAATGAAATGCTTCAAATAATCAGCAACAATAAGTAAGCAAGGCATATGAATAATATAAGCAAAATTCAATTGTAAACGAGAAATGTTTGCTTAACTGAAAATCAAATTGGCAAATAAAAAGAGACAATAATTATTGAACGTGTGTCAAATGTGTAAAATAGCCAACTAATTTATGTATTTAATTAACGTGAAAGACATTGCAAATTTATAAATGTTTCTTAACTAAATAATAGAATTGTTTATTTAAGAAACATTTATTTATTTAATATTTTAATAATAATAATAGACTTTCTTAGTTAAGTAACATTTATTTGAAACTTAATAAATATATTAATTCAATCTTTACATCATTAATCATTAATCATTAATCATTACAAAATTATTAAAATATATGAAATTCAAAAAATCGCTTAAAGCGAAATTGATTTGTTTCAAGTTTAATGCGTATAAATTTAATAATAAAAGCAGTTTACTACATTATTAAAAAATAATAATAAAGATAATAATAATAGTTCAGAATTTAACAAGTCGCTCTGCTTGGCGCTGCTCACAAATTCAAGTAGCAGCTTGTGCTCTTAAGTGCTAATTAAATATTTATGTTAACGATTTATGTAGATAATTTTTTTTTTTGTAGCTGTATGCTTGCGTGTTTATGTATATATACATAATATATGTATATGTTTTAGTATAAGTTATGTAAAGGTATATATGCATATTTTTGTATATATTGTGAAAGGCTTCATTTTAATTTTATCTTAACTCTAGAGCATGTGCTTCCTATTAAAAATAAATGAAAGAAAGAATCGTAACTCTTTAAGAGACTATTTACGACTAAAACGTTAATCTAGGCTTTTACGAATTGAAATGTTTTTCATCAGCTTCTAATGATATTTTAGCTAAGAATGTATGGCATTATAGTCAAAGAGCATTAAGAGAAGTCTCGATGACAATCAAAGCTCAAGAATTATTAATATCAAATTTCAAATTTTTATTATAAAATATATCTAAAGATCATTTTATAATTATATCTAAATATATTTTAAAATTTTCCATATAATTCCAACTTCAACTTGGAACTCTACAAATTGTGTTTAGCTGAACCCATGAATAATAAACAAATGTTAATGAATAATACTTGAGCAAAGAAAGTCAATTAATTGCATAGAAATGTTGCTATTGAAGTCGGCTTTAATGATAGACTTGAAGTGCTAGTTAAAGTTTAGTCAAGCCTTAATAAAAGGCAATTAAATAATAAATAAATAACAGCGCATAATTATATGAACCGGATGGGGAGTGGATTATGAGGCGCGACTATTTATTGACTCAATCACAACAATTGAGTTTCATAAGTTTAGCGACGCTTAACGCTATCGCAACGCTCGATCAGAGCCAGCAACTTGGCGCGATGATATCCAATTGATAGCTGACGGCAGGCGGTGCGGTGCACAGACGCATAGCATTCGTGTTTCAACATGAACAAGATAAGAATTAAGCGAAGTGAGAAGCATGAGGCGGGCGAGACGATGTGAAGTGAGAACTGGACAAGTTGTGGCTATGGCTATGGCTATGGCATTGGCATTGGCATTGCCAACGGCCAATGCCTGTAATGATGATGGCTGCAACAGCAGTGCAGCAACCGTTGAAGCGCTGCAAAAACATGCCGCAGACAGCGGAACCGACACTAAATTGTTGCTGTTGTTGCTGTTGCTGCTGTTGCAAATAGTTGTTGCTGCTTGTTTACCTAAGCGTTAACGGCTGCCCAGTGGCTGAGAACTATGACGACAATGGGGCGCGACAAGATAACAAATGCAATTCGGAACGAATGCGCGTCGAGCAACAAGAACTGAGAACAGTCGACAATCGAGAAGTCACTTCAGCCTGAGAAGGTCGCTGATGATTTTAGCTCAAGACAAAAAAAAAAAAAAAAAAAAAAAAAACACACACACACATACACATACATATATAATGACAATAGCAATAGCCACATTTCATAATAATCAACGGAAAAGGAATGTCGTCAAAAAAATACATACGAGAGTCACAAATATGAATGCCTCAGTGAGCAGTGCTCAACTAACAGATACCCTTTCTGTTGTTGAAATATGATTGAGCATTGGCAAAGAATGTGAATGATGAAATCATTCAAACAACATTGATATGGAATGTGCTTATCTAGAATAACAACAAGTATTGCATACAAGTCAATATTTACTATATATATTATATGATATTATCAGAATATGATAATCAGTAAATACTGATACTGGGTTAGTTAAAAATATATATATATGAATATACAATATACCATATATGTATAGTAATATATATGATACTGACTATGATTCAGAAATTATTCTAACATCTATTTTCAAAAGCATATTTCGATCATGTGTCAACAATATATATGTATATAAGATATGTTATAAAAAATATATCAATAATTATAATTAAAGATATATATATGAAATTCTAGATATTCATGGAACGCTCCTCTTCTTCCGTTCAGTTTTATATAGTAATAATATAACTACAAATTATTACATAATCAAAAACATATATCATTCAAATATTCCAAGGCGACTCCTGCTGCTGTTCCTCTTTCATCTCCTGCTCATTTTTCTCATTCGAATTCTCCTGCTACATAATCGTTAGAATTCCACGAATATATATGAAGAATACAAGAAAAACTAATGTAAAATATATAGTTATAAATTGCGCTAAAATTATTTAAAAAATTCTTAAAATTTCCATTAAAATTTATTTGTTTAAAGTAAAATCTCATAACCAAAGCTTATCTAATAAGCAACGCAACTATTTTAGCTTCTTTTGTCCAATTAAAGAAAAAGTCAAATCTTTTTGATTCACACATAAGCCATTTTCAACTTTATTATGGCCCTTTTCCAAATAAGGGTAACAAGAAGAAGAAGAAAAGGAAGAAGTAAATTAATACAACGCATAGAGCAGGTGATATTGGCTGACAGGTTTAGTTGCACATACATACATATATACATAGACGGTTCGCTTAAAGCCCGGCTAGATGGTTCGGTTCAGTTCAATTCAGTTAAATGCGGTATGTCCTTGCACATGAATACTCGCATTCGCACTCGTTTGGCCGTCATGTGGAATGCCAATTTAAATTGCATCCCAAAGGACAAAGCGTCTGGGACAGGTGCTTGCTTCATGATGTGCATTCGCTTTGCCTTCCACCTTCCACCTTCCACCTTCCACCTTCCGTCTACCGTCTACCGTCTACCGCCTACCGCACGCCCAGCCCCTGCTCCCGCCATCACAGATTTTTGCCCATCGACGACATTTTATGGTTGCGGCTTGCTGCCTCAGCGTTGTCTGCGTCTTGACAGGACGACCCGACTGCGGCCCCCAAACAGCGCCAAGCGTCTTGCTAGCTATCTGTCGCAATGCCTTGCCCTCTCCGTCTGTCTATCTGTCGCTCAGTCTGTCTGATTGTCTGTCTGACTGTCTGTTGTCATCGTCGTTGTTGTCTTAGTCGCTGTCTACCTGTGGAGCTGTCGGCATATCCTCTGGTTTGTCCTGTCCTGTTCCGCGCCGTCCTGCGCTGTCCGGCGCTGTCCTTGCACTACGTCTGGCCGCTGAATTTATGGGAAAATAACTTGCTGGGAATTTATGAAAACTGCGACGCCATAATAACAATAATCAGACTAAGTAGTGACCGCTGCCAGACATAAACTCTGGCCAGATAAACCTCAAGTGCCTTCTCTCTGCTAACATAAAAATGCTAATAGCTGGTGGTGGTGCGACGCGGTGGTGCGGCATGCGATGGTGCTGCGGTGCCTGCAACAATTTTAACGTGAACCGCACAGCTTAATTAGCAAAATGTCGCGAAGCTCTGGTGCTCTGGAGCTGCAAAGCTACGGACCTTCCAAGCTGATGTCGACCGACAGCATAAAGATACGCGATTCCAAACTATCTACAAGGGTTGCGCTGTCGGGCCAGTCGTCTGGGGTGGGTAACTTAGCTAATGCATTGCAGTTGGGCATTGCTTAATAAGAATAGAGACTGGCCCATTTGTGTGCTTATTTATAGGGTCAGCTTTGGCGACATTCAGACGGAGAGAGATAAAGTGAGAGAGACAGTTGAAATTGTGAGATATTAAATACTTAATGCTTTTTGATTAGTTTACTGAATAGGTCACAATTATTTCAAGTGAACTAATTCTTTTACTTAATAGTAAAGTTAAAATGAAATTAAGACATTGCTTATCGATTCATGACAATGGCAATGACAATGGCAATGACAATGGCAATGACAATGACTATGACAATGACTATGACAAGGATACTGACAATAACAATGACAATGACAATGATAATGATAATGATAATGATAATGATAATGACAATCACAATCACAATGACAATGACAATGACAATGATAATGACAATGACAATGACAATGACAATGACAATGACAATGACAATGACAATGACAATGACAATGACAATGACAATGACAATGACAATGACAATGACAATGACAATGACAATGACAATGACAATGACAATGACAATGACAATGACAATGACAATGACAATGACAATGACAATGATAATGATAATGATAATGATAATGATAATGATAATGATAATGATAATGATAATGATAATGATAATGATAGTGACAATGACAATGACAATGACAATGACAATGACAATGACAATGACAATGACAATGACAATGACAATGACAATGACAATGACAATGACAATGACAATGACAATGACAATGACAATGACAATGACAATGACAATGACAATGACAATGACAATGACAATGACAATGACAATGACAATGACAATGACAATGACAATGATAAATATAGAATTTCCTATTAAATTTATTATAATAATCGGTAGCTCTAATGATAATGAAATGATGATAAATAATGATAGAATGAAAATGATTATTATATGAATATTTAAATGTTTATTAAATGTTAAGAATGATAATATTACCATAAATAATTCATAATTCTTTAAAGAACAAACTGTAACTGTAAATATCATATTTTCATGTTATATAATAGCTTTCACATCAGTATATTTGCCACAAACCATATCATGTGTTCATTATCCCTGTGTGTGTGTGTGTGCGTGTCTGTGCATGTGTGTGTCTGTCTGAGTGTGTGATGACATTCATCAGCTGTGCGAACACTTGCATTTCATAGCCTCAACTCTCTCAATGTTGTCTGCTTTATAAATACCCAAGTGCCGATGCGGTGGGCAGCCAAGCAAAACTCCGGATTTTGAATCTGAATCCGATTTCGACTGGGACGACTTGTAGTCATTTGTACATTTGACAGACGGACAGACGCTTTGCATTGCTCTGAGCGTGTGTGTGTGTTTGTGTCTGTGTGCACACCTGTGCAGCTGCCAACCCCCAAGCACGCTCCAGTAAGCCGCTAAGCCTCAACTCATGTATGTGTGTGTGTGTGTTGATTGCTGTTGCTATGTGAAGTCAAGACATGAAAAATTATAATAATGACCAAGACAGGGCGCAGGAAATGTGAACAGGGGCAGCAGCGCCTACCTCAACACACACACACACACCTCGATGCAGCTCACAGTCTTGCACCTCATTCTCCCTGAAAAGTGACAAATTTTTTGTGCATTTTCAGCAAGTCTGTACAGATATATATATGTATATATAAAGAGAGATAGATAGAGCCAGTGAGTAACTGCGAGAGTGAGAGGTGTCGGGTCGCTGGCCTGCTCGTCGTAGTTTTGTACTGCATTTAAGCGCAAATTTTCACTCGTTCTTGACATTCATTGTGCCGTGGTGTTGCTGCCTCCTGCCTCCTGCCTCCTGCCTCCTGCTTGCCGTCTTCTGCCTCCTTGTTGTTGCAGGCAACTCTGACTGGCACTTGACATGCTGGCAAACGTGTTGACTTCGTGCCGCCTGCATTTGTATGTGTCGCAACTTTTAATGAGCAAGCAAATGAAGTGGCTGCTACCGCAGCGCATATGTGTGTGTGTGTGTGTGTGTGTGTGTGTGTGTGTGTGTGTGTGTGTGTGTGTGTGTGTGTGTGTTCTAGACATGGCCACCAATGTTTGGCTGACAGCCCCACTGCTAGCCTTTTCCATTCCGCTACACGCTTGGGCTATCCTTGCCTTGCCACTACTGTCTCTCCCATAAAAGTTTTGTGACAATTTTTTTTCTTCTTGCATTTAACATTTTTTTGTTGTACTTTTCAAAGTCAAATTGCGCGCGCGCCTTTGTGTGTGTGTGTGTGTGTGGCAGTGGATATAGAAGCCAAAAAGGCAGCGCGTGTAAACAACAGCCAAAAAAAAAAGGCCAAAAAAAAAGCTGTGAAAAAAAAATTTATTTTAATAGAAAAAAACTATAAGTTTTTACAGCGCGTAAGCAAAAAACAAAGTTTTCAGTATGTGATAAGTGTTGTGTGTGTGTGTGTGTGGGTGTGTGGCTGCATGTGTGGGCGACTGTGTGTGTGTGTGTGTGGTTGCCACTTGATATTGGCATAGTGCAAACTCTACCAGCTCGCCCACTCCATCATCATTTCGCCCCATTTGCCGTCGTCGCCAAACGCGCAAAATGACAAATTAATGCGACGCTTTGCCATTGCCGTTGGCTTTGTCGTCGCTGTTGTTGTTGTTGGCGTCGCTGTTGTGGTTGTTGTTGTTGTTGCTGTTGCTGTGGCTCTTGCTGCACTGCGTTCCATGCCGTTTCGTTTCGTTTCGTTTCGTTTCGCTCCCTTCCTCTGTGTGCTGATCGTGTTTGTTGCATTTCCACACTCAGTTGTAGCAAACAATTTCTGGGTGGCCCTGGCATAAGAGCACAAATGTTTTTGACAATGCGTGTGCCACTCTAAAAAAAAAAAAAACCACACAGACTCAGACATGCATTGTGTGTGTGTGTGCGTGTTGTCGCTTGTGGCGCCCTCTGTTGTCGGCCTGTAAACTTTTAATAGGGAAAAGTCTATTGTAAGCATTGCAATTGCTGCACAACATATGAAAATGTTAAAAATGTTGTGGATTTTCTATTAAAATATTTGAGCTTTAGTCTGCAGTTTTTTTACCTGTATAAATATTCAATTTTTTTTGAGTATTTTTTTTAGAGTATTTTTTATGGGCAGTTTAAAGCAAGAAACTGTGCCCAAAATGTATTTCTCTTTTTAATCTATATAAAAAATATATTAATTAATATAAATTTAATATTTAGTTTACACTACGTAGTATTTTATATATTGGAAAAATAATGTATTAATATAATTAATTTTTTATTTGAATCTAAAATATTTATATTTTTAAGTGCAGCTTATGAGTTCTCTTAAATATATATATTAGCTTGACTACTTGAGCAGCCCTCGCTTATCAAATTTCCTTCTTCGATTCATAAACATACACTGATTAACAAAATTGCTGAACTGCCTCTCTGGTTGGCTACAATTCAGTATATTTCTATACAGCTGTCACCCCCGCTCGCCGGCTTTCTCTCTCTCCCTCTCTCTTTTTCCCTCTGTGTACATATAAATTGATCGAGCAATCGTGGCAGTTAGTAACATATAGTATATATATTTATATGGAGCAACATATATGCAGCTCTCTCAAGTCTGGCTTGCTCAAGTGCCACTTGCCGGCATTTCAGCACCGCCATCAAATCAATTTGTTTGGGTGCTCGCAAGCAAAGCTCAAGTGTCTCTCTGATACAAGCGCCCATATATCATCATAATAATGACGCTGATGTTGATGGCGATCTACAGTGAGTGCTGCCCAAAGTAAGTTAGCTCTGTTCCAGTTCTCTTCCATATGGCCGTTCAATCAGCGCGTCTTTGATTAACCCATGTCGCGCCTATTCCCTTGCTCCAATTCCCGAAAAAATCTCAACAGCACAAAATGTTCTTTGTTTGTTTATTTGTTTTGTTTGGCATTCTTTGTGCCTGGGCACTTAATTGATTAAGCGTGAAATTATTTCTTTTGATTGACTTCAATTGAAATGAATTATTCTTTAATTGGTTGCTCGACGTCTAAGCGGCATGCGCCATTGCGCCCAAAAGGTGCCGCGCCAGACACCAAGCGACGCCCCGCGTTGACTCATCTGATTGTGCAACAGCAACAAATGCAGCTGGCGTCGGCTGCTAGACAAATATTGTCGGGGTGTAAATGTAAATTTTTGCAAATGAAATGCAGAACATGAAGATATAGAAATCAATATGTATATATATGAGTCTATTGCATTTGTAGCTAAAAGAAGGCATTCGGAGTGTCAACTTTAAATAAAGATTTTGATTTTCATTTATATTTTTAAAGAAACTTGTATTATTCTTTAAATTTTGTTTAAAATTATTTAAAATATTTTGATTTTCTTTTATATTCATTCACAAAAAAAATTAAATTCTTAACCAATTTATTTTCTTTTGCATTTATTCGGAATATTTAATTTTTGTTTTCTTTTTTTTTTTCAATAATAAATCTTTAATACTTTGAATTTCTTTTAAATGTATTTTCTGATCTCATTTAAATAATAAATCTTCAATATTTTTCTTTTTAATGTCCTTCAATTTTCTTTACATTCACTGTCTAAAATTCGAATTATTTTTGCTTTTCTCTTACAATATACAATATATATAATTTTTTTTTACATGCATGATGAAAAACCAAATTTATTTAAAATTTTCTTTATATTCCTTTACAATGAAAAATCTTAAATATTTGTATTTTCTTTCACTCAGTAAATATACAAACCTATTTGCCTTTTGTTTGCTTCGTTCATAATACATAATCTTATATTTATATTTTTTATTTTCCTTGCACAATAAAAATTCTAAATATTTTCCTATAGAAAATTTCAAATATTTTCGTGTAAAAAAAAATTCTACATTTTCGCCTCTTTCATTTAAAATAAATAATCTTTAATATTTTACATTTATTTTTTCATTTATGCGCAATCCGAATTCTTATATTCTTCCGACTTCCCTTCTATAAATTCGATAAGATATTGTGAGCCAACTATGTATACTGTGAACTATTCGATATTCTCAATTAGATATATCTATTCGTGGCTTTCTGAGCTATTGTCTCTGTCTGTTAGTGTATTAAGACGCTGTGAGTCTATAGAGTCTGATTGGTTATTTAGACTCTTTGAGTTAATTGTGCGCTGTCTTCATACTCTCTCAGACACACATACAACACTCTAGCTTTTCAGCAAGCCTGTTGCTCTAAAACCAATATACCCGCTTTACATTTGATGTCAGCATGCATAAAATCAACTCGAAGCAGGCAACTGACACTAGACGCGGTCTCCTGCTGCTGCTGCTGCTGCTGCCACTGCATGTCCCAAAACTCCTGTTACAGTTTGTGTCCCTCTTTTAGGACTTGCCAACGCAATGTCTCCTGCTGCTGCTGCTGCTCCTGCTTCTCCTGCTGCTACTCCTGCTGCTGCTCCTGCTCCTCCTCCTGCTGCTGCTACTGTTCCTGCTCCTCCTGCTGCTGCTGCTCCTTCTGCTAGCTGTTGTTGCCGTTGTCAAGAACAAAAATAATAATAAAATTTGCTGTCGCTGCGAATATAAACAGGCAATTTTTGTGCGCCGCTTCAAAAAATGCCACAACAGCAACAAAAATATCAGCAGCAACAGCAGCAGCAACAACAACAACAACAACAAAAACAACAGTGACAATGGCAGCTGTTTTTAATGTCTGCACAGGCCGCCTAATGGCGCTCAACGGCCGCCAAAAACTGCTGGAGGACTACGACAAAGCTGCCACGGCTGTTGGCGCTGCTGCTGCTGCTGCCGCTGCTGTTGCTGTTGACGACCCCATTGCCACTTGGACTCGATTTGATGCCACTCGCAGCACACACACACGCGGCCCTAACATGCCACGCCTCATGCCTCATTGCGACCCAACTCAAATTGTATCGACGTAGGCGTTAAGCTGCCGCCAAGACCGAAAAAAATCTAAAAAAAAAAAATAATAAAAATAACACACACAAAATGCAAAAAAAAGAAGAGAATAAAAAAATACAGTTTGGCGGCGTCTGTCTGGGTTCCGGATTTGTGGCATAAATTGAAAATCATATGCCACACACACACACACACACACACAGACACACATTTGGGCTCATCCCGTATCCTCATTGTCGGACTCATAATCGTCAGGGGTTTGTTAAGTGCCTGGCATTTATGGCCAAAACGTTGCTTTAATTGAGCATCACTTGGGCACGCCCTCGATCTACCAGCTCCCAGTTAGTCTATGAGCCAAAAAAAAAAAAAAAAAAAAAAGCATTTGCCATGATGGAATTAGAAGAATTTGGCTTAAGCAGTTGCAGCAGCTAGAAACAAACAGAGAGAGACAGAGATAGAGACAGAGCGAGAGAGAGACAGATGTATAGATAGGAGAGATGTATAACTTGAGAGAGATGCATAGATAGAGAAATATGTACAGATAGAGATAGATGTATAGAAATAGAAACAGAGCGAGAGAGAGAGAGAGAGAGAGAGAGAGAGACAGATGTATAGATAAGAGAGATGTATACACTTGAGAGAGATGCATAAATAGAGAGATATGTACAGATAGAGATAGATGTATAGAAATAGAGACAGAGCGAGAGAGAGGCAGATGTATAGATAGGAGAGATGTATAACTTGAGAGAGATGCATAGATAGAGAGATATGTACAGATAGAGATAGAGGTATAGAGATAGAAATGTATAGATAGAGATAAATATAGCTGGAGAATAAGCAGGCTCTAATCATGTTAACTTAAAATATGATTGTAAAATCAGATTTGTTTTTTACTTAACTCTCCACATAAATCGGCTGTCCAAATAATAAAACTCTATAAGGATTCAAAATGTTCTCGCGCTAGCCGAACTAAAAGCAAATAAAAAATCAATTAGTTTGCATAACTCTCATACTTATTTAACATTCTCTAAGAGCAACTGTCAGAGACATTAATAATATAACAAAATTCGAGTTCGTTTATATCTGAACAGAGCTGTCTCTCTCTCTTTCTCTCTCTCTCTCGAAAAAGTTAGTCCTTGCCACTAAATTAGTTAAGCTTTCCTAGCTGTTTATAACATATCTATTTAGCTTTTAACTAACACAATAGCTAAAATTCATACAACAAAAAAAATTTTTTTTTTGTGCTCTTTCTCTTTTTTTTTTTTATAAATTTTTACGCTTGTGCAATTAAAAGCCAAAAGTCGAAAGCCGAAATCCAAAACCCGTAAAAGCTAAAAAATAAATAAAAAAGAAGCTGAAAAACCCGATAGCATGTGCATAATTAACGTTTAGGGCTTATGAATAATGCAATCTTCGGTACCGAGGTAGGCGTTCAAATTTAATGGGCGTGTTGTAAGCGTGTGGGCGTGGCAGCTGAGTTGTTGCTGCTGCTGCTGCTGCTGTTGTTGTGAATCTTTCGTCTGGTTATATGACATGACATAAGCGCTTAAATAATACAAAGAATGAAAAATAAATTGGATACAAATTCTACAAAATGCATGGGCCATGCATGAGTGGTGCGAGTTAGCTGGTGGTGCGTTGGCTGGGTGGTTCGGGTTGGTTGTTGGGTGCCACAAGCCGAAAGCCAACATGTGACATGTGCGGCAATTAATGCCGTTAATTATTAAAGTTAACACCCAAAAGCGACATGCACAAGTCAAATAAATAAACACGCAGCCAACCAAACGAGTCATTGGCTTGGCACACACACACACACACATAGCAGGCTGAGCCAGCAGGCTCCCACCAGACCCGAAGCTTGTTAAACAGCAACAACATGAAAACGACAAAAACAAAAAAAAAAAAAGAAGGAAAGAATGGAAAGCCCAAGCCCCAAAATGAAAACCCAAACGCCCCAACAATTAAGGACAATGCGTGCTAATTTCAAACGAAAACTCCCAACGTTGCCAACTGAAAAATACCCAAACTGAAGCAGGAGTCGGAGCAGAGAGGGAGTGAGAGAGGGGCTATAGAGGCAACAGCAGCAGCAGCAGCAGAGAGCGGCGTAAGAACTGATGCGGGAGCCAGGCAGAGACGTGCAAAACAGGTTGTGAGCGGCAGCAGCAGGAGCAGGCGAAGGAGAGCGGAGAGGAGGTGGCTTTGGGGCAGCAGAGGGAGCTGCGCGGCAGTCAGTAGTAATGATTTTTATTTATAAACTGGCGGCAGCAGAGGACGACAAACAGCAGGAGGAGCAGCAGCAGCAACAGCAGGACTCATGCGTGCCACATTGGGCTTATGTGAGAGGGAGAGAGAGAGAGAGAGAGGCGTCGTAGTGGGGTGCCAAGTGGGTGGAGGGGGGCGTCGGCGCTCATAAGAAGGACAGTTGGCACATAAATAATTTACACGCCTGTGCCGCAAGGCACATATCCTTGTTGCTGTTGTTGTTGTTGTTGTTGTTGTTAAGCACTGCTGACATAATTTTATAAACCAACACACACACACACACTCGTATATATAATACTAAATATTTTTAGTTTTTGACATTTTTTGTTGTTCTCAGGAAATGGGCGAAACGAACAAAACTTTGTTAGTTTTTGTGCTGCAACTTTTTGTAGTTGGCTTTTACGTGTTTAGTTTTCTTTTTTTTTTTTTTTTTGCTGTTGCTATTGTCGACATTTTGTTTAAGGAAATTATATGATTTTTTTGAATTTGTTTTTAGAAGGGTTAACTTTTGGAGAGACAGAGAGATGGCTCAGCTCAGCCATATAAATAGCCTAGCTCATATTGATTTTTTATAGTTTTTGTTTTTTTTTTTGTATTCATTTTTATTGCGTGTCAATCAAATTATTCAATTTACTAAGTTGGGACAGGGCTTAAAGGCATTCGTGGCCTTATTTTATTTGTCTACATATTCCATCGTGCTACTCGATACCGTATTTAATGTATTGCCATAAATTCACACGTGTAATCTCTGGCTGCATAAAAATACGTATGAATTCTTTTGATTGATATGGATAATGATGCGCAAACATAATTAGCTGAAGATCTTCAAGATATATGTAGAAATAGTTTGAGCTCTCTTGGCATTTGCATTAAAAGATTTCGAACTGATTTTGTTTTACGACCAATCGTTGCATGTGTGTGCGTGTGTGTGTGTGTGTGTGTGTGTGGGTTGCCCCCCTTTTTTTTTTTTTTTTTTTTGGGTATTTGTTGTTTAATATTATTGTGATTTTTTATTGCTCTTGTGTAAACAATAAAAGCAGCTGAATAAAAATACTTTTTTTTTTTGTTCAGTTTTGGTCGCCAATGACCAAAATTTAAAAACCGGCAGCAACGTTCATGATGATGTTGATGATGACGATCGCATTGCCAAGGCGTTCATTAGTTCTCATTAAAGAAAGGGCAATGTGAAGAAAACAGAGATCGCATGAAGTGAATGATAAACGCATTTATAAACAAAGCATTTTTCAACCGAAACCATAACGAAAACACACTCTGGAATTCAGGGAAAGAGCGCGAGAAGTTTGTTGTTGTAGTTGAGTTGGTTAGAGAACTGGTTTGTCTTCCTCTTCTGCATCAGCTTCACGGTTCACGGTTCACGGTTCACTCGATATGTCCCACTCGACGCGCGGCACGGCTCTCGTTGTCTGCATCTAATGAACTCTATTAATAATGATGGCATACGATATCTTACAGATACAAAAGATGCCCATAGAAAATGTATTCACACACACAGACACACACACATGTGTATATATATTTTGATTTGATTATTGCAATAATTTTGGTCGATTGGTAGCGCGGCTCGGACTCATCGCGAGTCGGCCGTGGGTGGCCCCCACAAAGCGAGTTAATTTTGTTGATTGAGCCAGCGACACGGTCGCCGCGGGCTCTTATCTTTTAGCTTTTAAGCACAAACGAGCCGCAAATGAGGCGCGACCATGTCAAATATCGATAAGCACGAGAGCTAAGTCGCTTTCTATCCACTCATCGCGCGTGGGTGTTTACATGGAGAGACGCCGCGAAGGGGTCATATAATGTATCGATAACAAAGTGCGCTATTTGTTAAACGTTTACCCAATCGAAAGGCAAATAGAATGATTGCAGATGTTGAATTTCAGTATTCGAATTGAATAGATTGAATTCAAATTCAATCGTTAATTGGATATTGGTAACTTGCATTAAATCAGCTTTAATGGTCGTTGAAAATCTAAACAATTGCAATTGCACGTGCATGAGAATCACATAGAGAGGCTGTCAGTAGCAAAAGCCCTTTGGGGCTAAGAGATAACTTATTTGTAGTGCTCGGCGTCCGGCGCTTGAGTGCATTGAAGTGCATTTCAAGTACATTTCGAGCACTCACTGCAGCAGCAGCAGCAGCAGCAGTAGCTGGTGGTGGAGCTTAAGGGAAGTAGGAGTCGGTGGGGTGGGAGTACGTGAAGTGCAGACCATAAACTTGTAATGCTCAATGGACAAGTGTGCAGAGACCCTTCAACCCAATCGCTGTTAGCTCTCATGTTGTTATTTTGTTGAATGCATTTTTATAACAATTTAATTATATTTATGTCGTTTATAAACGTGCCAAGAATGGCAGCTATTAGAGTGGGTGGCGTATTGAGGTTGGCTTGCAAAGCTCATTCAAGCCAAAGTAATGCAGCAGGAGCACAGCTCATGTTGTCCTTTAGCTATGCCAGCGATGCGCTCGGCCCAAAGCCAATGTCAATGCACATAACGGCGTCCATTACACGCAACAGCAACAGCAGCAACAACAACAGCAACAACAACAAACAATAATAACAAAAGAAAATGGCGTCTGGCGACAATATGCGTGTGTGTGCGAAATTATTTTTATTATTTTACACAATTTTTATATGAAAGTCAAATGCGAAACAAACAAAACAAAAAAGGAAGAAAAAAACTTTACAACAAGGCATAAATATTTAGTATATTGCAATTGTTATTGTTATGATTGTTGTTGTTGTTGTTGTTGCCGTTGCCGCTGTTGTTGTGGCTGCTCTTGTATTTAATGAGATTTTTGAACTTTTCCAAAAGCGCCTCAAGCGCTGCCTTGTCGCACACACACAAACAAAACTTTGTTGTTCGCTTCTTTTTTCTCTTTCTCTTTTTAACGCTGCCATTCAATAAACACACCGCACTTACATATATATATATAAATTTATTTATACTGTATATTTATTTATTAAAATGTTTGCCTCGTGCAACAAATTTGTCAGCTTGCAACTTGAGCATTTTTATTGGTCAAAAAATATGCAATAGCAAAAAAAAATGCTTAAATCAAAAATAAATAAAAATATTTAAAGAAATTGAGCATTTATTTGTGTTAAAAATATTTCATAAAAAAAAAACAATTATATTTATTTTACATTTGTGTGGAAAATTATTTATAATAAATATTATTTTTGATTTTTATTTAAATCTTAAAAAAAAAAAAAATAAAAAAATAAAAACTTAAAGCTGAATTATGTATATGTATATGAATTATGTATAAAAATATTATTTTTGATTTTTACTTAAATCGTTTTTATATAAATTATAACGAAAAAGAAAAACTTGAGCTAAATTTTATAATATTTATTTATATTATTGTTATTTAAAAATACAATAAATATACAAAAAAAAAAAATACAAAAAAAAAAAAAAAAAAAAAAAAATCTTTACCCAAATATTTATTTGAATAACATTTATAAATAGTATTTATTTTGACTTTTTTTAATGTTAAGCATTTTCATATGCATTTAAGCTGAAATATGAAAATATATTGAAGGCGAAATCAAAACGAAATTTTCAAATAATTCGCAGCTAACTTTTCGCTCTGAATTAAATTTGATTTCAAAAGTCTAGCAAATAATTAAATGCAATTGTTTTTTCCACAACTTTTCATGCACAGCAAATCAATTAGGGCATTAAAAGTGATAATGAGTAGAGAAAAAATTATAAAAATATATATTGTATATGAACAGGTTTTTTTTTTTTTTGCTATATTTTCATTAGTTAACTGTATTTAATTTCAATTTGCATAAAATGCTTTTAACAAGGTAAATAAAATCAAAAGAAGTCAGAAAAGAGTGCAATTAGCAAAAACTATTTGTTAATAATAATAAGGGATTTATAATTAAGGATTTATGTATATAAAACAGTGAGCATTAGTTACAATGTAAACGTGTTTATCGAAATGCTCTTAATGGCGCCAAGTCGTTAAGTACTTGAGCAAATTAAACAAATTTTGAGCAAATCTAATCAGAATTTATCTTGTCTTATCTAATCTTTTCTTCTTTTGTTATTCTATTTACAGCTGCTTTAACTTGTGCTTGAAACTCTTTGCCAGAGCCAAAGGTAAGTTTCATATATATATATATACTATATACATATATACATATATCTGTTGGGCTGTCATTGCCAGAAAACATATTTCTCACGCACACAGACAGACAGAGAGAGGGAGATAGAGAGAGAGTGAGACGGAGAGAGGCAACTGCTTATAATAATAATACGATTTATCAAATGCACGTAAATTACAATAAATTAAAGACGAAATTAATATTAATGACCAAGACTGGCCGAGATACACGCACACTGACACCCGTATATATATATATATGTGTGTGTGTGTTTATCTAAATACAAGATATATGTTTGTGTATATACATATGCATATGCCATAGCTTCTGTGCTGCTTGTCTTATGCTCTTCGACTCGTTGTCCTTTAGACAATTACCAAATTAAGTGCATGACTCTGTCTATGTCCATTCCCCACTCTCTCTCTCTCTCTCTCCTTGTATATGTGTCTAGATCTTAAATATGAAAATCGTTCTTTTGATTGCAAATTCAACTATTGGCTGGGACAATTGTAGAGAGCCGTAGAGCATAGACCGTAGCTAATAAGCTTCAGACTCTATAATAGCGGCAAAGCCAACTAAAGCGCCAGGCGATTGAACTAACTTGTTATTGCAAGGGCGTTATGTGAGCAAATGGGCGTGGTCTTATACTTCTGGGAGAGGACGAGAGAGACCGAGATAGAGAGGGAGCGAGAGAGAGAGAGATGAGTCATATAAAAGATTTAGATAATTGTTGCTAATTTATATAAATTGCAATTAAATTATTTTTATATTTATTTATGAGCAAGTTTTGTTTGTATGTAAAATGAGTATTTAAAATTAAAAATAAATATTTATTAAATTATTTATATATTTATTTATGAGCAAGTTTTGTTTATATGTAAAATGAGTATTTAAAATTAAAAATAAATGTTTATATAAATATATTTATATATATGCTAAACTTTAATTAATTTCAAATTTCTCGATTATTATTATTTATTTATTTATTATTTTTTAAATATTACATATTGATGTCATTATTAAATATTTTAATTAATTAATTAAATGTAAGTCTTCACTTCACATTGAAGCCATAAATTTCAATGCAATTGCTTATATAATTTACTGATATATATTTATATATACATATATAGAAGCATAAGGAGTCTGCAATATGTGTGTTCACATTAGATCACTGTTAAATATGATCACATATCACAGTTTTGTGCGTTGAGTCAATCTGAATATCTTTCGGTTGTTGCTGCAGCTGAAACTGACAAATTTTGCATATGCAATGAGAGTCTGGTGTGGAGCCAATGGTAGTCAATGCTTTCTCTCTCTATGTGTGTGTGTGTGTGTGTGCGTTGTATGCACCTGTGTCTGTTGCTGAGTTTTCGGGCTCATTGTTGCTAGCTTGTTGAGTTGCAATTTGGCTAACAAATTATGCAACTGCAACAAGCCAACATACACAAAGACGCAACAACAACAACAGTAACAACAACAGTAACAACAACAGTAACAACTGCGCCACTGACCCAACTGCGCCCCAAATTGCTGGGCCTAACTTGTGGGCCATTGACTTGTGTCGGCCTCGTTCAATGTGCGGCTGCCTCCATTCGTCCGGCTCTGTTAAATAATTGTAATTTATGGCATTTTACACATATAAATATATGGAAATCAATAAATTTAATACACACACACACACACAGAGAAAGACAGAGAGAGAGAGAGAGAGAGATTGGGAATGAGTGGGGTAGCCAAGCATAGTTACACTTGCATGGGCAATTTCCCCAACAGACCTGCGTTCGGTTTGGCTTTTTGGTCAGCAGTTCATTTACACGCACTATAAATTGCATTTGGTCAGCTCCCCAGTTGCCAAGTAGAGACCCTCTTAATATGCCACGCCCACTCGCATCCGCATCCGCACCACATACTCTTTCGCCTCTCAAGCGCCGCTCTCTGTTTGAGTCATACATTTTGGTCAATGTTATCGGTGCTTCAACAATTATTTGATATTGTCCAATTTGAATTTGAAGGTAAAATACAATGCTGTTAAATGCACCACCCAAAACCACCCAAACCACCCAATCAACCACAACGTTGACCCATTGGGAGAACTAGCCTCTAGGCAATTTTTACATTACTCTGACTGCACCTTTTTTTTTTTCAATGATTGCATTTTGACTTTTAAATATGTACAATATTTTGCATTTCAATTGCGGTTTTCACACACACACACACACACATACAGGGGCACACTCACACAGGCACAGAAAATGTAATAACTCTGTCAATTTGCGTTGTGCCTGCGGCATCTCATTCGTGACGTGTTGACAAATCGCGAGTGGTGCTTGAACAATTTCCAGTTGAATTTAGTGAGTTCTAAAAAGCGTATATATTATATAATATGTATAAAGTATGGGAAAAATATTTATGTACATAAATCTAAAAATATTTCCAAATTTAAAAGTGCAAAAATTATAGTTTTTATAAATATTTTATCAGCAATTTATTTTAAATTTATTTTGAAAATATTTTTTATAGTTTATTTTAATTTTTATATATTTTTTATAGTTTATTTCAATTTAATTTTTATATGTATTTTACAGTTTTTTTTTTATTTATTTATTTTTTTTTTTATAAAAATTGCAAAGTCTAAACTCTCATTTGGAGCATCATTATTATTTTTTCTAAGTAAAAATTGGACTAAAAATTAATATTTTTAAATTTATATAAATTTTTGTATATGATACAAGTCCTGCAAATATGCCAAATAAAAAGGAAATATGTTTAAATTGATAAAAAAAAAAAAAAAAAATATATATATATATATATATATATATATATATATATATATATATATATATATATATATATATATATATATATATATATATATTCCCTTATCCATATACACATCTCAGCCATATTTAAAGAACTTTTCGCACGCAAATTTCCCATTGCTGCAATTTAAAAAAAAAATAAGAAGAAGAAAAATATTTCAATCACAAATATTTGACAAGAGCTATGTCAACAACCATACCTCGTTACTATATGCTATATATGTATAGCTTTTATTTTTTTTATTATTATTATTTTTTATTATTATTTTTTTGTCGCATATTAAAAAAAAAAGAAGTGAAACATTTGCCATGTGTCATAAAATTTCCTCATGTTTATTTTGTGTTTTATTAAATTTCCCATATTTTTCTTCTTCTCATTTTTGCTTTGTTTTTTTCTGCCAATAGAAATTCTAGTTGATTGTCATATAATTTACGTGTTTTATGCGTTTTGTCATTAAAAGTCGAAATTAATTAAATTGTATCATTGATATAGGCTGTTTTTTTTTTTATGTTTTATACTTTTATTGTCAATGCAGACGGCAGACGGGGTGGACGGGTGGAGGGATTGACAGTTAGAGCTAGACCTCAGGCCTACGCTCAAACAACGATTTTATTTGAATTTGATTTGAATTGAATTTCTGACCGCTGATTTGTAATGTAATGTAGGGATATATATAAGGAGAGGGAGAGAGTGATAAAAAGTGAGAGAGAGAGACAAACACACACATTTGCGCTAAACCTCAACCTTTCTTATACTCTAAACCCATAGGAATAAAGGGTATATTGATTGGGCTGTAGTGCCTGTAACTGGCAGAAAAAGACGTGACAAACTCTTTCCCGTTACTCCATTTTTTCGTATTATGAAGAACTCTGTGTAAAGTCTCAACTAGAGCAGGTTTACTTGAAGAAAGTTTAACAATTTCATTACGAATTATATGAAACCTTTAAAGCGTAGACTAGATCATCTCAGTCCTGAGTAGCTGAAAGGTACTAAAAGTCGTATGAGAAATTATGTAAGAAAAAGAAAAAATATATAAATAAATGAATTTAAAATAAAAAAAAGAAATAAATCAATAAAAAGATGTTAAGAATGTTTCATTAAGTAATAATCCAAAAATATTTCTTAAGCTATTATCTTCCATGGCAAAAGGAGCTCTAGAATCTTTCATTATATATGGAGCTCTCATATATTAAGAGTTATACAATCTTTCATTACATAAAAAGTTCTAGAATCTTTCATATATTAAGCGGTTTAGAAACTCTCATATATTAAGAGCTATAGAATCTTGGCAGTACATAAAGAGTTCTAACATCTCTCGTATATTTAAATGCTCTAGAAACTCTCTATTTATACGCTAATATATATATATATATATATATATATATATATTAATAGCTTTAGAATCTCAAATATATGAAAAGCTTCACAATCTCTCATACATTTAGAGCTATTGAAACACGCATAAAGCGTTATAAAATTTCCAAGTAATGTTCCAGAATCTCTCATATATTAAACGATCTATAATCTCTCATATATTAAGAGCTCTGGAACCATCGAAGAGGTGTGCTGCTTAAAGCTGCTGACGACTTCATTAATTGTCCATAAATATGATTTTATATATTAGAGTGTTTCATATTCGGCATCTGCAGCTGTTGCCGTGTTACTTTTTTTTTCTGTTCTTGCTTTTTGGGGCAACTGTGTCGTTTACCGCCTGGTGTGAAATGTAATTATGGCGCCTTCTGACAGCCGGTCAACTTCATTCAACGTCCATTAACTTGGCCCCACTTCACATCTAAGACAAGCGTCAGCAACCAAGAGGCAACCGCCAAACGTCCAACCGTTACACGCTCCGCGACAGCCGTCATCCGCCTTACGTGCCACACACACACCCCCCGCCCCCTTACACGCCCCTTACGCAAACTGTCTTCTTCGTCCAGGGCAGCTCAGTTAGTCAGTCAGCTGCGCTTGTTGCATTTTTCTCGTTGCCTTTTGGCCTTTTGTTTATTTTCTTTTTATGTGTTGGCTCAGCTGGACATTCAGGCAGTGTCCCCGCACCCGTCGCTCTCTTTACACAGCCAAAAGGTGGGCAGGTGGGTAGGAAGTCTGGCAACTCGAGCATTCCAGTGCTGGTCACGTATGATGACCCAAATGTGCGCGGCACCTCCTTCGGCTCGTCCAGTGTGTTGCAGTGTTTGTTATTGCTGTTGCTGTTGCTGTGTGTTTTTAATAAAATTTATTACACTCTCACATGACAAACAACAAACACCCCAGCACCAGCCCCTGTGCCTGCGCCTCTGGCCCTCGACCCGAACGCCTTACATATTTGTCTAATAGAAAAATTATGGGCCAAGGCAAGCCGCGACGTTCTCTACTGCCTGAGTGTGTGGCATAGGGGTTGGGGGTGTATGTATGTGTGTGTGTGTGTGTGTGTGTGTGTGTGTGTGTGTGTGTGTGTGTGTGTGTGTGTGTGTGGCATAGGCCTTAATTTTTATACGCATTCCAAGTCTCTCTCACTCGCTCTTGTCTTTGCCTCGTTTGCCCCATAATTATAACATAAAAAGTTTTTATTGAAATGCTGAGGCATTTTTATTTACGTCTCGTTGCGAGCCAGGCAAAAGCCAAGCGAACGAGAGTGAGAGAGAAGGGCCTAGTGTGTGTGTGTGTGTGTGTGTGTGTACCCTAATAACAGTTAACGTTTACACACACGCAAACACTCATACACACACACACACATGTAGATACACGCATGTGTATTTAGTATTAGCCGCAAAGCAAATTAAATAAAAGTAATAAACATTTATTTCATTAATTCATAGTTCAGCGCCTGCTGCATATTGTTATTTATACATTCATAAATACATACGTATATATATATATACAAATTGATATAAACACATACATATACATGTATATGTATATATGTGTGTATATAGACATCAGCTTGGCCTGGTCTGGCATTTGAGTGCTGCTCGCTAGATAATTATCATTAAAAATGCACACACCAATTAGCCAAATTCAATTTGCCTTTTGACTCGTCGCTAAATGCGAAATTGAAAAAAAAAAAGAAAAAATAAAGTTTTAGTCGGGTATGCCATGCAATGCAATACTTGTTCACTGCAAGAAAAAAAAAGATTCCAGTTAAATGATCCCAGCTAAAATTTCATTGCCAAACTTTTTGTAGCTAGTTTAGCTGTAAAAGCTTTAGATATGTACATATATAGATCTATTTTCTAAATTTATTCAGTAACTCTTGCAATATTTCAACTAATGCCAATTTTAGCTAAAAGCAACTTTAACTCTGGCAGAGATAAAAAAAAAATATATATATATCGGAAATAGCGAAAAATGTTTGAAATAGCAAATATGTTTCCCGATTTACAACGTTTCATATAGGTGTGTTCAGAAAAATCCCAAAGAATTATCACTCAGTGAACTATTCACGCCTATATATTCAAAATTTCAAGCCAAATGCCTCATGCTCATGTCAGTTCATACACACAACTCGAATTACCTAAATACCCGCTTAGGCGCCAATGCGGGAGCATTAGGCAAGACATATGCGAAATATCATATTATTGGCTCAAAGCAATAATTTGCAGCTAAATTGAAACAATATCGAAATGGCAGCAGTCACAATAGCAATTTCGAAGCAAAGAAAAACGAATTTTTGTCAATTTCAATTATTGTTTGTTTTTACTTTTCGTTTCATTTTTGTTGCTGTATTTTATTTGGCAAATTCCAAGGAAATAAAAAAAAAAAGTCAAATAAAATGCGAAATAAATTCCTGAAAATGTAAAATAATTAAAATAGAAAAAAAAAGCAAAAGTTTGATTTTATTTTGTATTTATTTATTTATTTATTTTTGCTGTTGTTTTGCAGTTTGTGCAGATATTTTTGGTAATTTGGCTATTTGGCCTATGCTATGCTATGCTCCGGCAGCTGTCAAGCTTAACAAGCACATTTAACATGTTGTCAAGGCTTAACAACTGCAGCAGGCAAATATCTCACTTTCGCTGTCAGCCCAAATGGAAATGAACATGTGAAAATTGTGTGCGCAATAAATAGTTGAACAGAGAAAAACACTTTTATTAATAGTTCAGAATTTATGAGGCATTGCAGTTGCAGCTTTAATTGTGGCATTCACGAGCTGCAAATCGAAAATGAACTTAATAATTCAATGAATTTTAAGATGAACCGAACACCACACAATTGCAGCTAGAAATTGCGACTGCGTTCAAACTGATATTTGTTGCTTTATAGCATGCAATGGCCATATACATATATATATATATATTTTTCTGTATCTATATATATATTTTTTTATATTTATTTTTTTATTTTTTTCTTGCTGTTGTACAACATGATTCTCACATTATGAGCAGAGAACATTTAAGCTATGTTGTGGGCACAGCTCGTTTTCGTGGCGCTCATTAGTCTGCCTCCTTCTGTGTCTATCCATGGCCATGGCTATGGTGCTCCTTTTGCCTCCACTGCAGTGGAGCTGGAAGCAGCAGCTCGTTTTCTGCTATCTGCGCACACAATGCCATGCCAATGTGTAATGGAGTGGAGTGCATCAAATGGCAACGCGGCACACACGCCAAAGCTGCATTAGCACCATAGAACGTTGGCAAATCTGGTACGCAATATGGTGCGGCAGAGGGCGAGGTAGAAAGGTTGTGAGACTCACTCTAACCAGTTGAACTCACAGCCAAATGTTGGCTGCCTCTAGAGTTTTTAATGAAAAATTGCCAGGGCGTTATTTGTTTAATGCGCTTCATCAAACAAGAGCAACGACGCTGCTTGCCATTTACGTGGGGCTGGGCCACATACTATAGTAGTTTCCATATCTCCGGAAAGCAGTTTCCAACCGCTCTCTCTCTCTCTCTTTCCCCCCTACAACTGACTAACGGTAGTTCCTGTGCAGGTGCTACTGCTGCTTTTGCTATTCAATTTGCTTTCAATCGGGTTAAATAAAAATGCTGAAAGCGAAACCACTAAATGGCTGAGGTATGTGTTTAAGTGTGTCTGTGTGTGAGTGTGAGTGTGCGTTTGCGTGTGTGTGGGAGAGAAATGTTAATAAATTAAATATTATATTTGTGGGACCGTGTCATGAAAAATTATACACACAGGCAAGTTTTTATTCAGCACCTTATGAAACGCTCTCATGTGACACGATATAAAACAATTTCAGTTGGATAGCAGCTCGAGCTCTTGAGTTTTGGTTTTGCTTTTTTTGTTGGTATTTTGGTTTTGATTCCTTCTCGTTTCTTTCTTTTTTTTTTGTGGTTGATAGCTCACGGTCTTCATATGCGTGTGAGTGTGTGTGGTGAGTGTGCTTTATGTTATATTTAAAAAAAATATATATATGGAAAAGAAAACTCGAACTGCGACTCTGACATGCGACACACAACAGAAGAGAGCGCTACATGGAAACAATAATTAAAAGTCTCACTCTTTCATAGCGTCGCCGTCAACGTCGGACGCCAACTTGTCAGTTGGTTTTCGGGCTTAAAATTGTTCACAGAGCATACACTGCAAGAAAAGGATAAGAGATATCAAATTCTCAAATTCCAATTGTCATATAAATATGGGGAACTTACGTGATGTGATATATATTAATTCCGCTCATGGGAATTCTTGAATTTTACAGCCTCTCTGCGTTTTATAGGGTAGTTGTGAGTTCATCATAATTTAATTATTGTAGATCATCATGTAAGTGCTGAGTCTTTTATTTATTTTTTTTTTTTTTTTTAACTGCCTGTAGTTGATTTTTCATATGAGGTGTTTTGGAAAGTTAGTTTCCGTTTTGATTTGAATGGTCCCGTGTGATCGAAAAGTTGGTCATGAATATATTGAAGCTTTTTGAAATCCTAAAGGGTTTGCCAAAGTGGCACTTTGTTAATTTGAAGAGTGCTTGCTCCTAGAGTGGAGAATGGGAATAGATATAGTAGATGATAAAATTGATGGAAAATAATCAATGTTGACAATAATAATGATTTCATTTAATGTATAATCATAATACATTATATAAGTAATGATAATAATTATCGATAACATTCATGATATATTGCTGTTTATATTATTAGCTAATGTATCATTATCATTTGCATTCTTATTATAACTTTTATAAGTATTACTATGATTATTATTATAACTATGCCTGTCATTTTCATTATCATTATTATTACCACAGTCATTAGTTATTAGTCAATAGTCAAGTCATTAGTCGTTAATCATTAGTCATTAGTCATTAGTCATAAGTCAGTCATTGGTCAATAGTCATTAGTCATTGGTCAATAGTCACTGGTCATTAGTCATTAGTCATTAGTTGTTAGTTGTGTAAGTATATTAGTCATTGGCTATTAGTTATTAATAATCATTAGTCATTAATCATTAGTTGTTAGTGGTTAGTCGTTACATAAGTCATTGGTCATCGATCATTAGCCATTAGTCATTAGACATTAGTCATTAGTCATTAGTCATTAGTCATCAGTCATCAGTCATTAGTCAAGCAGTTATTAGTTATTAGACATTAGTCATTAGTTATTAGTCATACATTGATCATTATTTATTACTCATTACCCATACTCACTTGGGTAGTGGAGGCTTATATTTCATGCGTGCCTCCATACGCTTTTTGGCCAATAGTGTGTCATCTCTACCGTAGCCGATGCAAAAGGAGGCTTCAATAGACTTCTCCTTGCAGAACGCAATGTGGCTGTCAAAAGCTTTCTGATTGAAACTGCGTTCACAATAGGGACAGCGTTCCAACGAAAGGGAGCCAAGGCGCCTATTCAGTGTGGACTCACGGGTTATGGTAGAACCAGGTGCCGGAGTTTTTTTAGTCACTGGTTTGCGCTTTGGTTGCTTAGCCGAATCCGATCTAGATGGTTTATTAGCAGTCAAACTCTTTTGAGTAGATGTACCAGCAGTGGGCTGGAGCGGGCTCCTATTGCTTAATTTGTTAATGGAATGAGATGAGCAAGCTTCACGCTCGCGATCTCTGCCCGTGTAAAATAATTTGAATCCTTCGCGTCGCTGTATTGAGGAATCAAAAACTTGACGTTTTTTCAAACCTTTGCTGCAGATAGAGATATGTTTTTCCAATACATCCGGATTGAAGGTGCGATTGCAATGTGGGCATGGCTCCAAGTCCATTTCAGCTTCGTGCTGCATCATACCATTTAGATTGGATTCCATTTCGCGTTCAATTGCTTTGAATCGAAAGACGGTAATTTGGAAGACACATACAACAATTTTGGAAAAAATAAAAAAGTTGACTTCAGTACAACGGTGTAGCTACAATGTAAAAATGTACAAATGTAATGAAATAGTATAGGCACTAGCCCGGTACACGTTTGTGAGTTGAATGCCAGTGAAAACTTTGATGTAACATGACGAAACCTATTTACAGTAGTTGTCAACAGAGTGGAGTTGAGAATCTGTTGGACTACGTTGCATGCTGTAATTGAAATGTTATGGTAACATTTGTTAACAGGACTTATTTTGCCAAGTTTGATGCGTTGCTCAACACTGATTTTGCTATATTTACTTGCTTTAATTGTACAGTTATCAATGCCAAATATTTATAATTGAGCTAATTGAATTGCAGTGTCTTACACTGTTTCATACTGTGAGCTGCAGTAATACTTATAATTGAGTTAATTTTTCTGCGTTGACCAACACTAGATTCGACATATTTAGTTGTTCATGAGCTTTGGTTTAATTGCAAATTTATCAATACTCAATATATGAATAATTAAACATAACTTTGTTGCAGTGTCTAACAATGTTTTTCACCCCATTCGAATGCTTTCGTATGTGAGCTAAATTTTGTTTGCATTATTCAACACTGCTTTGGCCATATCTTAGTTTTGCATGGTTATCAACACAGTTATTGTAGCATTGCTCAACACTGTAGCCCAATTGGACTCTAGTTTAATTGCACATCATTAATTTCGCTCAGTGTAGCTGCACGCAGCTGCGACCCATTGCGATCGACTGGACTGACTGGGAACTGCTTGAAGTCGTTCATTGAATTGAATGTTGAAATGAAATTATAAGACAGACAGCGCTTTATACAAATTATGGCCTGGCCCGGCCTGCCCTGGGCTGGCCTCTGCTGGCTGGGCTTGGGCTTTTGCTTTTGCTTCGCACGCTGCCTGCTCTTGAGCACTTGACAGGCAGGCAAGCAGTCAGGCTGGCTGGCTAGCTGACTGGCTGGCTGGCCTGTGCAGCATTATGGGCTGCCATGTTCCCTCTCGCTGGTCGGTACTCATGTTGCTCCATTGCGTGGCACATTGCCCTGTTCCGGGTGCATTTAACGAACGCATTTTTCATATCTCTCTGCTGCTGCCACCTCCCTCGGGCATCGTTCGCTCGCACGCTGGCTCTTGGCTGTGAAGTGATTTCCAAAATGATTATTTTTTGACACATGGGGCAACACCTGCATAGCATTTGACGTCGGCGTCCGCAACGTTGCAGCTGCCACAGTGCGAGATCCCAATGCCAAAGAGCCAGTCAGCCGCCTTCAATATGCATCAAATGCCAGAGCCATGTCGATGCGACGGCCCCAATACCCAATACCCAATCCCTCCTTCTCCTCTACCCCACCAACAGCCAGCTTGTTATATTTAAACACATGTGTGTTTGACTGCAAGTGTGTGTGTGTGTGTGTGTGTGTGTGTGTGTGTGTGTGTGTTGTTTGTGTATAATTATATAATTTGACTGCTGCAATTATGTTGTTCTTCGTTAATTGAAATGTAAACGTCATCATTATGATAAGACGATGTCGGGGCCCGCTCTGGCACCAGCTTGTTGTTATTATTGTTAGCGAGACGCTGACGTTGGCATGCAACTGCGACGCTGACTGCGACTGCGACTGCGAGCGTGTCAATTCTATTTGTGGTGCCAAATGTGGAGGCGAGAGACGGAAGCCGCAGCACACGCGAGCCAAAGGGCCATGGCTCGATCGACGGTCCATTAGCAAAGCATTTTTCAATTGGTTGGGAGCTTGGCTATATACTATATATGTATATCTTAGACCTATCGAAGTGAATCACCTTAAGGCAAAATTTATCGATAAATTTGTATGCATTGCTGCGTATCGTAAAGCTAAAGTCAATAATTTGAGAGCAGGCGCTGCAACAAAATTTAATTTTTTTTTTTTTACAACTTAAATAAGTTTTCACAAGTTTTCAATAATCACCAATTCACATCAATTGCAAGAAGTCTACTCCGCACTCACATTCAAAAATGCTAAGCAAACGTTTGGGCCAGCTCAGAGCCATGGCAGTGGCACAAATTGTGCTCTCGCGATGTCCAACCGCAGCTCAGCAACTGGCTCGTATCTACAGCACAAAGAAGCAACAGGAGCAGCAGCAGCAGCAGCAGCAGCAGGAGGAATCGTCGCTACAGCAAGAACTATCGTTAGAGCAAATGTCATCGCATGGTGAGGAATCAATGAATGGAGCGCGCCAATCAGAACTCGATTGGCTGACGCAGGAGCTGGCCTCCGTCAAGGTGGAGCACAATGAGCTGCTCGATAAGTATAAGCGTGCGCTGGCCGATGGCGAGAATATGCGCTTGCGACTCAATAGGCAGATCGATGAGGCCAAGATCTTTGGCATACAGGGTTTCTGCAAGGATCTGATCGAGGTGGCCGATGTGCTGGGACATGCCACACAGGCGGTGCCCAAGGACAAGCTGAGCGTGAATGTGGAACTCAAGAATCTGTTCGAAGGTCTCAATTTGACGCGCGCCTCGTTGCAGCAGGTGTTCAAGCGACATGGCCTCGAGATCTTGGATCCGATCAATCAGAAATTCGATCCCAATCTGCATGAGGCGCTCTACCAGACGCAGGACAGCTCGGTCGATGCCAACACTGTGGTGCAAGTCAACAAATTGGGCTACAAGCTGCACAAACGTTGCATTCGCCCAGCTCTGGTGGGCGTATCGAAGCGCTAAACAGCCAAGTCATGCAATTAAAATATATATATATATATATATAATCATATATAAATATATATATATTGGTATATATGAATATGCATATATATTTGTATATAAATTTATATAGATATATATATATATATATATATATATATATATATATATATATATGTATATTTCTTCTGGACAGTTCCGAGAGCCATTCAATTTCCATAATACCTGTCCGCATTGTAGCCAAGTACACATTGTTCGTAAAATTATCTTTGTCATGCCACAAAATTCACGCACTCAGGCAGGCGATGTAGACAGCTAAAAAGTTCTCATAATAAAAAAAAAATAATTATATTCAGTATGTGCAAAACGGTCTTTCAAGAATAACAATTTCATGAGAAGCGCATAGAGAGGCGCAAATGGGTCGAATGTGCAAAGGATGAAGAGAGAGAGAGAGAGAGAGGGAGAGGGACAAAGTGAAATAGAATGAGAGTGAGAGAGGGAGTGGAGAGAGGGAGGGGGAGAATGCGATAGATAGAATAAGGAAGAAGATAATGGGAGAGAAAGTGGTTAAAGAGAAGGAATATAGAGAGGTGAAAGAGACATATAGACTGATGAGGTAGTGAACCAAAAAGCTAATATGTTCTCCAAATAGATATATATATATATATATATATATATATATATATATATATATATATATATATATATATATATATATATATATATATATATATATATATGTATATATAATATAGATATTTCGGCAGGTTTCTATATGTATAACTAGTTATAGAGAAGTTATCTTACTGAACAATAATTGCAATAGAAATTACAGAGCTCGAACTCTGTTGTCTCGGTATGTCAATCAAATGGCTTATTTGTGAGAAGCACATAGAGCGGCGCAATGGCAATTAAACAAGGCGACCGAAACCCATTAAAATGTTGAGCGAGCCATTTGAGCAGTCTGCGGCATTGCTTTTGGCCCAAAAACTAGGCAAAAGTCGAAAAGATGCCGAAAATAAAGAAAAACTTAGCAGACTAGTGTCTGTGTATGAGTGTCTGTGTATGAGTGTGTGTGTGTGTGTGTGTGTGTGTGTGTGCGAAAGTGCGCACAAATATTTTCAATTACAAATTGTATTTTTCCGTTTAGATAAGCAAAATTTATGGCAGTTCCAGCAGCTCAGGCCAAACAACTGCTTGCAGACGCTACACCCAGGCCATCACTACTCGCTCGCTCGCTCTCTCTCTCTCTCTCTCTCTCTCTCTCTCCCTCTCTCTCTCTCTCTCTCTCTCAGTTGCCATTCAATGGCTTTGCCTTCGATCGTCCTGCGGCAACAAACACTTTTGCGCTTCGCCGGCGACGCAGTTGTAAACAAGGCTGCAACACTGAAGAAGAAGAAGAAGAGAAAAGAAAAAGAACAAAATCAGAAAGAACTAAAAAAAAAATCTTGAAAAAAAAAGACGTAAAAGGAGCAGCATTGGGCAACAGCAGACGGCGAGCCGTTCGAGCTTAGAGCCAACGACGCCAAGCGGCAAAAAGCGAGCCGCCAGTACGTAGAAAAACTACGGAAAAGATGAAATGACGTACAGATTTACAGAGTATTTTCTTTTACGTGCTTTTGTGGCGCCGCCAAATGTCACGTACGGCAGACACCGAGGCGCAGGTGGGGCAAGCTCTGCAAATATGAAAGTGTGTGTGTGTGTGTGTTGGGGGGGGGGGGGGGCGTGCTACATCGCTAGAATGCTTGGCTCATTCTATTTTCGGTCAGCCCCAGACATGAAATGCAATGCGAGCAAAATGCCTCACAACTTATTACAAATGAAGACTCGACAAGGCCACGTTTTGCCCCCAAACTCCAAGAATTGGCCACAATGCAGTGGCTCCAAAAATTCATGACACGCCCAGTGGACAGCGGTCAACCACCCGCCCAGTGCCCAGCGTCAAGCGGCAAGCGCCAAGCGCCCATCGTTCGTCGTTCGTTGTTCGTTGTTCGCAACGATTTGGTAAGAAAAGTTTTCACTTGGCTTACGGCCACAGTACGCAAAATGCTTGCACTTCAAATTGAATTAGAGTGAATATTTTGGAAGGTGGAGCTGGAGCTGGAGCTGGAGCTGTGGTGCTGACAACGTGGTGCTGCTGGCTGACAAAAGGTGCGGGTGCACAAAAAAAAAAAAAAAAAAAAAAAAAAAAAAAAGTTTACCATCAACGTCTGTGGCATATTAAAAACCGAAATGTAGTTAAAGTTGAAGGTGTTGCAGCAACGATTGGGCGGGGCATCCGCAACGCCTGCACATGGCACGTTTGTCGCTGTCATTTGCTTATTTTTATTATTTTAATGTTTTATTGATATAGCGCGTATATTGTGTATGCATATGTAAGAGTTTTCAAATATATTTAAATTTCCAATCACGTGCGTAGCTCACAGACGGAAATGACAGACAATAGCTGCCAGAGAAAGAGAGAGAGAGAGATAGAAAGAGACAGAGAGAGAGTTAAACACTTTGGTTACATTAAAAAACTCTTAACACGATCGTTTCTTAAATGTTATTAATCAATTATTGATCAGCCAAAAAGTTACAAATGTCATTTATTGAATATATATATACATACATATGTATATATGCGTATTTATGGGCATGCAAAGTCTTTTAGCCTGCCCATAAAATCTACATTTCAGTGAAACATCAAATTGAGCAGAGTCAATAGAGATATCGTCATTCTATCTGTTGCCACATCTTCGGCTTTGTTTTGTGTTATAAATAAAACATACGAAATACGATACGTTGATTTGTTGATGTGCTATTTGAGAGCATTTACGTATGTAGATTGATGCCCATATATAAGAAGAGTGGGAGGAAGAGGAGCTGTTGCTGTTACGATGTTCCGTATATGTATATATATATAATAGTTGTGAGAGTCTTTTGGCTAAGCTGTATACGATATAGGCGAGGGACTATATATACAATCAATACGATATGAGTACGCGTCTTTCTGTTACGATGTATGGGAACTCTTGGTGATACGATATTGATGATGACATTTGGGAAAGACATTCTCTTACGATATTAATCATATACACGACATATGTGAGAGTCTTCATTATAATGATACTATATATACGACATATGGTGTTCTGAAATGTTATTCACAATAAATACGATATATATGAGAGTCATTTTAATACGATATTGAATATCTGGAATATTGACAATGTATACTAAATATGCATGCAAGAGTTGTTCTATGATACGATATATAAGAAGGCCTTTCTATTACGATATTGACAATACATGCGCAATATGTTATTCTGATATGATCTTGAGTATATGTCATGTATATGTGTGCATCTTTTTGTTACGATATATGTGAGCGTATTATATGAGATATGTGCAATATATGCGATATGTAGAAGAGTCTTGCTCATACGATATAATCATGTGAATGTATTCTGTGACCGTCACGAGTTCAACCGAAAGAAATCACACTCTCTCGCTCTAAGCTTCGGGCTTCGGTTCTTTTCGGTTTGCATTTCGGCTGAGCGCTTCGAGCTATTCGTGTGACGCTCTTTTCACGAATACCGTTTAGGCGGCGATACGAGCATAACCATATAGCTTTGAGAGTCTATGCAAACACACATGCACTCGTTTACGAGCCGATGCATTCGTATACTCACTGAGATTTTTCTTACAGTGTGCGACATTGAGAAACGCTCAACAGAAATTTAGCAAGCTCTGACTCTGTATATGAATACGATATATGTAAGAGTTCTGGTAATACGATTTTGTACCATATATACGATATATGAGCAAGTAATTCTCTTAAAATACATGTAATGCTTTTTTCCATACGATATTGAATTTATATATTTATCTTCGAAATACGATATATACATCATATTATAACTGATGAAGAGTTTATTTTTTTATATTTATTATTTTTTTATTTATTTCATTTATATATTGCAAATATACCCCATTTAAGTTAATTACAGGATATTCGAGTGTGGCTAAAGTATTTAAAAGTTTTCCAAAGACACATTTCAACTTGTAGTTGGCATCATCCATCGCTGGGGTAAACAGCGGCAAATGCTAAGTTAATTTTCATTTGCCACAAGTGTGTTGCGTAAGCAAGCGACAGGCAGACTAGTGTGGCTACAGTGAAGCCTGCAGTTCAGCAAACATACATTATTTGCTTTTGCTAGCACTTTTACGCAACCTGATGCGCGACTTAACAAATTGCTCACACTTTCTGACTCTGGGAACTGGGAATGGAATCGTTTTTAATGCGTTCTTAATTAGTCTCGATGCAATTATATTCGAGTGTGGGTGTGCGTGTGGGTGTGGGTGGATGAATGAATGTATGTGTGCGTGTGTGTGTGTTTGCGTGTGCTGCTGCTGCTGCTGCTGCCAATTTTGTGGCACATTCGATATTTACAATTGGCCGCATTACTTGAGTTGCAGTTGACTGGCGGATAAGGGTCCCTTAGCCACAAGTGTGGCGCCACTTGGCAGCAGTTGCTGTTGCAATTAGTTGCTTGTACTTCATGTTTGTGTGTGTGTGTATGTCGATAAATCCGCAGCTTGCTCAATGTTGAGCGTTTTAATTGTTTGCCATTTGTGTGCGGGCTGTGCGCTGGCAAATGGCAAGTTGCAAGTCAAAGGAACAGCTTATGCCACCTTGCAGCAAGTTGATATTTTTCTCCCACTCTCTCTTTCTCTTCCTCTCTCTCTCTTTTTTTTTCAGCATGCCAAAAGCTGTAAGTTGGCATACACTGATGCATATGCCATGTGTACTTATATTCATATCCATATCCATATCCATATCCATATCCATATCCTTGTGCTGCAGCTGCAGCTGCCGCAAATTGTGGCACGACTTGTGGCATGCTCCACTTTTATTAACTTTTTAATGCAGCGTTGCCAGAGAAGTCATAGCTAACACCCCGCACAGCTCCGCACTGCTCCGCACAGCTCCATTGCCTCGCATTGCATCCGTCTCTGTTGAGTTCGGTTCAAGAGTTTTGCTAGCTTTTATAAGCTCATGTCTAGCAGCTGCTGGTGGTTCAGCTCCGGTTCCTGTACCCTCTAGCCTCCCCTCTGTCATGCTACTAGTTCCAGCTGCTAACTTCCAACTCTCTCTCCATCTCTCTCTCTCTCGCTCTCGCTCTCTCGCTCTTATTGTGCTGGCAGCTCCTGTTTAAGCTCGTGAAGTAGTTTCTGTGGCATTTTTGGTGGCTTTTGGCTCATCCTTGACATGCAAATGCCTTAGCTACTGCTTTTTCAGCTGCTGCTGCTGTTGCTGCTACTGCTGCTGGCTCTTCACGGTGCTTGCTTTATTGGTTGGTAAAAACTTTTTGGCCGAATTAATTACATTTTATTGGGCTGCAGCCCTTTTTGGCCGGATGAAGATGTTGCTTTCTTTTCCATTTTTCTTTTTTTTGCCTTTCCTTGTTTTGGGCAGCGAAATTCCAGTGTGCAGTCAAGGGTTAAGGTTCATCTAATCATAATAATAACTTGATGCGCCCAAACGAAATATAAAAAACAACAACAAGAACAACAAAACAATAACAATAACAATCCGTGCAACAACAACAACTGAGAGTCATCAAAAACATGCAGCTGAATTCGCTGAGCGCTGTCAGAGGCTGCGCGTTGCGAAGCTGTTAAAATGCATTTTATGACTTTCAAATACGAAAGCTCGTAAAAAATGTGCCACAAAATGTTGCGTGGCAGCAGCAGCAGCAGCAGAGCCACGAGGCATGAGGCACGAGGCACGAGTCAACTCGCTTCCAGCTAGTTGCGGTATTGACATAAAACGCCAGGCAACCAACAATCAGGAAAACAAGTACTTACTGCGTCGACACCAAATGCGCGTTTTTATGGCTAATCAAACCTTTGCCACAGACAAACAGACACATGGACGAACGGACGAACCGACTCACTGATGGACTGACTGACAGACAGACAGCAGCAACAGCAACAGCAACGACTGATAAAATAACACGTTTCCACTGTCATGCAGCAGCAGCAACAGCTGCAACATCAAGAAATCGAAAAAGATTTTTATACAAAATATTGAAACATCTTTTTTTTTTTATTATTATTTTTTTTTATAATTAATAAAATCCATATTCAATATTTAAATAATAATGACTGCAAATATATTATTCTTATTTTTTTCTCTTTAAATTTGTTTTTTACAATTTTTATTTTTAATTATTATATATAATTGAAGTATTTCAAAAAAATGTTAAATAATTTTAAATATAAGTGTAAAAAATAAATAATAAAAATAAATCAATTAAAGATAATATTTGTAATAGTATATATTTGTATAAAATATTATTATTATGCTTTTATAATATTAAATCAATAAAACAAATTAATTGTTTATTATTTCATTCATTATTTTTATAAAATTTTTTACTATAACAATTATTTTTAACAATTATTTAGTTTTATTTATTTAAAATCATTTTCATATCGTATATTTCATTTTTAATATTTTTTAAATTATTTTTGAAATATTTCAAATATATAAAAATGTTGAAATCTTAATTATAATTGTTAAACGAAAAAAAATAATAAAAACATAATATACAAATTTGCGAAAAAAAAAAATGTTTTTAAATATATCAATTACAAATGTTAAAAATTGTGAAAGAAATTAAAAACACAAAAAAAAAAAAAAAAAAAATAGAATTACAAAATTAAAATGTTCAATATTTTTATGAATTTTTTCAGTTCTCAATTCAGCTCTCAATATATGAATATTGAAATGAAATGTTCATTTTCAATACAGTATTTAAAAAATACCAAAACGTCTCGATCAGTCAGCTCAGTGCCTTAATAGAAAATTGCAGTAAATTATAAATGTCATCAACTGAAAGCACGCACATATAAAAGGCTATACACATCGACATTAATGTCACGATGAAAACGTTAAAACCGAACCGAAAATTATGGTCAAAAATAATGCGAATAGCGCGTTGCGGCTGTCAAGTGAAAAATCTGTGTTTTAAAACTCTGTTGATAAAGCAGCATGTGTTTGTTTACAGCTATGTTTATGTGTGTGTGAGAGAGAGAGAGAGAGTGTGTGTGTGTGTGTGTGTGTGGAGTGTCAGCTGTTTATGATGCGTTTACGACACGTAACAGGACACGCACACGCGCCAGAGATTGGGACAGAGCCAAGGCGCACGCAGCGGCAGCTGAGGTAACAGCAGCAGCAGCAACAACAGCAACAACAGCAACAACAACAACATTCCCATCGTTAAAGGCGTCCCGGAGTGGGGCCCACAAGCTCGTAAAACTAACGCGTCCCGAACTAAAATAATAGTGAGACCGATTGCCGTTTCTTTCATTGTTGTTGTTGTTGTTGTTGTTGTGATTGCAAAACACGCAAATTGGGGCGGGGCCTGAAGGGCGCCCAACAATTCGGCAGCCGGCGCCAGGCGCCTAATAATAATAAAGCAAAAATAAAATATAAAAAATCAAAAACAACAACAACAAACACATGTAGGGGAATAGGAGCGGAGAGGAATTTATTTGATTGCGTTTGATGCTCGTAAAAATCAATGAAAACATTTTCCGAACAGCCGCTCTGAGCCACCTTTGCAAATCTCTGTCAGCTCCACCTACACAAGAGTCGAGCGCCAAGTTTTAACTCCTTCGGCTCACACTGCTCGCATATTGTTGTTGTTGTTGTTGTTGTTGTTGTTGTTGTTGTTATTGTTGAAGCTATTCCAATGAAATGCCGTTGAAAAGTTTTGAGCCAAGTTTCGTATGAAATTTGTAACAGCCTCAAAACAAACTATAAAACTCCAAAAGTTTGAGTTTCTTTGAAACTGTTTTTAGTTTTTAGCTGTTTGTTGTTGTTGTTGCTGTTGTTGTTGCTGTTGTTGTTGTGTTTTTTATGTTGTAGGTAGTGAGCGAGAGAAAGGAATGTGTTTGATGCCAGTTAATTGGATTAACACTGAAGATGCGTGTTGTCTATGCAGCTCTCTCTCTCTTTTTCTCGCTCTCTCTCGTTCTCTGCTTCTCTCTCTATGTCTGTGAAGTGAAATTCGATTTATGACCAAAATGATTTAATTGCCAAAATGCCAAAGAAACTGCAGCGGACAATGGGCTTGGGTTGCCTGGTTGCCTGTGTCTGGCATTTGATCTACTAAATGAACGCCTTGAAAGCTTTTAGTGCTCAGCAGATTAAGTGGCCAAAAAAAATAAAAACAACACACAAAGAAGAAGAAAAAACTTTGTTGCTGTTTGCTTTGACAGCCATTTCGTAAAAATGTCCAAATAAAAACTATTTGAGTTTTTCGTTGAATAATAAATCAAGTGAATAAATCTGACTAGAGCATCTTTTAAGCTGCGATGGAAAATAAATAACAAACGGAATTCACGTAGAAATTATTTGATAAAAATAATTCTAAATTAGACTTAAATATAAGGTATAATTTACCTGCTCAAATTTCCCATTTATGAATATAAAACTAAAGAAATATATACTATAAGTCATATTACAAATTAATTAGTTATTTTGGAATATTCATTTCCACTCATTTAAAGTCACTTTTTACTTATTTATTGTAGCTAATAGTAATTAAAATTAGAACAACGTTTTGCAGATTTTCATTAGCTTTAGCTACGATGAGAGGCTTTTTTTGTACCTAATTTTGGCATCGACATTTCATTGGCCTCTTCAGTGTCCGAGTCAGGATATGAAAATGATATGAAAACGAAGTGAGCTGCATAAATATCAACATTAAGTCACAAAACTGCCACAGTTCATAAACAGAACTAGCTGAGATCCAATAATGTTCATTGCTTAGAAAAGTTTAAAGTTCAATTCAAAATAGTTGACTCTCAGCTCCACTCCCTTTCCCTCCCTCCCTCTCTCCCTCTCTCACTCTCTCTATCTTACACTCTTTAGATATTCTTACTTTTCCATAGAATTGTCTTTAATTCACGTTTTAAATACGTTTGCTTTTAATGTAATTTGATTTGTGTCGCAGCTATTATTAGTTAGAACTTAAGCTCGGCTTATTGCCCGAGTTACATGAGCCAAGGCAACCTGAATCAAACCAACTCGAAAGTAATTGAAGCTCAACTGCTCAATTTTCATAAAAATGGATTCATGTTGTTTCAAATTTGACGCAATTTGTGGAAATTATGTTTGCGTTGTGCCTGCGAAGAGGTTGGGCTCTGGATAGGTTTTTTTTTTTTTTTATTGTTGTTGTTGTGCTGAAATTTCAGGTATTTCGCTGGTAAAGCGCATTCCCGCAACCGCCTTGTTGTCAGCTTACACATTTTTGCTGCTGTAATTAATTAAAGTGGCCAGGATGGAAATTACTGGAAAAATGGAAAACTGAGTAAAGTGGAAAAAGGACGACCCCATGTCCTTAACTCAAGTGAATCAAAGTTCAACCAGCTTGTCTGGTAATTTGATCAGCGACTTTGTTGTTGTTGTTGTTGTTGTTGCTGCCGTTGCTGCCATTGCTGTTGCTGTTGCTGTTGCTGTTGGCTTTGTTTAAAGGACATAACACAAATTGTTGTTGTTGCTGTTGTTGTGTTTGTCCACATTGTCGAGCATTCGCCGGGCTAATAACTTGGCTAGCTAGCCGAGCGAACGGTCGAATGGTCAGGTCAGCTCAGCTCTGCACAGCTCAGTTTAGTTCAGGTAAGGCTCACGGGGCTTCAGCCAATTGGCTTTCGCCTTTTGCATATGGCAAATGGAATCCCATGAAATGTAAACGTGGCTCAAGTTGCCTTGCCTTCTATGTGTGTGTGTGTGGGTGTGTGCAACGAAATAAAATTAGTTCAATGAGCATTTGTGCAATCAACTGATTTTAAACAACAACAAAAAATTTTTTTTGGGGGGCTGTAATCGAAGTTGAGCAGTTGAGCAACCCTTCATGGCCGAAAGGGTTGTTCCCCGGATTGTGGCAAATAAATTTCACACATATTTGCACACTCATATGTGAGTGTGTGTAGACGGCAGTGCAAGTGTGTGTGCGTGTGTGTGCAGTCAATAACTTTTGCTACAAGGTCGTCAGCGTCTTGGTTGATTGTACTGGAAGGAATAAAGCGAGCCGAGTGCCTCCGCGACCCAAGCCCATGGCCACGGCAAGCATATGAAAATGCCATGTTATGTATGCTTAATTTTGTCGAGCGCAGAGAGAGAGAGAGAGAGCTAGAGAGAGGGGGTGGGGTTGGGCATTGGGTGGCAACTGAAGCTATCTGCATGTAAACAGGCCCAGGACAATGCCAGCCTTGCACGTGACTCATGAGGTGGCTTACGGTTAAAAAAAAAAAAAAAAAAAGGGTTGCCTGTGGGTCTTCACCCACACACACACACACACACACACACATGCTATTGGTTATTTGTGGGACTTCAGGAAATTTGGTTGCCCGGGCGATTATTGCATCACAGATCATTGGACAACAATTGTAAATTGATTAGAGCGACAAACTTGGCCATTTGTTGGGTGTGGATAGGTGAGAGGGGAGAGGGGGCATGAGTCATGCTGCAGCTGAAGCCGTGAACGACACAATATAAGCATGGAACTACTTCATTGAAGCTGTCTACTCAACTTTTTAAACTCTCCGGCTTTATGTTTTAAAATTAGACTTTAACATTTGCCTAGTCTCTCTCTCTCTCTCTCTCTCTCTCTCTCTCTCTCTCTCTCTCTCTCTCTCTCTCTCTCTCTCTCTACACACACGCACGCCCACACAGCCACGCCCATTCATATTTGATGCCAATATGTATATAGAGCTTCATAATCATCTTGGCAATATCATGATTGCGTTTGATTATCATTGCGTGCCACATTCATTGCGCTGCCTTTGCTTGCTTTAGACATTTTTGTCAATTTGCTGTGAACTCGCGTCATTTGCAAGCGCAGACGAAATGGAAGCAGGTGGGCGGGCCAGAGGTGGGCAATGTGGGCAAATGGCAAAGGCAGCAGCCAGAAGGAATGTTAGTCGCATTTGCTACAACACGATTTGCTTTAACTGCCAAGGTTTCACAATGTCGTCGTCTGCTCGAGCACAGAGCACAGCCAAAGCAAAGTTAACCCATACCAAAGAGCATCACACACACACACACACAGAGGGGTATATCTTATTTATTTCTATTTTTATATGTCACACACGGCAAAGCAGGAGCCACACGCATTTTATTTTGCTGCGCATTTTCACTCCTTTCTTGTTGGCAAGCAGCTTCTGTCTCCCCCGACTTCTGCTCTGACTCTGGCATCTAGTTCACCTTTAACTTTTTTTTTGTATACCCTGAACCCATTGAAAATGCGAATTCAGGGTATAATGGTTTTGTGAAAATGTGTGTAAGGAGACATCGCAGACTCCATAAAGTATATATATTCTTGATCAGCACAAAAAAATAAGTTGATGTAAGCTCTGTCCGTTCGTCAGTCGAGATCTCAAAAACTACAAAATCTAGAGAGCTGAGGTTTCACATGAAAACTCGTATGTTAAGCAGTAGGAGTTTATTTTGTCTTCTTTTTTTTTCGATAACTCATCCCATATGCAAATTATCGATAAAAAAATCGAAAATTCATTTACTTCTTTAACGTTTTTTTTAGCGTAACTTCCACACCGGTTTAGCTAGAGACTTGAAATTTGTATATTTATATAGATATTATGGATACGCAGATGCCACGCCCCTTCGTTCATATAGAAATGGAGTTAAAAGCGTCCAAATTGTAGCCCGACCCAGCCCCAAGTCACGGCAGCAATTGCGCGGTTAGCAGAGCGCGCGCTTAAACGTGCATAAAGAAGAAGATTAGTTTTTTGCAGGGTATCTCGTAGTTGAGCCGCCTCGACTAGAGCCCTCTTACATGTTTTCTTTTTTCTTGCGTTTTCTTTTCTTTTCGTCCTTTCAGCTCCTTTGGCATTTTGTACACGGGCACGACATTCTCCCAATTGTGTTATAAATTCAAAAATGAATAACGCACGTTTGCCTGTGGTTTAAAATTCTATTTCATTTTATTGCCATTGCCTCTCGCCTCTTGTCTGTTCGCTCTCGCCTTGACTCTGCACAGTCCAGGTTGGTGCGAGCTGTGGTTCTAGCTGCTGCTGGCATTTGGTTTTTTCATTGCCTTTATGAAACGCTTTCACTTTTTTTCAACTGTCTTCACTCTATATTATTCTATATTCTCTCTGTCTCTCTTCCTCTCTCTCTCTCTCTCTTTCTCTCTTTAATTTTTGTGTGACTTAAATGGCACACATTTGTTCTATTGCTCTCGTTCTCGGTCTGCCAGCACATTCGCTCAATTAAAATATTTTTGCGACAGACTCCAAAAAATGTCCAAAAACTCACGAGATCCGGGCTATACTCTTCTCTCTCTTTCTCTTTCTTTAACTCCCTCTCTCTCAGGTAGCATTGCCTTTTGTGTGCCAAGTTTTTATTTTTGTGAGTGTTTTTGTTAAAGCTGCTTAAAGAGTTTCCATTGCCATCGAAGCGCGCATTCTGCGGTCTGCCCTGACATTTCTTTTATGACCTCTGCTCAGCTCACTCACTCACTCACTCTCTCTCCCTCTCTCACTGTGTGTGGCTTTATTTTTAGCCCAGAAATTGATTTATTAGCCCAAAGCCTCACACTCCTAGCCTTTTTAAGTGCCTCAGCTCTGAGCTCCGCTTTCGGAGCAGTTGGCGAACTAGTTCCAAAAAGCAGCCATGAAATGTTGGCAATTGGCTTAGGCTTAATCTGATGAATGATGCAGCTTTACATACATACATATATAGTGAAACATTGCTCGATTATGAAATGTAAAAAGCATATTGGCTCGTCTGCATATTTTTATGTACATATATGATTGTCAGACTCTTCAAAATTTGATAATGAAGTCGCATACTCTATCGATGAGCCAAGAAAAATAAATTGCAAGTCCTGTCGGTAGGCGAGGTGTGCCGAAAAATATTCTATACTTTGCTAAAATTTTTAAAATCATATATAATTATATGCACGCCTGCTGAGGGCGTGGCAACTGACAAGGAAAAGGCGCGCTTTAAAGTTCGGAATTCAAATTTTTACAATCTACTCTTAACTATCTCCATCCGTATATATGTCTGTCAAATCGAGCAAAAAATATATCTTATAATCATATATCTATATCTGGAGCTTTGAAATTTAAATAATACAAATAATATCAATATTAAAAAATTAAAAATATAATATCAACAAATAAAAATAAAAAATAATAATTTAAAAAAATATTTAAAAAATAATAATAATAATAACAAATATAAATTAATTATTCCAGATTTTTTACTCACTGCATTTCAGTTTGCCAGAGTATATTGCAGTCAGTATCATGCGCCTGCAATATTCTTGTTTATTATTTTCGATATTAGTTCTGCAATTGCTCGAAATGCTCATCAAAATGTGTGATAAGAGTTCAATCTAGACATTGTCAGTTGATGTCAGCTTTGATTGTGCTTTCAGTCATTCCATTTGCATGTGCTCAAAGAGTTAATTCAATTGTAATGAGAGCTCAAGTCTCAATTGCCAGTCCAATACGAGTCCTGGACAGCTATTATAGTTCATATAAACAAATATCTGACAAACGAACTGCCAATTTCACATTTTAGTTATCGACAACTAATTGAGATGAATCTGTTCGACAAACATTCAATTAGCCATGGAAAGTCACAAAAAAATTGACTCTGAACTTTAAAATGTAAATGTGTGTGTGTGTGTGTGCATTTGACAGGCACTGTAGTTAGTATAGCATATACATATATATAACTCAATTTCTTACGCTTGATAAAACATTTGCATTCCACATGCAAATTTCACTTTGATGAGTTTTTCATTTTCATTTTCGTTTTCATTTTATTTATTTATTTTTTGTTGCTACTGCTGCTGCTGCTGCTGCTTATTATTATTCCCTTTCATAGTGTATGCCAAAAGTATACGCATGCTAATTAAATTGTATTTTCTTTATATATTTTTTTTTTCATATATACCTACATATATTATATATCGCACTCACTCACTCTATCTCTGTCTCTTTTGCTCTCTATGATTACAGCATTTCCATATTTATAAGCAGCCAAGCGGCCAAGCACTTTGAACTGAACATTTTTTTTGGAAATTGAGCTTTTCGACCTGCTGCTGGTAAGTTCAAGAAAATACTGTAAATAGAGCGACCCACATACATACATACATACATATATGTATGTTTGTATATATGTGGAGGCGATTATCTTGTCGTCTCTCTGTGTGCACTTTGTTGATTTTACCGTTTTATCAAAGAACATCACAACAACAACAACAACAACAGCAAATGAAACTTATTGGAATTTGAAAATGTCGACATTGACATGCGTTGAAAGCGTTGTCAGCTTCGATAGGCTCGCTGCTCCCCAATCTCATCTAGTCAGCCCCACACACTCTCCACTCTCCCTCACTCTCTCTCTCTCTCTCTCTCTCTTTGGCTTAGCTGCCCAGTGCGTGTGTTTTTTTTATTTTTTTATATCAGTTTTATTGTGTTTTATGTCGCAGCAAAGTCAACCAAAAAGCGGCTTAAAAAAATTCAAGAGCAACAATCCAAAAGATGCGTATCATGTGGCTTTTATGCGGCTGCCGCTAGCATTGGGCATGCCCATTCTCCCACTCTCCCTCGCTCATCCTCTCTCGCTTCGTCTTTCTAGCTGTTTAGCTAAAGATTTTTATTTTATTTTTCATAAATTGTCGCTGGACAAAAGTTGAGAAGCTGCAAGCATTCATTTTTTGTATTTCCCATCTCTCTCTCTCCCTGTCTGATATGCATCTCAGCTGTGAGTTGTTGTGCGTGTGTGTGTGTGTGTGTGTGTGTGGTATTTTATTGTCATTGTGGCTTTTTGGGGCTCGTTGACTGCCTTTTTTTTTCTCTTCTGCTGGCTCTTGTTGTTGTTGTTGTTGTTGTTGTTATTGTGGGGCAGCTCTCTTTTGTTAGGCTCAAGTAAATCAGTCTGTCGTCTGAAAACACACACACAGAGATACATATTTTATATACATTGATGCACAGATAGATTCAGAAATGTATTCGTAATTGCGTGCAGAGCGCGCCAGCTGCCTTGCCGACGACGCCGTTTTGTTTATGATTTGTCAAGATTTTAATCCCCGAAAATGTGTTTTAAATTGCAGCGCCTACGATAAGAATTGGGCCAGACAGTTCACAAGTGAGTGAAAGAGAGAGGGTGAGAGAGAGAGAGAGAGGGAGCGTGAGGGAGCGTGAGGTAGCTGCAGTCAACGGCAAATGCATAAAATGAAAGAAAAAGAAAACAAAAACAAAAACCTGAAATTGTTGTTGGCCAACGAAAAGTGGGGAGAGGGGAGGGGGATGGTCTGTGTAGACGTGAGGCTGTAGCAACGAGACAGACATATGGCAACCATAATTTGAAAGAAAGACTGAAAGAGAACTGACTGCGTGGGGAGTGCTAATAAATTCACCTTTTACCACAAAATATTGCCAACATTTGCAAAAGACAAACAGCTAAGCCCAGTATATACACTCGTGTGTGTGTGTGTGTGTGTGTGTGTGTGTGTGTGTGAGCTGTAATGTGTGGGCGGCTTGGCAACATAAATCTATCTACAGTAACTGCAGCTACTCTGCCCTCAAGCTCACATTCGCACTGCTGCCTGGCTGACTTCTGATTGAGGCAAAGCATCAAGAACGCGTTGTACGTCCGTCACCATCTCCAACTCCAACTCCATCTTGGCATCTGTCCTGCCATCCGTCCTGCCATCCGTCTGTCCGTGCGTCCGTCTGGGTGTTGATTTTTGTCAACCTAATACAAAGTGCAAACAAAATTTGTGTTGGCATTTGGTTAGATTTGCCATTGCTTTGCTTGTCTCTGTTTTTTTTTTGCTTGTTTTTTTCTTTTTCACATTTTTTTTTTTTACGCCTTAAAAGCAGTGGTGTGCGTGTGTGTTTGATTGCAAGCTAAGCAAGAAGAAGATTTTTATAAGTAAAAGCCATAGTATGGCCAAATATTTCTGGCATTCAGTGTAAATGAAAAATACGACACGAGCTTAAATTGAGAAAAATGGGAGGTGGCAGAATCAGCGATAAAGCTGCAACATAATGAGATAATTGAAGAAATCTGTCAAGCAAAGAGCTGCAATAAAAGCTAATTATTATTATTTTCTTTTTTTTTTATTTATTTAATTGTGATATTTAAGAATATAATTGGTTCAGCGTATAATTGGCAAAAATTATATTGAGAAATTCAGAAAAACATAGAGAGGGAGAGACTGAGAAATGGAACTGAGATGAAGGGCGCTCTAGTATGGAATGGTGCGATTGGGAGGTATTGCTGATACACATACAGATTCCCTTATATATATGTATATTTAGAGTATGAAATGAGAAATCAGAAATCCTATTATGATACAATTTAATGAAAACAAATGTTAAAATTTTAAATATATTTCAAATTCCAAGTCTTTTTCATTAAACCCAAAATATGTTAAGAATCGGGCAGTTAGAAATAAATTGCAAAAATAAATACTAAATAAATTTGTATGAAAAATAGAGAATATCAACAACTTACACAATTTATTTGCCATTTAATATTAACAAACAAAAAATGATTACAAAATTTATATATAGATATATGTCTTTAATTCCAGTTAAAATTCGAAATAAATTTCTCTAAAATATTCGTTGCATAAAAACAATTGCAAATTTATTTATTAAATGCAAACTTGGACAATTTATGACAATAGCCTGAGACTGAAATGAATACATTCATTCATTTATTCACTTGACGCAGTCAATGTGTGTTGCATAGAAATGTAGGGCTTTATTAATTAATTGTTTTGCTATTGCAGCTGTTGTTGCTCTCAATTTGTGGCCTACATTTCGTATTGCAATTGCTCGCAAGCTGCTGCTTCGCGTTTGCCAAAACTTCCACTTGAGCGGGCCACTTGCAGCTAGAGTGCAACACCAACAAGAGTGCAACAAGAGCAACAACAGCCAATGCATGTTAATTAAAGTCATTACGTTGAAGGATGCCTGAATGCAGGGAGTAGGGGAGCAGTAGAGCTGCAGAGCAGGAGGCGGGCAGCAGGGTGCAGGAAGCCGGAAGCTGGCAGCTGTGTTGCTGTGGTGGTGCAGCGATGCTAGGGCATTGGGGCGCTACCGGCAATCGGCATGCCACAAATGAATTGGGCGTCTGGCAGCATTGCTCGATCCCTGTTTTGGCCAGCATTACGGCAACCATTTCAATTGGCCCGCCAAATTGGCCAATTTTCATATGCATGATGCGTTAGGGCTCAAGGCGAAAGCGAACTGTCGAATGTCGAATGTCGAATGTTGAATGTTGGATGTCAAATGAATGAGTGTGAGTGAGTGCAAGGATGTGTGAGTGAGTGTGTCGACTGAGTCGAGTGAGTGGATGTGGATGAGGCATGAGCGACGTTTGCCATTGACATCAATGAATTTTTGACTATGGCAAGTTGAGCTCTAGGTGGGAATGGATGGCTGGAATGGGGAGGGAGGTGTATGCAGCCGTGTGGCACGTGTGCGGCAACAAAGCATCGTTCATATGCCACATGCCACATGCCACATGCCACTCGACAATGGCGATGATGCCTTGCAGTTAGATTTTTGAACGCAGTCGCCTTCTAATGATGTGCAACACGCACAAAATGTGCTAATGAGTTGACAAGACTAAAAGAGCGATGTGGAGAGGGGAAGAGAGGGAGAGAGGGAGAGATAGAGAACAGCAACTAATGAGTTGTCACCTTGTATTGTTCAGCTCGAACCTGTTGCATTGCAACAGCATTGTTTACCTTCTGCTTGTATCTCAATTGGTTCTTGCTGCACATAATTGAATTGGCCAGCTGCCACCACGTATCCACAAGATACACGTAGCTACCAGATAGATATATATGTAGCTATATATAAACTGTGGCCTTTTAGCTTTGGCTTCAATTGCTGCTGCTGCTGCTGCTGCTGCTGCTGCTGCTGCAGCTGCTGCTGGATGAAAAAGTTTAATAAAACAACTTGAAATCATAGAAATAGCCTTGTCTAAATTGCTTTGCCTAAACGCCCACACACACACATCCATTCGCACAGTCCGAGTGGGAGGCACGCCCAGTCTGTCAGTGGGGCGGGCGGTGTCAGGCAATCAGGCCAAGTCTGAATAAAAAATTACTACCTGTGCACGAGTCCAGCTGAGCTGAGACTTGACTAAACCACATAAAAAAAAATAGCAATGAAAAAAAAAAAAACCTTATCGATTTAAACAAATCGATAATTGGTATATCGAAAATGCAATGTAATTCCAGCAAAAAGCTAATAGAGCAAAACTAATTTAGCTTTGGCTATTACATATTCCAGCTATTATAGCTTTCTTGAACTAGTTTTTGAACAGGCTTGAGTGTGATTGTGGAGAATGGTATTGTACTCAAAGGTAATTATAGGACTGCTAAAAATATGAAATATGAATTATATATGAAATATAAAATATAAAATAAAAAATATAAAATGTAAAATATAAAATATAAAATATAAAATATAAAATATAAAATATAAAATATAAAATATATAAATATAAAATATAAAATATAAAATATAAAATATAAAATATAAAATATAAAATATAAAATATAAAATATAAAATATAAAATATAATAAATATAAAATATAAAATATAAAATATAAAATATAAAATAAAAAATAAAAAATATATAATTTAAAGAAAAAAGAAACTGAGCAATTTCTTAATTTCTTTTAATATCTGAGCTAAGCAACAAGCCGATTCTATGCCTATGCTATATATACTACATATAAATTTATATAATATATCATATATATATATATATATATATATATATATATATATATATATATATATATATAGAAATCCCATGATTAGCTGTTTGTTCAATTGGCAATTGGTGTTTGCGAAGCGCTTAGCAAAAATCAATTTTCTGCAGGCAACTCAATTATGCTGTGGAAATTGCATGGCCAAAGCTAGCCATATTTTTCTTCTACTTCCATATAGTATATATATAGCTATATATGAGAAAAATGTTTTTATTATTTAAATTGGAAAAAATGCATTTGATCATTTGTTGAACATTTCTTTTACGCTATGGCATTTAGCTAGTTTCTGCTATTGGCCTTTAATTTTTACTTTATTTATTTCAATTTTTTTTTATTATTATTATTATTAATCTACGACATGGCCAAACTCAATCAGCCAAATCAAAATGTTGCCTGCAAATAAACGGCAATGATTGTTGTTGTTGTTGTTGTTCTTGTTGTGGCAGGCGGCCATAGACGACCGCAAACAACTCGTTAAAATTTTCATGTGAAATGCAATCGGCTAAAACAGAAAATGGCTAAACCCCCCTCTAAACAAAAAAAAGGCTACAAAACAGTGCCAAAATATAGGCAACAAAAAATGATTCGAATAAATGAAACAAATAAGCGCGCACACACGCATTCAGACACACAAAATGTTGTGGATGTTGCAAGGGCAAGAGGGGCAGCTGTAGGCAGGTGTAGGGACTAGGGCAGAGTAACAGGAGCCGGAAGAAGAGCAGGAGCTGGAACACGAGGCATAGGCAGCAGCCTAGAGAGCTGTAGCTGTATGCCATCGACCAACGCAATAGGTTCCAATCCATGGCCAGTAGAAAACCTAAAATGAAAACAAAAGCAAACACAACTAAACAACATTTTTGGCCATGGCACACGGCTATCAATTTGATATATCAATCAGCGTGGGATAAAAATGATTGCCAGTTGTGCTCGATGCCCGACAGACATTCCGCTCATCCTCTAACCGATTGTTGTTGTTTGTAGTTCGTTATTGCTGTGCATTGAAATCGAAATGCCTCAAAACGAAAAAAAGAAAGATGAAAAAAAAAAAAAAAAAAAAAAAAAATGAGAAAAACAACAACAAAAGGCATGCCGAACGCAAAATACTCTAGAAAGAAAAAGTAAAGCTTGTAGAGGCAGCAGATTCAGATTTAGCTGAATTTATTTGTGTACAACAAATTGCATAGCTGATTAATCAGTCCCTTTTGGGCCAACATGAAATTTGTGGCGAGTGCAACATGCGGTGGCATGAAAAAGATTTGCATGTTGTCAGCCAGCCGGAATTGCATTTGCCACTTGGCCTTGAGGCGGGCACATTGGGCACTGGGCCGGCTGCCTCAAGGATTAGCCGTGCTGCGGCTGGTTGGACGGCGAGTGTGAGTGGCTCATAAAGGCGATCTGCGCCCAGTGCTCTTCTGATTGATTTATGGCCACTGGCTCGTAAATGTGGGTGGGTGGGCCAGCGGGCCAGCGGGCAAAAGGATTAACAGCGGGTGGGTGCGCGGTCAAAAAGGAAGATAGAGCGGATCTCAGTTTCGGCTTTGCTATCAGTCACACACGCACGAGAAGAAGAAGAAGAAGCAGAAGCATGAAATGAATTGTGGAGCGCACGAAAGAGTGTTAATGGCTGCAACGACTATGAGATACCCTGTAAGAAGTTCGATGTTCAGTATGGAAGCAGTGCAGAAATTGAGAGAAGTGAACTTGGGCAGCTTTTCAAAAATATATTTAAATAAAATAAATATATTAAAAAAATATACAAATAAATAAAAATTATGAGAAAAATATACAAATTATATAAACAAATATTAAAAATAAATAAAAATAAAATTAAGACTGTTGAAAAGCGATATTATGAAATCTCTTTATAGGTTGATCAGTCAAACAATTGATTACAAAATCAAAATGTCATCGATAGTTTTATATAGATTACATCTCTCTCTCTCTCTCTCTCTCTCTCTCTCTCTCTCTCTCTCTCTCTCTCTCTGAATGAATGATTGAATGAATGACAATGGTGATCAGAACAAAACAGTTTAATCATTATTAATTAAGTGCTATACTTCAATAGGTATCAAATCATATGAAATTTGGCCACATATCTTCATCACATTTCCTTATCAATATGTGCATATATACCCACCCCTTGTCATTTCGCAGTTCGAGGGTATGAAATAACTCTGCCTGCGCTTGCCGCCTGTTAATAGCTTTAATGCTGTTTTATGGCATTCGTCGAGTGGACGACTGTGGAACTGGGAGCTGGTAGATGGGCGATGGGAACTGCTAACTGGCAACTGGGAACTGAGAACTGAGAACTGAGAACTGGGAAATGGCATGCCAACGCCAAATGTTTTACATGCGTGTTGTTGTTTCTATTGTTGTTGTTGCGGCGGCAACAATGTTTTGTTTGGCGGTCGCATAAATAAATTGGGATTGGAGTTTTCGCTGGCTCAGTGCCTGCTGCTTCGGTGCCGGAGCAAAGCTCATAATTCCAGCTTTTTTTTGTGGGATTTTGGCATGGCATGGCATGGCATGGCATGTCAGTCATGTGTCGTTCTGTTTCTGGCTGTGTTTTGGGCTCCGGCTATGATGCCCCCATCCATCCATTCATCCGCCCGCCCGCATGCGCATTCGTAACGCTTTCAATTCCAACGCTGATTAATGGCTTTGTTTTCTCTCTCTCTCTCTCTCTCCCTTCTCTTCTAGACGATGTGCGCTTGAGTGGACTACTCTTTCGCGCTCTTCACTTCGCCACTGGAGTCGATAACGATAGCGATAACGATAACCAAGAACGCCAGCGAATATTGCCGTTGCTCAGCGGAAATTAAAAAAAAAAAAACCCCAAAAAAAAAAAAAAAAAACAAAAATAAATAAATAAAAAATAAACAAAATAACGACAGCAGCAACATGTATCCAGGCAGCGCCAGCAGCACCGCCGCCGCAGCCGCAGCAGCGTCCAAATTTCAGAATCGATGCGCCTCGCCACAATTCGCCAGCTTTGCACCGCCACCGCCGGCCGATTATCCGCCACCCACACTGCAGCAGCAACAGCAGCAGCATCAGCAACATCAGCTGCAACAACAACAGCAGCAACAACAATTGCAGGCACAGACCACTGTGGCTGTGCACAGTGTACCCGGACACGGCTCCATGCGTCACATTCAGCGCAATCAGCTAACTATGAGCGGTCACGGCCATGGCCATGGCATGGCACATGGCCACGGGCATGGACACGGCCACGGGCATGGCCATAGTGGGCTGGGCATGGGCATGGGTGGCATTGGGCATGGTGCCGCCACGCTGGGCCATCACCATGGCCATCGCGGCGATCTAATCTTCCCGGACGATATGGACAGCATTGAGTTCTGCATGCCAGCGCCGCCCTCATCCTCCTCATCGTCATCGCAGCAGAATGGCGAGCTATTGCTGCTTCAAGGCGGACACGGCGAGCCCTTCACGGAGCGGCGACGACGCGGACACAGTCGTCGCAGCAATCACAAAATGGATGTCGAACAACAGGTGAGAGAACTAAAACAGAAAATATATAAAAATATTAAATATATATGCTGAAAGTATTTATGAAAAGAATTTTGTTGAATTTGTTTTATATTTTTTTAATACTAAAAAAAAAAATATTTGAAAATATTAAATAATTAAAAAAAAAAAAAAAGAAAACATTGATAAATACTAAAATTAAAATACAAAAATATAAAACTATTAATCATTTTTAATGTTTTCTTAAATAAAACAAAAATAAATAAATAAAAAATAAAAATGAATATATAAATTATTAAAGATATAAATAAAAAAATAAAGTAAATATATATTAATATTAAAAATATTAAACACAAATGCTGCAAATGCTTATGAAAAGATTTTGTAATTTTTATTGAATTTCTTAAAATATATTTTTTTTTACCAAGAAATTAAAAAGAAAATATTAAAAAAATGTTATATATATACATATTAAATTATTGAAAAATAATAATAATAATAATAATAATAATAATAATAATAATAATAATGAAAGATTTAAAAATTAAAATACAAAATTATGTTATTAATAAATTTTAATGTTTTCTTATTATTAAATAAAATAAAAATAAAAAAAAAATAAAAACAGAAATTATATATATTACTAATATTTTAATAAATTAATAAAAATATAGTAAATTAAACAAAAAGTATAGCAAGTCTGTTTTTAATGCAAATAAATACAAAAACTACATCATTAATTTTTAACAATAAATAAATTAAAATAAATACATATTAAAAACCATATCTCGCAAACAAATTGTAAATCGTTGAAACCCACAAACTTAGTTCACGTAATCAACCAAAATAAAATTCATATTCAGTCGCTTCACGCTCTGAGAAAAGTTCATTTGAACTATTCGTGTGACGCTCTTTTGCCGAACATCGTTTAGAGAGTGATACGATTGATCGTTCACTCAACGAGTCTCCACTGAGTGAGCAAATGACTTAAGAAGTTCCGAACGCGAACAAAGTCGTTGACGAACCGATGCATTCGCTTGCTCTCTGAGTTTTTGCTCAAAGTGTGAGTGGAAAACGCTTATTTTGCAGATATTAAGAAGTAGTCAACAGAAAAAAAAGTGCTTGAATGATTAAATATAGTATTTAGTGAGAAATAACAAATTCAGTATGTGGCTCTATTAAAGATGCCAGATACCAAGTGCTTCCTTCGCACTTTTACACTACTCACATAAAGTATTCACCTGATTAATTACCACTCGCCTATCGCTGAACGAAATTTAATCTGACGCTTTAATGATTTACAGGTCAAATGGTCACGCAAGAACATTGCAGCCACAATGGAGCGCTTTGAGCCCACCGCCACCGCCCAGTCCTCGTCATCCACATCGTCGCTGGACTATGGCTTTGCCGCTGGCGTCATGACGCCCAGCAGCAGCAGTGCCACGCCCTCGCATGGGGCTGGCTCAGCGGCTGGCATGTCATCCACGGCCTCGCTGCATGTGGCCTACAATGGGGGAGGCGCTGCAGGCGGTGCCAGTGGTGGGGCCATGGGCCCAAGTGGTTCGGCTGGTGTGGCAGCTGCTGCACCATTCAATCATGTCTACTCCTATGCATATTACGAGCCCGGCGCAGCCAAGTGCCATACAAATGTGCCCGCCCAGAGTCAGGGCAATGGACATCATCATGCACAGTCGAAGAGTCCGCCGCGCAACTCGATACGCGCTCTGCTGGCCAAGAGCTTCCGCTCGAAATCATCATCGCACAGCGGCCAGTCCACATCGTCGTCGCCCAGCGCCGAGGAGCGGGACAGGCACACGTATACCACACGCTACGGCACCACCGAGAATCTGTACGAGGAGGTCAGCGATCAGAAGATACGCAAAGTGCTCTCCGACAATCGCATTGCCACGTCCAGTGTGGGCAATGTGAAGGAGGAGTTGCGTCGTGTCCAGCACAATCATTTCCGTGTGCTGGACGAGCTCAATCTGTCGCTGGAGGCGCTCATTATGCCGCCCACGCCGCCCGACAACAGTCCCAGCCATGGAGGCCCGGGCAGCGCCAGCTCCAACGATGTGCAGCATGAGGCGCCAGCCACCAGCACCAGTTGCAGCAGCGGCAGCGGCAGCGGCAGTGGCAGCGGCAGCGGCAGCGGCATTGCCAGTGGCGCCGTTGGCAACTCCTCTTCCTCGTCATCCTCCGTGCAAGGCAAGAATGTGCTGAGCACGAGCCAGCGGCCGCGTCGCGGCGGTTTGCTTGGCGGCGCTGCGGCCAGCGCTGCGTCCAACTCTAGCTCGGCCTCCCATGCCAGCCTCGAGAACTTGTCGAGCACGCTGAATAGCATGGAGCTGAAGGATCATGCACACAGCAGCTGCATCAATCCGGAATTCGATGAGGGCGATCTCGATAGCGGCTTCAGTGGCAGCGGCAGCAGCAGCGGCGCCAGCTACAATGAGAGTTTGCGCTACTATAAGACGGCCACGCCCACTAGCCATAGCCATAGTCACAGTCACAGCCATAGCCATGGGCATGCCGGCCAGAATCCCACAATGATGCACAGCAACAGCAACAACAACAACAACAACAACAACAACAGCAGCATCAACAACAATGGCAGCAGCAGCAGCAGCAACACGTTGCCGCACAACTTGCGCAGCTGCCGCTCCTCAACAGCATCGGGCACCTCCACATCGAAGAGCAGCATGGCCAGCTGTGGCGAGGATCAGGGCATTGCCGGCATGGGCATGCCAATGGGCATGGGCGTTGGCATGAATATGGGCATGGGCATGCCAATGAACATGGGCATGGCCATGGGCATGGGCATGGGCGTGGGCATGGGCGTGGGCGAGATGACAGGAGGCGGCAGCTCAATGTCGCCATTCAATTATCCACGACGCTGCTCAGAGGATCAGCAGCGGTCGTCGGGACGTTCAATTGCATCCGCCACGGGCTCAGCAACGGGCGGCTCCATCTCAGCGGCCACCGGAGCGAAACCCAAAAAGAACTTCTGGACCATGAAACCGTGATGCTACAAAAAAGCCCTGCGTCACATATGCAAAAAATGGAGCATTGTTATGGTGAGTACAAATTGAAGAGAATATTTTGAGATTAGAGCAGCGGATTAGCTGCATGGAGGGAGGGATATGTGTTAAGGGATATGGATGCATATATATAATCCATATGATATATGATAAAAGTGAAGTTAATTTGTGGAATTCATGCATTGCTGTCAGCTTAGCTAAAGTTGAGCAGTTGAAGCTTTATGCACTCAAGTCTTCCAGCTTATCACATACAGTGGATCCTCGATTAACGAGCAACTCGGTTAACGCACAAGATGCTGCAACGAACGAGGATCCACTGTATGTATATATGTATACTCATTTGTTTTTATATTAAATGAAACATTTTATTTTGAGTAAATTTAGGCTCATTATGCTAGTTAAATAAAAATTTATTAAATATTTATTTACATAAATGAAAGGTGCGAGGATTTGAAGTGAATGTAGTGTGGCGACGATTAGCGAAAGCTATTTCCAAATATCAACTACAGAATATGAAACAAAATTGCTAGCTTAAGCAGAAATACTTTCAGAAATACTTTCAGAGTATTTCTAAGTATTTTTTTAAATACTTGCAATGGAGAATTACAACAGATTTTAATATATTTCCATTGCCGATGTACAATCATCGAACTTGATAATCCCACGCCTTTTATAAAGTCTCACACGAAGCCTGTTTACGTAGCAGCATTGTTGCCAGCTGCGACATGAGCTCTTCAAGCTCTTCTTGATGCCCAAATATTGCTGATCTTGCATTGCGAACGGCTATATACATATATTGATATGTGTGGCATAATATTTGTTGCTGGGCGAACATGTTTACTTAAGTTGGAAGATGTTGCCCTCTAAAAGAACTTTCATACATAGAGTTGCGGCACTCTCTACTCAATAGAGTTTCAATAGAGCTTGAGCTAGCCTTATATATACATATGTCTGTAAACAGATTTCTTGCTTACACTCTGGCAAATCACATCAAACAACTAGAATTTTATAACCAAATGATGAAAAATCAAGGAATTAAATTATGAAATATAAGTTAAAACCTTTTTGAATATTATATATATATATTTTCAACAATTTTTGTGTGCAATGAATCTGTCAATTATATAAAATAGTTCAGTTTGAAAGCTAATAGCTGCTATATACCACTATTCAGCTAGCTAATCTCTTTTAATCCCTAGCAGCGTATACAGTTGTGTTCATGGAAATAATATTGCTGCTCTATATGCAAAACATAAACCCAATGAAAAGTTTGCCTTGCCACTGAAACAACAATTCACACTTCTCGTTTTGTATAGAATGAAATGAATAGAATTGGAATTGGCAAAATAATTGCGTTGCTTTCGATCAGAATTATTTTGCGATATTATTGAGACAGATGTTTGAAAATTGACGCTTCATAGAATAGAAATTCAGTAGAATGTAATATACTTAGCTAGACTTGTGCTACTTCACTTGAATTAATTCATGAACTATTATAAATAAATTAACAAGGAAAAAACTCTGAAGCTGCTTCAGATCTTAAACATCTATAATCCTGCATCTGCTAAACGTTTTAGCTCTGCCTCGGCTCTCATATATTTCTCGGCTTAAATGTTATGCGCGTCGTCATTGTTATCGTCATGGTTATCGTTATCGTTATCGTTATTATTATTATAACTACTGCTGTCCCAATTCAGTTTATTTTGTTTTCTTTTTTTTTTTTATAAATTTTTTATGCGCGCCTCTTTGCTCAGCTCAGCTCAGCTCAGCCCAGCCTTGTTGTCTCTAACTGTTGCAGCATCAATTTCAACTTTTCAACTTTAATCATAATAAATTTGCGGCTTGGCCCAGACCCAGGGCTCCATTTCAAATCAACGAGGCATTTCCGCTACCGATGCTGCTGCTGCTGCTGCAGTCGCAGTCGCAGTCGACATCGCTTTAGCCGCTCTCGGATATTCCCAAGATAATAAATTTATTAACAGGCAACGCGGCAGCAAGAGAAAACATCATCATTATCTGTGGCGGGCAGTGAGCGGCGCCCTCGCCCTGTTCGCCCCCTTTCAATACCCACGAAATGAATCAATTAAAACTGATTGAACTTCATAGATTTGATTCTCTCTCGCTCGCTCTCTCTCTCTCTCTCTGCTTCACTTTTTTTATTTGATACATATATATATATATATATATATATATATATTCATCTGTGCAACTGAAACTGGGGTAATGCCGGATTCGGACTCGGATGCGGACCGCATCATCTGCCCGAGCAGCTATGTGGGAACTTGTTTGCACACACACACTTACACACATGCCCCCATTTTCTTGGCCTGCCAGAGGGATTATGAGTGTGCGTGTGTGTGTGTGTGAGGCCATTAAGGCGCCTGTTGAAATCGAAATCCGAATATCAGCATTAAAAGTCTTACAGCCTAAGATGCAATCCGTCTCTAGCCAATATGCTCGTTGGCTCAACTATCGATTTCTCGGCAGCAACCCTTGTGAATGATTGTGAACGCTGCTGTGTTATTCATTGCATTTTGTTATAAATCTGTCAATTTGCACAATTGTGCGTGCGCTTTGTGCATTCGACAGGGTCGCGGCTGAGCTGTGGCGGCGGGCGGGCGGGCGGCGTCCCAGCATTTTAGGGTGATTCAGCCAGAGCAATGCAAGGCAGCATCTGAGACGGAGATACTGTTGAAATGCTTTTGGGCACACATTCACATTCACATCCGCATTCACATTCTCATTCACATCCGCAAGGGCGCACGTTTTTGGGCACCATAAAAAATCTGTTGCAAAATCCGAGTTTCTTGTACTTGTTGTTGTTGTTGTTGTGCATGTGTTGATTTATAGTCGCAATTGTGCTGCGGCGCAACTAATTTGCCTCGAGTGTTAAGTAGCATGTGAGCTTGTTGTGTGGGTGGGGTTGACTGAAGAAGTAAATTGTATTTGCTAATAGTTCCACAGGGTTCACACAGTTGTCGCGTCACTGTCCGAAAAATTAAAGAAGGGCATTTTTTAAAATATTTATTTTGCAATTTAAATGCATTTATAAAATATAGGAATATTTAAAATATTTTCTAAAATATTTGTAAATATTTTTTATATTTATTCGTAAGTTATTAAATTAAACAAAAATTTATTTTGAAGTTTTGAAATAAAATTTACTTTTGAATTATAAATTGATTTATTACACATTAATTAGAAATATTTAAAATTATAAAAGTGAAAAGTAAAATATTAATTAAATAACAGAATTGAATTTTTAAAAACTTGAATTCATTTATAAAATATTATAAGAGAAAAGAAAAAAAGAAGAAATAGAAAAATTTGGTTTCTAAATAAATTTTTTTTTTATATGTTTTATATTATTAACTTATTATTATATTTATAAATTATAATAAAAAAGAGTTTTAATTATATTCATATTTTAGTTTCTATATATTAAAAAAAAAAAAAAAAATACTATCAATCAATCAAATAATCTTATTTCGAAATAAATATTCCTTTTATTAAAATTTTTTTATATATCTAATTTAAAATTCTGCTTATAATTTATAAAAAAATAGTTTGAATACATTTTTTAAATTTTTATATATTCAAAAATTAAATTAATTAAATTATACCAACAATCAATCAAAAGATTTTCTTTCCAAATAAAAATATATATTTCATTAAATAATAATTTTATTTATAATTTATAAAAACTAATTGAAATCATATTTTAAAATATTACAGTGATTAAATTTTAAACAAAATATAACTTCTTTAATATTACTCCACTACAACAGCTTAAAGTGTAAATACCTAACGCGCGATGAGTGTGTAAAGGTGTGTATCGGATGTATCAATAGAATCACATTACACACATTACATATTGCACTGAAGTTAAGCTCAACTACATGCATATGTATGTGTGCAGCACATCACGTAATACTAAACGAGTCATCAGACTCAACAGCACTTGCCTGTTAAGTTATGTAAGCACCTCTCCGTCTCTCTCTCTCTCTCTCGCTCTCGCTGTGTATGCGTGTGTGTGTGTGGCTATGATAAATTGTAATTGCATTTTGCTTACAATCACTCATTGATACGCTCTCAGTACGCATCAAATAGTCTTCAGTTTGTATTCAATTCGCCTTTGCCACATGCATCAATGATGGATGCACTGCTTGCGTGTGCTCTTAATTGAATATGCAATATGAAATTCAACTATTGCACACACTTGCACTCATGCATTATTCACTTGGCTGCAAGCTGAGTCCATTCACACACACGCACACACTGATCTCAGTTGTTAAACTTCCTTCAGCCTAGCCAAAAACTTGATCTGAAAACGATTTGTATACAGTCCATTTGGCGGCAGTTATCGTATGTTGCGCTCCCTCTCCCTCCCATCGCGCTGTCCCTCTTTAAACTTTTCCGGTGCTTGGCAACCCTTGGCGACCATAGAGAAAGGGGGCAAAAAAAAAAAAAAAAAACTAAGCGGTGTGGCTCACTTGAAAATCGTTTAAATGTTGCCAAATCGCTCGTAACCAGCAACATCAACAAAACAGGCTAATAAAGCAAGCCAACAGCTGTGAAGGACGCAGCAGACTAGCAGACTGGCAGACAGGCAGGAGCTGAAGCTGGAGCGGGAGCGAGCCAAAAGGGCAACCCAAATAAAATCAGAGCCACATCAAATGCCAAACGTCTGTTCGCAAATATGAAAATGGATTTCGAATGGATTTCCAGCAGGTCTTCTCTGCAGCGTCACAGTCAGTCCCACATGGCGTCGTAGCTGGACAATGGCGGTCAGATGCCATATTTAAAATGGGCAGCAGGAGTCCAGACGCAGGGGGGAATATAAGGGAATAGGGATAGAGAGAGAGAGAGAGAGAGAGAGAGAGAGAGAGAGAGAGAGAGAGAGAGAGTATTGCCACATATATGCAGGCAAATCGGACGCAAACATTCACTTAGCCATAATAAAAGAAATGAGCAAACGCAAAGCGGCCAACAACAATGCCAGAAATGAAAATGAAAAAAATAGAAAAAAAAAAAAAACAATTCAATTGCAATGCAAAGAAGAAGAAGAAGCAGAAGAGGAAGAGATTGAAGTAGAAGTATAGCAACAAACGGCGAAATTGTTGAAATTTGTCAATTTGTTGTTGTCGCATTTTAGATGTGCCTTTGCACATATTTCTATTTGCCATTTTCGAATATACTTTGCATTGGGCCATAGCGGCTATAATGTGAGATAGAGAATATAGAGAGATAGATAGACAAAAAAATATGCCCATATATATAGAGAGCGAGAGAGATAGCTCAATCGAATGAGTGACATGATGATACTGTAGCTACTACCAGATCTACTTCATTTGTTTCAACTTGAGATAGAGAAAGGGTATCTCATATTCGATCAGCTGGCAAATGGTCTGTTAGCGCTCAGTTCCGCTTTTGCCTTTTGTTGTGCGCTGTTGGCCGAATTCAATGCACAGTTGCCAGTTTCGATAAGCAGCTCGAAGCGGCAGTTGGCTCTAGAGTCTTGTCTAGCTGGCTGGTGAGATTTAGCCATGCTGATTAAAATTGAATGATGGCCAGCAGGACAGGAACGGCGGGGAGAGGGACTGCGACAGGGACAGCGCAAGCGACAGGCACAGCGACAGCAACAGCGACAGCGACAGCGAGTGACATAGAAATTGCCATGTCCCCAGCTAAAAATCCAGGATCTAGAAAAACTATAGCAAAGGGGCGGGCGGCAGGGCGGCTAGAGCAGGCAAGCGATTGGTATTGGTATTGGTCTTGGTCTTGGTTTAGCTTCGCTTGGGCAATGGCCGTCATGCCCTTCAACAATTACACACACACAGAGATAGAGAAAATAGAATAGAAGAAAAAAAAGAGAAACCTTAACCCACTGATGGCGCCCGAAACGAAGCCGGAGACAACATAATAAATTTGCAGACAAGGCACAGCCATGCTCTCGTTGCAGTGGTGCACACACCATCAAAGAACTCTGAAAAAATAAATCAATTTATATGCAGATAAATTGCTTATAAATAAGGTAGAGATTTTTAAATATCTACTTTATATATAAATAATTTGTATTTTGATTTATAATTTTTATTTAATTTCCATAGATTTCATAAATTATTTTTAGAAATTATAAGTCTATTTAAATTTATAATTGTATGATTATTTAAAAATTTAAATATTATTAAATATTTTTCTAAAATAACATTTAAAAACTTTTATACACTAAAAAATTAAAAAGAAAAAATCTAAAAAAAAAATGAACAAAATTTTAAATTAACAAAATTTTAAAATTTTTTTGTTATTAAATATTTTTTTTTTTCATTTCATATTCTATAAATTCTTTTAAGTTAAAAAAAAACCGTCATATTTCTAAATATTAAAAAACAATAATAATAAAATAAAATAAATAAATAATAAATAAACAAATATATTTGCTCATATTGAAATTTATATTTTTATAAATTTTTACATTTGAATATTGTCAAAAATTTTTTAAATGAATTGAGTTCAACATGAATTTGATTGTATACATCACTCTTTATTGATGATTTGATCATAATTTGTATGCTCTGGCACCACTGTGCGCTGGCAGGGCGCCAACAGGCGAGACGGAATGGTAACTCGTCACACCAAGGACACGCTGGCGTGGGCAGACAGGGGCCAGAGCGGACAATGGCAGGCGTAGAGCAATAACATGAGGGTGGCTCAACGGTGGCTCAACTCAGTTTGGTGGTTGCTGCCGCTGTCGACGCCACTGCCGCTGTTGCTGCTGCTGTCGCTGCTGCTGCTGCTGCTGCTGTTGGCGTGACATTGTCAGCCTTGGACTGAAACGACGACTGTTCTTGGGGGTTGCCTGCAAATCACCCACCATTTGAGCCCATTCTTCTTCTTGTTGCTGTTGTTGTTGTTGTGGTTTTTTGTGAAACTGCGTCGTCTGCGGGCGCAAGAAAAACTGTAGTAAATAATTCTTTAAAGATTTAGAGACACTTGGCGAACAGATGCGTTGCCAGCAATTGCAAATTTTTATGAGATATACACCGAAGCATGGAGCCGGGGCGCAGAAGTGGCGGACGCTGCCAGCGGCGCGTGCTTGGCGCTGCTTTTTAGCTATTTCTGTTGAACCAACGAACGAACGAGCGAGCGAGCGAGCGAGCGAGCGTCGCCATAAGCGGGCCACATATCAAGATTAATTTTTTCCAAGATAATAAATTCAATGCAGATTAAATGGCAGACCATTAAATTATCGGCAGCAAAGTCGACTTGAGAGGATGTCACTAAGGGGAGTTTCGCCCTCGCGCTCTCCCTCTCTCTCTTTCTCTCTCTATTTCTCGCTGTCTCCTTGTGTGCGTGACTGCCAGCGTATTTTGATAGTGCAATGTAATTATGCTTAAGCTGCAGCGAGACGTTTATAAGTAAATCGTATATGAAAATCAGTTAAGAAACTCATAAATAAAATGGCCAAAAGATAAAGTAGATAAGCGGATTGTATAGGTTAGTAGATAGCAGACGATAGGCAAGTCAAATATACCAAATTTGCCGCGATAACAAGCATTTGCCTAGAGAGGAGGTTTTGAGGCAAATGTTGAGTACTTGACTGTGCGAATCATGAAGCATATATATTAAGCTGATAAGAATGAAAGAATCTATGAGTATTTGAATGATTGTATCATAAAGAATATATTATATATAAATATTCTTGATCAGAATGTTTAGCTGAGTTGATAAAGCATTATTCATTAGAGATTGGTTTTTTCAAGCATCTCAAGCTCTCAATTTGAACTTTAACTTAAAATATTTGTAATATTTGTGTTTTTGCATGAATCAGTTCAAGCCAGACATCACTAGAGACAGCTTTTGGGCTATAGGAAATGGCAACAGAACTAAATCGAAGCAAGCGAAACGAACGTTGCAGACACATTAATTACGCTACGTTGGCCTGGCCCAGAGGCAAGTTCACAACAATTTTTCGGCGCAGCTGCAATCAAATGTCGTCGTTTGTTTCGATTGTCGTTTGTCGTTTGTCGCTCTGAGCCAAGGCACAAAAAAAAAAAAAAAAGCAAAGAAGAACAAGACATCGAATGCAAATGACAGGAGGAGCAACGCGCTAAACAAAACAAAAGCAAATGCAAAGAGCCAGCATACGAAATGTGAAATGCGAAATGCCGCTGATGCCTCGCCGCGTCGTCCTTTTGCTATCTGGCCGAGGCCGTCGCCGCTGCCGCCCATCAATCAGGCTGTGCACATCTCAAAGTCAATTTTTTTTTTTTTTTTTGCAAACAAACAAAACGATTGACGAGATATCGAGGCAGAGCCACAAGCGTGTGTGTCCATGTGCCCGCTTCGCTTAATCAACGGTTGATGCACAAAATGTCAAATGGTCGGCTGATTGGAAAGTCGCGCGCGAAACGCGCACAAATCGCGCGCGCTTTTAATGAGATCAGATTTGACAATTTGCAACATAGACAAACGTTGGTTGGCCGACACCAAGGTGCAGGTTGGCTGACCATGGGGCTCTCTGAGCCTAGATGATGCGACAGTGTCGCACAGTCAGTTTCCGTTTCCGCTGGCCGCCATTTTGTTGCTCTACGGCTAATAAAACGTTGAGCGACAATTATTTGCTAAGCCTTTATTTTTATTTTTATTTTTCGTTCTCTTTGTGTTTTTCCCTGACTGCTGAGGCAAAGAGAGAGCGCGAGAGAGAGAGACGCCAGAGAGACGAAGTCGAACTTTCAGTTTGGCAGCGTAACGCGATGCGGCGCTTGCTTCATTAACTGTACAAGTAAAGCAGCCGCAACAACAACAATACAGCACACCGAGTAAATAAGCGCGCGCGAGTGAATAAATAGCCGACTGGCAAATACTCTGTAAAATTGAAAAGTGCATAATTACTTTTGCTTGGAGTTTCTCCATGCTATTGGGTTTTCAATCAAACGAGATTTCTATAAATTATTAGGTGTATGACTGGTAGATACCCTGTAAAATCATAAAACTCCATTGGACAATGTATCTTATTTGTGCTCTAAATAGAAATAATGAAGAAAAATAAGAAATATTTTCACTACATATTCTAGTATTTAAAATATTATTTTCAATGTAATTTTTTTTATAGATACCCTGTAAAATGATTAAAAGTACCAAGTAATGTCGTTTCTTTATGGCTCATTATTTACATTTCATTCATTCATTATTTAATTAATTTTTCTAGATTATTGTTTGAAAGGCGCTTGACTGCTAGATACCCTGTACAAATACATATACAAAACAAAATGTAATTTGATTTCTTCACTTCATTCAAATTATTTTTAATTACGTTTCCAGCCAATTAAGCCTTTGTTTTTATTGCTTTGTATTCATTTCATATTTAATAAATTTTCCTTTGTTCTATTTGGGCCGCGTATACTCCACTTGGCCAACTGAGCGTATACAGCAATAGCACTTAGTTTGATGTTGTTTTGCTTATTGCTTTTTTGTTACTGCTGCTGCTGCTGCTGTTGTTGTTGTGGTTGTTGTTGTTGTTGTGGTTGTTGTTGTCCGCTTCACACCTATGTTTGTGCAACGGCTTTTGTTTGGGCTGCCTTTCGTTGTGCTTTCGTTTCTGTGCGAAATATAAACAACGGCCCTGACGCAGGCAGCAGCAGTCGCAGAACGCAGAAGGCAGAAGGCAGAAGGCAGCAGGCAAACAACCAACAGCAACACTTATCTGTGTGTTGCTGCTGCTGGTGTTGGTGTTTGCAGACAACAACCGTAGCTCGACAACCATGGCTCCCGACCCGCCCTACAACAGTGGCCGGTAGCCAGTAGCTGCTGCTGCCCGGATTGGCTTTTGTAGTGTGAGTCTGTTCGCCCATTCAGCCCACTCGTGGCGCCAATTTATGACCTGTCAGAATTTTCCACTGGTCGAAAATCACCAGTGCCTTAAAAAAAAGAAAAAGAAGAAGAAAGTACACACACACACACACACACACAGAGAGAGAGAGAGAGAGACTTTAAGTGCTATTCCCCCTTGCTCCATCCTTTGCTCAGATCAATTGTGTCAAAACTTTAGCAGCCGTATAAGTAGGCAACACTTTTAGCCAACAACTACTTAATTCAAAAGCTAAAAGCATATTATTGATGTACATAGTATATGCGAGAGATATCGATAGAGTGACATAATCATATCATAATTTAAAAGCAAAGCGAAAATGCCATGCTCAGCCCCAATGTGCGCCCTGAAGCGAAAACTTTTCAGCCCAAATAAGTAGGCAACATATTTTTGGTTGTTCTTGGCTTACCAAAGATAAGTTTGCTATTCATACATTGAGGTTACGTATTCATATAGATAGATAGATATATGCTTCAAGACAGTAAATATCATGATTTTAAAGTATTTTATATACAAATTATATATATTGTATGTAATTAAATATTTGAAATTATATATATATATATATATATATATATATATATATATATATATATATATATATATAAGTATATAATGATTTAATATAATAAACTATAATATAATATAAAATATATTTTATTATTATTATATATATTTCATATTATGTAGAATTTAAGTATTTAATTTTAAGTACTTCAATTTATTTTTATTTATTTTCAAATATTTTTGATAACTTAAAATTGACTTCTAAAAAGTTCTTTAAGAACATTCATTTAATTTCATATATTTCAAAAATTATTATGTGTTGTCTCTGTCTCTGTCTCTGCCACTGTCTGACAATTCTCATTCATATCTTACTTTTTCTCAGTACATATGTATATATATATATATATTTATAGTCTTAACTTTATTGAACTTTGCAATTTATGCATATATGTATCTATGTATATGTATAAATAATATATTAATCGATCAATGAATTGACCCTTGGACATGCTGAACTTGCAACTGCTGCTCTCTCTCTCTCTCCCTCTCTCTCTGTCTTTCTGCTGTGCGTGTGTGTGTGTGTGTGCGTGTATGAGCATGTAACATGTGCGTGACACGCCCCCAACGCCTACATAGGCCATGCTTCTTTGAACACTAGCTACATGCGCTGATAAGTTGGTTAAGAGTTCAATGACGCTTTTTGACGGCTTTTGACTTTTGGCATGTTTTTGTTGTTGTCACTGGAGTTTCGTTATTTCTTTTTTGGATATAGTAAAGCCTTCTGTGTGCAGGTGTGCAGGTGTGCATGTATGCATGTGTGTATAAACTGTCTGCGTTGTCTGTCTGGCCAGCCGACGAGCCGCATAATTTCCGACGAACAGCAGCGTCAACAGCCTGACTTAATTCTCTTTTTTCCTCGATTGGGGGGGTGGGCAAGGGTTTGGGTCAAACAGCTGACAACTGTGTCCAAGCGGGAAGCTTTGAGGCAGAGTAGCCCACACTACGGGGTGTTGGTAGGAAGGATGCGGGGTCATGGCAACGTCTCATTCATGCTGTCAATCAGTCAGTCAGTCAATCAGTCAATCAAGCAGCCATTCAATTTATCGTTGACTTAACTTTTTGATGGTTACAAAATGAAATTTATGAAGCCGCACCCAATGCGACCTCCAACTCAACATATCCCAAAAAAAAAAAAAAATCTGTCGAAACAAATGCCGATGCTGTGCAAATAAAATACAGTTTGCTCGACTAGCCGATGCCCTATAAAGTCTTTTGAGTTGTTATGTCCTTCATTTTTTTTCAGTTTAGACATTTTACGTCATTTAGATTTCTTTCAGTGTATATGCCAATTTCAAGGATTTACTCTACTCTCAACAAATTTTTTTGATTTCTCTCTTCTCTATTGTCTCAGTTTGGACTTAATTTTTCTTTTCTTATGTACTTTAGTCTGGCATGCTTGATTGCTTTGCTTTGCCTGCAGGGTATCTTACGAGTCTTATCTATTTATTTTTGGACTGCCTGTTTCATTGCCATTCATACGCTCACACACACACACACACACACACTTGCACACATCCATCAGCTGCAGCTGGCGCTTCATGCCATGCGAGCTCTCAGACTCCAAAAACTTGGCCTCTGCCCACGTCTCTGCCCACATCTCTGCCTCTGCCGTCGACCTGTAGCTGCGGCTGCTGCTGCGGCTGCTGCTGCGGCTGCTGCTGCTGCTGGCCTGGGTCCTCTGTCGAAGTGTTATCTTTGCGGTGGCATCTATAATGGGTTTTGTCACGTCGCAGACGCGTCTGCCATCATATCTCTCTCGTTCTCTCGCTCTCTCTCTCTCTCTCTCTCTCTCTCTCTCTCTCTCTCTTTCTCTCTTTGTCCACTTTCGTGCAACTGTTTGCTGAGGCATGAAAAACGCACGTCGACATCAATAAACTTAAAACAAAAAGCGTTCGAGGCGAGCGGCAGGCAAGCTTGAGAATGAGAGGAGAGTGCCAGAGAGGCAGTGGCAGAGGCAGGTCACCTTTAGCGACACACACACACACACACACATGTGTGCTGCTGCGTGTGTGTGTGTGTGTGTTGCTTTTGTAAAACATTTGCGTGTTGTTTAAGCCGCTTTTCGTAGTACGCAGCTCGTCTATCCGCTTAATAACTTTGGCGCCAAATGTCAAGCGCTGCCCCTTGAACAGCAGCAGCAATAACAAGGGTGCACATGTGTGCGAGTATGTGTGTGCCTGTGTGTGTGTGTCTGCCTGTGTGTCTGTGTGTGTGTGTGGCAAGTGTATCAAATTGGCAGCCCGTTATCCAGTTGACTTTTCACAAATTTTCCAACGTAATTGTTAAAGCTCGCAATGCGGTCAAGTGACCAAGTGTGTCTGTGTGTGTGTGTGTCTGTGTGTGTGTGTGTCAAGACAAGCACAAAAAGGCAACCATAGATAAGTGAGAGAGAGACAGAGAGCGAGTTGGGATAGCCATGGATGTGATTGGTGTGGGGTTTAACGGGTAACGGGTACCCGTTGCCCCGCTGGTTGCCTTTGCCTTTGCCTTTGCCTTGGCCTCGGCTGGCCAGACACCCAATAAAATTATATTGTACATGCATGCGGCAATAAATAAATTAGAACAAGGTGCCACAAGCGGCAGCTGCACGAGAGTGCCAAAAGAGAGAGCGTGTGTGAGAGAGAGGGAGACGGAGACGGAGAGAGATGCTGAGTGGGGAACAACATTTTATTTTGCCTTTTAATAATAAACTGAAGCATAGCTAAAAGGGGCGCTGCGGGGGCGTGGCAGCCGAAGCAACTGCGTTGGCAGTCAGATGCAATTTATTGATAATATACATATATGCGGCTTCAGGGCCACAGCAATAGCAATAGCAACAGCAGCGACCTTAAAGCAATTGTAAATGCTAGTCAAAGAGAGAGAGAGAGAGAGAGAGAGAGAGAGAGAGGGGGAGAAGTGATGAAGAGAGTGCGCCAGCGACAACAATAAATGGAAGAGAAAACCTTTTTGGCAATTTGTTGCGACAAATTTTTTGGCAATATTTTGCTGACCAGCAAGAGGCAAGAGACAGACAGTCAAATTTACGGCGACTGATAAGGAAGATAGTGCGAGAGAGAGAGGGCAAAAGAGAGAGAGAGAGAGAGAGAGAGAGAGAGAACATTTATTAAAGAAAAGAATCAGTCAGAGGCAGCAGGAGAAGTCTGACAAAAGTTTGACAGATCTCAATTAGATACGGAAGAGAGCTGAGTGAATAGAGAATTGAGGATAGAGAATATAGAAAAGTAATAGATTATTGATAATTGCGAAGAGAGTGTAGAGAGCGCAAAGAAAAGGATTTATATAATAGAGAATAAAGAATAGAAAATATAGAATATAGAATATAGAATATAGAATATAGAATATAGAATATAGAATATAGAATATAGAATATAGAATATAGAATATAGAATATAGAATATAGAATATAGAATATAGAATATAGAATATATAATATAGAATATAGAATATAGAATATAGAATATAGAATATAGAATATAGAATATAGAATATAGAATATAGAATATAGAATATAGAATATAGAATATAGAATATAGAATATAGAATATAGAATAGAGAATAGAAAATAGAAAATAGAGAATAAATAATAATTAATAGAGAACAGAAAAGACAATATAGAATAGAGAAGGGAAAAGAGCGAATAGAGTAAAGAGACTAAAGAATAGGGAATAGAGAATAGATAATAGAGGAAAGAGACTACAGAAAAGATAATAGAAAAAAAATGATAGGGAAGATAGATAAAGTGTGGGAGAAGAGAACAATATTTAACTCATATTACAATATAATACAATATAATTATTACAATATATCGGATATACATGTATTAAAAATCAATCTCTTTAATCTGTGCAAATTGTTCGCTGAATTAACTCAATTCCTAACCGAATGTTTGTATAACATTTCGAGTTGGCTCTTGATGTGTTGAGCTCAAATAATTGTGAAATGAAAGCGATTAATATAATTAAGTTAAATTGATAATAATTTAAATATTAAATGCATGATTAAATTTCAATTAAAAGAGCATAATTTGATTTCACTTACGAATTAATAAATCATTCCCTCTCTCTCTCTCTGCAGGAATACAATTCAAAGACTGCCTCATGCCACGCCATCCACTACTATCAGCCGCATTCGCATTCGCATTCGCATGTGCATGCACATCAGCGTATCAACAACAATTGCTGCAGCAACAGCAGCAACAGCAGCAGCAGCAACTGTTGCTGCAACAGTTCCATCTCCAGCCACAAACAACAACAACAACAACAGCAGCAGCAGCAACAGCAACTGTTGCTGCAGCAGAAACCGAAACATAGATACGGTCACACTGGCCGCAGTCGCTACAACTACAAATACGATGCCGTCGAAGAGTGTTGCCGTCCGATCTTCCACGAGCAATATGGCTCCTTTGCGGACATGTTGTGAGGGGGCATCAAGAGGTGGGCAGCTAGGCGAAACACACGGTACCTACAACAGACTAACTACAAAGTGTTATACTATATAGAGGAGAGAGAGCAGGAGGAGGAGGAGTCCGTGAAGGAGGCGAAGAGCGAGAAGCAGCTGGAGAAGAAGGAGCAGCAAGAGTGGGCGCAGGAGGATTTGGCGCAGGAGGAGTTGACTGAGCAGGAGACGGAGACAGAGACAGATGCGCATACGGATTGAGGAGTTGAAGATGTTACATATAAATGTTAGCTGGTTACTTAGGTAGTTTCTCCATTTAGGCATGAATGCATGGACACACACACACACACACACACAGGCAGTATACCTAAATGAAAATGAAAAAAAAAAAAATAAAATAATATAAAAACAAGAATAATAAAGATGTAGTGAATTTTTTATAGACATTGAGTGTGTTTATCTAAAGACAAAAAAACTAAAAACAAAAAGCACACGATTAGCGATAAACGATAAAACATTTGAGTGTTAAAATATATTTAAAAAAATATATATATATAAATCTTCATATACATATATTAAATATGTATACAAATAACTATATTGATGTATACCTTCTCGAGAGCACACACACAGAACATAATGTTAAAATGCAAATATATATATTTAAAATATATGTATTATTCATTGATATCTGGCTATAAATGGCACGCGCTATAAATGTTAGGCATACATATATATATATATATATATATATATATATACATATATACATATATATATATATATATATATATATATATATATATATGTCTATATATATGTGTGTCTATATCTAAATATAGAATTTACACACATACTATTTATTCATGTACATATAATAAATCGATATCCGTACTATACATATATATATATATAATTATATATATAGCGAAACTATGTGAAAGGCATACAAAGTTTTTTTTTTTTTTTTTTGAAATTCCGTCTAGACTTAGCATTGAGAATTGTTGTTGTTCTATATATATGCGTATATATACATGTATATATATGTAAGCATACATATGCATACATATATACATATACATATATGTATAATACAAATTTTTTTGGTATAATAGACTAGATCTAGGACCTGGCCTGGCCTGGTCCAGACATTGTCTTAACTAAGCGCATTTATTTAAAAAATAAAACGAATATAAATCTAAATAAATATATAAAAGATATATATACATAATTATATACAAACACACATATATGCATTAATTTGTAAACTTAAATATATATATATACATGTATACTAAATACATATAGATATATATAAATAAATAACAATATTTTATTTTTTTTTTATTTATAATATTGAAAATGCTTGTATATAGAGTTAAAAACATATTTGATGGCAACATTTTAATAATAAAATAAATATATACATATATAAAAAACAAGATTTTTTTTTCAAATACTTTTATTATGATATATATATATATAGATAACTCTTAGTACGATCTAAGCTCTGAGTGTTAAACAAATGTAAATAAATTAAATTGAATTGAATTGAATTGACACACAGCCAAGAGGAAAGCAGCAAGAAGCGGCGACTCAAGCAAAAATTTACATATATTAAGAAAAATAAGAAAAAAAGAGAAAAAAAAAAAAAACAAAGTCAAAGAACATAATTTACACACAGACAGAAAGAGAGACAGAGAGAGACAGACGTTCACTTACTTATTAAAACAGAAAATTTCATAAAAATGTGTCTTACAAAGCAAACAAAATAAAATGTATGCACATACAAACAGAGGTGTGTATAGACTCACAGATATAGATATATATGTATATGTGTATTATCGATGGTTAGTATATGTATTCCAGACGTAAATAGAGAGCACGCTGTAAAGCCGTCATTGTATTTCTAAGCAGCATTCCCTAAATGTGTTGTCAACTCAAACTCAAACTCGAACTAAGAAAAAACAAAAAAAAAAACAAAAAACACAAATTCAATGTCAAGTTAAAAATTTAAAAAAAAAAAAAAAAACAAAACTAAACTAAAGAGAATACATTTAAATTGGGCAATTGTGAAAGTGAAATGAGATCAAGTAAAGCTTAAACCGAGAGACCTAAACAGTAAGCGAGAACTAAAGCGAAAGCATCTCACGCCAAGCTGCTTGACCGCAAGGACTACCATGGCCATGGTGTGGGGCATTGTTCAAAGAGCATTGCATACTTTTTGGCACCCACTCCAACTCACACACACACACACACACATTCACACACGAATATATCAAATTTTAAATTCTCAACTGCACTTTGCAGAATTTTAAATGTCTAAAAATACACGTAAAGAGCAAAATAACAAAAAATTAAAAAAAAAAATACAAATAAATACAAAAATAAAGAAATGCATAAAAATATTGGATTTAAATAAAATAATACTAAAAAAATAAAATAAAAAAGCAAGAATTACTATTCCAAAACCATAAACTTTTAACAAACAAACGAAAAAGGAAGAAAACAAGAAATATAGCACAAAAAAACACAATTACAAAGAAAAAGCTTAAAAAATTGAATGATTTAAGCAGAAGTTTTTTGAGCTCGTTTATTGCTAAATGCTATAAAAATATATAGTTGTAATTAATAGTTCTCTTAACCTTAGTTTTCGCGCTACATTTATTTACATATATATATATGCATATATATATTTGTGTGTGAAGAAATATGTATAAAAATTTTGTTTTTTTTTTTTATTTTCTTAAAAAAAAAGCTTAAAATGTGATATTTTATAAAACTATAAACCACAAGAGAGCGCAGAGTAAACAGCTGAGCAAACAAAAGAGAAACCGTCTAAGCACACACACACACACACACAGAGACATATAAGCCACTCTAAACACACACACGCACACACACACACACACACACCTGTACACACTTGACAAGAAACTGGCATTATTTAAGCAAATGAAACGTTTTGCACTTTATTGTCATTAAATTATGATTATTATTGTATAATTTAAGCGAACTGTAAGTAACGTTATATTCATTATTGATGAGACACATATAAAAATAAATTTAAATAACAAAAAAATGAGCAAGTTGTTTTCTATATTTATTCAATTGAAATTAAAAAAAAAAAAAAGTCTTCGCAAGGATCTGTTGCTGCTGTTGCTGTTACAGCGCCTTAACAGCGCGTTGGCTGTCCAACACGTTCCACAGTGCAGCGGACGTGTGGAACGCAACATGTTGGCATGCCGCTGGCAACATGTTGTGTTGCATACCATTTAGCGGCATGACGTCTCACAGGTGGCTGTGCAGCATACTTTTAAGCGGCGCCACAAATTGAAGCTACTTTAAGGCGCAGCATACTTTTGGGCGCGCACATAAAAATCAAAATCTAAAATTTACCATACAAATCTAAGTCTGCTCTAGGCAGTTCAGTTTTGGCCTGGTCATACGGGCCGGTCTGCATAAGCTGGTTTTGTATCTGTTAGTTTTCGCAATTAAATTGTGTTTGGCTAAATCGTATCAATTTATCGCTTGAACGGCTCAACAGCAGCTGCAGCTGGGCCAACCAGCCGAGCAACTGGCTGGAAAATCCGCTTGACTCAACTCAAGAATAGCTACGTTTTATCTATGCAATAAAAAACTTTAGCTGCTCATTGTTATGATGCGATTTGCGATGCGTTTGCGTTTGCGTTTGCCTAACTCAAATTTCGACACTTCAAATACATGTATATATGTATTTGTTATGCTATGATATAAATATATATATATCTGTATATATATATGTTCAGTTTCAGCTCGAGCGATAATCTGCTTTGGCTTTAATGCTGCAGCTATAAAAATATAAAATTCATTTTTGCCATTGCAATGGACTTTAAAGCTCTTTTGACTTTTTATGCTTTGAGTGTTTCTCCTGTGTGTGTGCGCGTGTGTGTGTTGGTGTGTGTGTGTTGGTGTGTGTGCGCGTGTGGGTTGTTATTTGGGTGTTGGATGCGCTGCGGGCTCGTTGTTTGTATCTGTAAAGCAATTAATAATAATTGGCCCTAAAAACCCCTTTTCACTCTCTGTCAAATGTGTGCGTGTATGAGTGTGCCTGGTGTGTGTGTGTGTGTGTGTGTGCTTAACAACAACTACTACATCAGGACAGCTAGCAGCTACAACAAACAAGCAGTCCGTTAAGGGACGTTTGGATATGTGAGGGAAGTTGGCGCAGCGACGGCTATTTGCAAATATTTACAACATCCGCTGCCCGGGCTATACAAACAAACAAGCACACACACACACACACACACACTGACACACACACAGATACACGCACAGTACACATGTGACTTCTCTGCGCGCTTTGGCAAATAAAAGTTCTGAAATGCGATTATCTTGATGAATTGGAATTTGAATTTTAATTCTCTGCTGCTGACCAACAAACACACACAGATACACACACACACTCACACACGCAGGCAATTGCCGTCAGCAATGACACCTCTACCAGAAACTGAACCCGACTCCAACCAGCCAGCCCGCCAGTCCGCCCACTCGGCAATTGGCCAAACACGTTGTTCATCATCAAAAAGTTCTCTCGCATTTAGCATTTACATTTGCCCAGCGAAACACTGTTTTCAGCAATTTGCTAGACGGAATGCATGCCGTCACGGATAGGTATTCGTTTTGTGGCCAGATTCGCATCGGAATCTGAAACTGAAACTGAAACTCAAACTGAATCGAAGCTGGAGCTCGCGTCATGGACATAGCCAGAGTCAAGTGGCTCGCTGGGGCTATTCATGCCTGTTGTAATTGCAGAGCTGTCGAGCGCCAACTGTATCTGAATATGTGGCTATGCTTGTGTCTCTCCCACTCCCACTCCCACTGCCACACCCACTCTCTCTGCTTCTCTTTAGAGCACATTCTGTTGCTGCATCTGTGTCAGAGGCAATTCTCAAAAGCATAAAAGTCAAATTTGTCGCATGGCCCACGGAGACGGAGACGGCGGCCGCCAGTTTTTGCATTTCCCCAAGCAGCCGCGGGCCCACTGTGGGCAGGGGGAGGGTGGAATCAGGGTGGTCACGGCACATGTGAGCCAGGTGCGGGCGAGTCAGGTAATTGGCTTTGCCATATTCGTATCTCGAGCATACGCTTGTCATTTAGATACGCATCCACTTGCCCCAATCCCCTGCCCAATTTCGCACAACAGCCGAGAACAATGCAAAAAAGGGTAAGCGGAAAGAGAGGGAGAGAGAGAGAGAGTGAGAGAGGGATACAGTTGCTACAGCTGTACAGCTGACCTAATGAACCCTTCAGCCGACTCAATTGCCAACTGAGTTTGCCGCACTCGCTCCACATGTTGGATTAGAAACGCAGTATGCAGTAAATTGAATGGGGCAGCGGAGCTGATCATGTTTGCACCCTAACAAATAGAGCTTTTGGTGGGGTTAGCTAGGGAAAAGTGAGGGAAACAGCAAGGGAGGAAGATATATTTGTATATGTATGGAGAGGGAGAGTGAGAAGAATCAGAGCTGAAAAGACAGTCTAGATAGAGTTAAAAAAAGTGAGATGGAGAGGAAAAGCGAGAGAGAGAGAGAGAGAGAGAGAGAGAGCGAGTGAGAGAGAGAGAAGGTAAGTGTACATACATATGTATAGCCGAAGAAGCTGAATGTGAAAGGATAAATATATGAAGAGGAAAGAGTGAAAATCAAATTTACAGACAAGGATAGACATAGAGAGTGAGATGCAGAGTGTAAGAAAGAGTGAGGGAGAGAAGGAAGGAAAGACAGAAGGCGGGAGAGAAATCATGAAAGAGATAGACTGATCATCCAAAGAACTACTAAAATATAATCTAGCTTCATTTCTTTTGCTCTTATTAAAAAAAAAAAAAAATCAATAAAATATCAAAAATGCAAGAATATTTAAAAAAGGTAGATAAAGAATATTTATTTAGAATATTTATTTAGAAGTGTTTAGCTCGTTTAGTTCTATCTGGACTAATGGAAAGGGTCATTTATAAATATATAAGTACATGAATGTGACTCGATCAATATGGAAAAGAAGAAGAGTTCAATTAAAGTCTGATACTCCAATGATAAGTTCGCAGTTGTTTCCACTAAATTTTCCTGCATTAGAGTAGAAGAAGCAGCTTGAGCATCGAGGCTATTAAAAGCGGAGTATCTTAGATGCTTCATTTGATGGATTCACTGCAAGCCAGAAAAATGGAGAGAGAGAGAGAGGTAGAGCGAGATAGCTACAACTGCAATCAAAATTTGTATCGTAATGTGGAAATGCGCTGCTCAATAGCTTTTACTGCTATTGCCGTGGCTTAAACCCCTTTAACCTCTTCTCGCTCTGCTTATTTACTTTTCAGCTAAGCGCCGCATGCTACTAATGACAGAGAGAGAGAGAGAGAGAGAGAGAGAGAGAGAGAGACAGAGAGAGAGAGAGAGAGAGAGAGGTAGCATGAGCTCGTGATTAATACGAGCAGCAGAGCTGACGAGCGACGCCCACTTGCCAAGTATTTATCGCTCAGCTTTTTACAACTCTGATGGCCCATGAGCTGGTGCCGCCGCGGGGCGAAGGTGTGGCCGGGGGATCCCTAATAGGATTCACTCTGTTTATGTGCATGCTAATTAGAGAGACAAAAACACATTTCTGTTGCCTTTGGTTAATTGATGAAGTGAAAAAGCTGCCAGCCATCAGCACCACAAAAACAAAAGCAACAAAAAAAAAAAAGGAAAGAAAAAATAAAATGAAATGAAAAAAAAAAAAAGAAAAATGAAATGAAATGAAATGAAATACTAAAAATACGTAGTAAAAGTTATCGGGCAAATGACACTCCCATTTTCAGTTTCAGTTTCGGTTTCAGTTTCAGTTCCAGTTGCCATTCCATTCCCATGCCAGTTCCACTGCCCGCTCAGAGCGAGACCCACTCCTGGAGTATGCAAATGAGCTCGAGCGGGCAACAATGATAAATATCGTTTTAAATGACAAACAGGCAAAAAGATGTGCCCTGGCAATAATAAACCTGCAAAATTAATTGCTTTTAACCGCAAGGCGGGCTACAAACAGGGCCCCCCGAAGCACGACGGACGACGGACGACGGACGGAGCACGGAACGGCAGCTGCAGCTTAGGCATTTGACTAGAGCATCGCCCACTCGGGCGCAACAAACTGAAGCGCACAAAAAAAAAAAAACAAAAAATAGAAAAAGAAAAGGAAACAAAGTTATTTTACAAAGAGTGTATACTCTAACTGGTACATAAAACAACTCTAATTGGCACATGTTCCAATTGGACTGTGAGCTACAAGCTTACTCTAAGAGGCTTACGATCAGTGGAGACATTTTCAGTAAATTGTTAGCTGAGGCTATAATTGGTAGAAATATATTCAAACTTTACAATTAAGTTAGCAAAAAAAATAAAATAATTAAAAATATATTATTGAAAAATAAATCAATAAATAAAGTCATTAATTAATAAATAAAAAATATAATTAAATACTAAAATAAATTAAATAAAATGAAACAAAAATGTAAAAAAAATAGACAAATATTGTATTATAATTATAAATAACAATTAAATCAAAATATAAACATATATAATATAATTTAAAAATAAATCATTATTTATATTGTAACTATAAATAAATAATAAATATTAAAACAATTAAATTAAACTATAAATAAATGATTAGATACAGAAATAAACAAAATAATAAGTAATAATAAATAATACTAATTAAAATAATATACATAAGCTTTGCTTCCGTTGCTACAAATATATATTTCACACATTCAATGGAAACACAAAATGAAATAAAATTAAAAAAAAAAAAGAATATTAATAAATAAATAAACCTGGCTACAGTTGTTACGTATCTCACAGCAAATGCGAGCATACCCATTTGCCGAGTGCGTGACAATCGTGTTGTGGCTCGGGCTAAATGAAATTAGCTGGAAACATGTCGCCTCATTAGCGCAGAGCAAAAGTAAATCTACATGGAATTAATGAGCGAATGCCAACACATCAACTGAGGCAGCTCAGCTCTGCATCTATCCACACCTGCCACCACACCACCCTTAGCATCTTACTGTCAGCCAGCCGAGCTGGCAGGTAATTGTACGCCTAATTTGCTGCAGCAACATCGTTTGTGGCTTTCATCTTGGCTGGCATTTGCTTTGAGTGAGTGCAGCGTCGCTTTCGGCTGGCCGGCCACAACTTCCGATGACTGGTTTCAGTTGCAATCCCAGCCAGCATCAAGCCCAACTCGCAACCCCAACCCCAACACCCAAGTCCAACACTCTACCAATGCCAGAGCCAATTATGGAGCGCAATTAGCACGTCTCACAAAACGCATGCGACGCATTTATCGAGTTTGCCCACACAATGTGTCCTCGCATCGAAGTTGGACGATGGACGACGGACCGAGCAGTGGTAACAAAGCTTGACCGAGATGGCTGGAAATCGGAAACCCAAATGGAAGCCAGCCGAAAAAGCCAGCTTCAGCTTCAGCTTCAGTTGCAGCTGCAATTGGTCGGTCATAAGAGAAACACCAAAGGGCGCTCCAGATTCTGTTGATTTTGTTGACTCTGCGCCCAGCTTCACTTCTCATTTTGTCTCTTGCCGTTCTTCCAATTGCTCTTTTCGTTGGCCCTTTAGTTACTCTTACTTCTATCAATTCGTTCTTCAGCTCAGCTAGTCCCTTTCACTTCACACTTCAGTTCCAGTTTCAATTTCAATTCCTTCTTGTTTCATTTCTCAGCGGGGTTTTCTAGCTAATTTATGACGCTTCTTAGTCGCTATTCCATTCAATGCTCATCAGCGCACTCTCGTCAACTAAATATGGATCTTCAATTTATCCATTCCAGTTCCTCTTTTATATACCTTGACTATTGATTGCTCTTACATAATTATAGTCTCTATTGATAGTTCTCCATCTCTAAATGGTATTGGCCTGTTGCATATTCAAGATATTATTTCAATTCATTTTCTATTCTGTTCTTGCTGCACTTCTCTTTAGGACAGATCTGTCAATTCCACTTTTAGCTGCTCTTTCGTTTCCATTTTAGCTACACTTTCTGCTTCTTTTCCATTTCATTCCGCTTTCTCTTCCATTTACCTCACGATCCAGCGCGATTTACGTTTCAGTTCTCGTTCCGTTTCTCTCTTTCTTTCAGTTTTGTTTCCCAATCCTCTTCAAGTTCTTTTTCCACTTTGTTTTTCAGCTTCTTTATAAATTTCTTCTTATTTATTCTTCTTACATCTGTTGGCTCCTCTTCTAGCTCTTCTTGTTGTTATACTTGCTTATACAGATTGTTTTCCAGTTTTCCCTCAATTTGATCTTTAATTCCCCTTAGCATTACACTTTGATTTGCTTCCCTCCATTTGCCCTTCCAACTTCTGTCGTTTCTCTCTTCAGTTCCTTTTCGTTTCCATTTCTGTTCCTGTTCTGCTTTTACTTCCAAATTCCATTTAATCAGTTTCAGTTTCCGTTTCAGTTTCAATTTCAGGCTCTCTCAGTTTCCCTCCCAGGTGAGGCCAGTTTCCTTCCCAGTTTCCTCTTTCATCAATTCATTTCATTTATATTTTCATTTTCATTCATTTCTCGTTTCAGTTTCTCTTCAACTCCCAAAACAATTCCTCTTGCAGACGATCAGCCAAGTTCTCTTCCAGCTTCCCCCCCTTCCCCTTCCCCTCTTCAGTTGCTGCTGTAGTTTGCTTTCAGCTTTACTTTTATTCTATGCTGGATCTTGCACTAAAGAGAAAAGTTGTCGCTGCATTGATTTTCTTTTTCTGTTTCGTTTTTTTTGATGCTGCCTTCTAGCAAATGTCATTGACCACACGCCGCATGCCGCACTCCACATTCCACACGTACAACAAAGGGGCGTTGCAATGGGCCAAAACGGTCTGGCGGTTAAGAGGCGTTGGCCGTTGGTGGGCGGGGCGAACGGGGAGCCGCAGTCAACAACCACCAAAAGTAATCATCGCAAACGTTGTCGGTGAACTTGTTTGGGTGGATTGCGTTGCAGGATGCCAGCGGATGAGACGACGACAGAGGCGGAGACAGAGAGGCGGGGGCAGAGGCAGAGGCAGAGGCTGGCGTCCAACTGTGTGGCGAAACTATGACGGCCTTTGGCCTCCAGCTGCCGTTGTCCAGAAGCCAACGAGCCACGGCGCTGCTGCAAAGCAAAACTAAAAGCAAAAGCAGGAGCTGAAGCTGAAGCTGAAGCTGAGGCAATAGCAAAAGCGAATGCGAATGCGAATGCGATTAACGTTTCAATATGCGACAGTTGCACCATGGAAATGGCCCAGGAACAAGTTAAAGCTGAGGCAGCCAGCGCTCGTCGCCAAAGGTGGTACTCGGACTCTGACAATGAGCATGGCCACCACCACCAACGACAAGCGACAACTGACTGTGGGCAGCCCCCATCCACCAGGGTGGCTCGTCTGGGGACCGCTTGTGGATTTGGATTCGTTCACTCATAGAAAATAATGTGCTAAGCTGCAGCAGCAGCAGCAGCAGCAGCAGCAGCAGCAGCAGCAGGAGTCGCAGCAGATACTCCTGTTGCCCAGCTCTTGGCTGGAACTTGACTCAGTTGCTGTTGTTGTTGTTATGCAAGGGACAAAAGGTCATTATAACTTGACTTGATATATAAAAAGCTGCAAATTTCCCTCATAAAGCCAGCTGCAGCTGCAACCGACTAGAGGGTGGGGGGGGCGTGGCATTGAGGGGTGGCGGGGAATAGTTCGCCATCTGCTGTGGCAGCGGTCAAAGTCGAGCGCTGCAGACGTAATGGCAATTAACGCAACCACTTACGTAACGCAGCTGCTTGCCATATTTCGCCATTACGTCACGCACGTCATGCACTCGAGCAGTCGTCTTTACCGTTGCACAAGTGCCACTTCAGGTGTTGGGCAACGGCTTAAATATGCCCCGACATCATGCATCAATATCTATATTTCAATTTGGTAAGAGGTGAGCAGGCTATTGATATATCTTTTTTTTTGTATTACTATTATTATTGCATCGCATACTTTGCAGATACATACATATTAACATAGTATATGTATAATTGCTTACATATAGTAAGTAGTCAGCCCCAGACAAATGTTTGTCTTATTAGCATAATTCACATCTATTTCTGATAGATACATATGTGTCTCATTCTGTCCCATTTTATTGGCTTATGTTTTGACGCGGATAACGAACATTTCACATTTTATTGGGAAAATAAACAGTGTTTCGCATAACAGGCAGAAGAAGACATCGCATATATATTCTTGATCAGTACAAAAAAAAAAAAAAGTTGATATAGTCTTGTCCGTCCGTTTGAACGTCGAAATTTCGGAAACTACAAGAGATAGAGAGCTGAAATTTCACTTGAATATTCATATGTTTTTTTTTTTATAACTCATCCCTCAGATATTATTATTATGGATAATTTTAAGATTGTCCATCTAACTACTACTTACAACTTGTTTATATCTTGCTTATGTCTTACATGTTCTTCCGGTTTTATTTATAGATATATTTGAGCTTCACATCATACATTCAATATAGTTGCAGCTAACATATGCTATTTATATTCTATGGTGGTTACATTTATCCTTTTCAGATCATCTTGAATAATAATTTTGCAAGTTCATAGTTTTGTATCTTACAGATACTTTTGCAATTCACCTTGTGCTAGCTTAGATATTGCTTAGATATTGTTCTCTACCTGGAGTATCTATTTGGTTGATCGGCTGGCCTGGCATATGCTTTCCTTTAACTAGTTTTTAACTAAAAAAAAAAAAGAAAAAGGAAATCATTTATGTGCATGCAATGCAGCTAGACGCATTGATTGATCTGAACCAGGGAATAAGTTTGAATCAAACACGAAGCTTCACTCCGGCATTGACAAAAGGACAGCCCGTCAACCCGCCAGTCAGTCAGCCAGTCAGGTAGGCTAATAATGACGTAATTACGCAACGCTGTGGCTTTTTAACTAACAGAGTTTTTCAATTAGTTCCGTCGCTAATAATTCACAATGCTGCGCTGCACTTGTTGCCAACGGCCATTTTTGTGTAGTTCAATGCGTCCAACAATGGCTGCAACGTACACACACACACACACACTCGCACACATTCAGCTGCCAGCTGCTAGCTGCCTACCTGGCTGGCCGACTAATTAATAACTAATGATGTGCAGTGCGCTTATTAGGGAGCTTGCATACATTATCCTAGCCTAATAACATTATATTGCAACTGGCGGGCGCATTGTGGGCCCAGCAGCTCGACTAGCTGCCTGACAAACTGGCCTCAGTCAGCTGCCTCCTGCCTGCTGCCTCCTGTCTGCTGGCAACTGCCGACATGTTGCGACTCGCACGCACACAAAGAAATCCAATTATGACAATCAAGGTGGACAAATGCAGTTGGAGCCGCAGCCAAAAAGGGAAATTGCAGCTACGCCAGTTCCTCATGAAAGCTAACTATGGCCCAAGTTCTGCCTGCCTGCCTGGCTGACTCCTGCCAGGCTGACTCCTGCTGCTGGCTGTCCCACTGACAAATGACAGACGGATAGACAGGTAGACAGCTGGGCAGACGCCCCACCTGTTCGCTGCTGTTGACTGCAGTTTTTGCCTCGAGTTGCGGTTCGAATACTCTGGAGACACTTTGATGCCGACAGCCACATTGATGTTGGTTGGGAGCGAGCGTGACACGCACACAAATGCCACGCCACACTGCCAGTATACCCACACACACACACACACATATACGTTGTTATTTGGAGCGAGCTTTAATTTTAGCCTGGGGAGCTTTGACCAAAAATTATCTAATAATAAGTAAGCAGGCAGCTAAGTGAGGCCCTTTGGCCCGCCCCTTGGCCTGCTCTTGGCCCGCACATACTTTAGATAAGCTCCATCTAATTTGCAACTAATTGCAAGTCATTAAAATGCCCCTACCTCTCACTCTCTCTCCCTCTCTCCCTTTCTCCATCTCTCGCTCTTTAACTTGGCCCTCGCACTCTGTTGCAAGTCCATTTTAATCTAGCAATTAAGGAATAATGTGTTTTAATTAACCACTAAAATCTAAAAAGCGCGCATAAATAACCAATTGACAGTGGGCCCAGCGCCATCTCGCTCACTCTCTCTCTCTCTCTCACACACTCTTTCAGCTGCTTTGCATTGCAGCGACAGCGTCGCGCCCATAAATTGAATTATGTTAAGCCTCGCATAATGGTCAAAATAACACGCAATTTGCGGCAACTCGCAAATGCCAACGACAACGACAACGACAGCGACAGCGACAGCCACGCCCAGCATTGGCCAACGCCCACATTCAGAGAGTCAGAGTCAGAGTCAGAGTCCAGAGTAAGAGTGAGAGCTAGCGCCAAGGCCAAATCGATGAAAGTGCGCGCACACCCTTGACTTAATCCATTCATGGCCAAGCAGGCGCCACTTCACTGTTCCACTACACCACTCCCACTCCCACCAACCACCCTCCACCCTCCACCCACCATGCCACAGCACCCTCCCCCCCCATATCCGCTGTCAACTGTTTGGCTGGGCTTGTGTTAATTTTGGTAAAATCACTTAATCCTTTGAATATCGCCTCTGCCATGACACCTTAACCCACATTCGCTCACGCCTCCTGCCAACAGGGTGAAAAAAAAAAAACCAAAGCCAACATTTCCACATTAAATGACGCGCAAATTTACATTTACTGCGGCACTCGCATACGCAGCCAGCAGGCAGCCTTCAGTCCAAGTCATCGACAGCGACAGTGACAGTGACAGCGACTGCGACAAGCTCTCTCGTCCTGGACGTCCTGCTCCACCCTGCTCGTCCTTGTCGTCATCGCATTAGTGACGCTCCGCAGATTATTTACCTAGGAATGCGTGTAAAATGACACCAACAGAAAGACGACATTTCGCTCTGGATGAGTGAGAATGGGTTGCATCCAAGTGACCTGGTCCTTGTCCTGGTCCTAGTCCTGGTGCGACCTGGCCATAGATCCAGCGTCTTGCGTCTTGGGCGCCAGTCAATTTGCCAGTTAGGTCGCCCAGCTTCGCTCAGCTTGGCCCGTCTTCGACTCGGCTAGCGTATTACTCTATTAAATTTAAATTAAAAATTGATTAAAATGAGCACTGGGCGAGGTTTGGCAGCGCGCAGCTGGAGGATACACACAATTAACGTTGGCTCTTTCCCTGAAATTGAGAGCCCGCCCGAGCTTGCCACACTTGCCGCACTTGCCGCACTTGCCGCACTTTTACATAAGTTGCGGACCACAGCAAATGCGTTGCGGGTAAGCGACTCCTGCTGCTTCAGCTGCTCCTGCTCCTGCTGCTCCTCCTGCTGCTGCTCCTCCTGCTGCTGAGTTCGGGCGGGCGACAGAGCTGCTTGCTGCGTTTTGGTAAATTAAATTTGCGCATTACGCAAATGAGCAGACAACACAAGGAAAAGGCAGGGCACGGGACTAGAGGCCCGAGACTCCAGATTCTGAGACTCCGAGACTCTGAGACTCGACAACGAACCCTTGCCTGGGCCAAAAAGGCTGTCTGCCGCCTAATGATCCCTAGCCCAGAAGTCAAATTGAAAGCAAAAGCTGAAGCATTAAAAGGGGAACAACAGCATCAAGCCCTCACTCTCTCTCCCTCTCTCCCTGTCTCTCTCTATCTCTCTCTGCCCTTCCCCTTACCCTATCTACACTGCGTGGTAGTTGAATGTGTTGCGATTTGATTGGATTGCTGTGGTCAGGCAGCTCGTGAATGTGCGAACGAGTGTGATTCTGAATGGCAATGCAAGTGTGAATCGATCGACGAATGACTGAAGCAATTACAACTGTCATTGCCAACTGTCGGATGGCTCGCATTCAATACATTGCGGACGTGCTAAGGCATACCAGACAGAGAGCTGTGGACCTGAGACCTGTTGGTCTGTGGAGCTCCGCCAGCTCCAGTTACGTAAGTGCTTACGACATTTGACTTTTGTGTAAGAGTAATCTTGTGAAATGCGATTATATTTCAATTCTCTTGTTCAAGTGATTCGAAATCAAATTGATTTTCAGCTTTACGTAACGTAAGCGAATAAGCTACGTAATGAGTATGTTAATGAAAATGCATAGTTTTTTAACAGTTGACACTTCTCGAAAAGTAAAAGAAACTAACACTAAATATCATATTGTCTTACGTGACGTAAGCTATATATTTATTACGTGGATAGGTTAACAGATTAACAGTTACGTAAGTGCTTACGACATTTAACTTTTGTGTAAGAGTAATCTTGTGAAATGCGATTATATTTCAATTCTCTTGTTCAAGTGATTCGAAATCAAATTGATTTTCAGCTTTACGTAACGTAAGCGAATAAGTTACGTAATGAGTATGTTAATGAAAATGCCTAGTTTCTAACAGTTGGCGTCAGCTTCTTGAAAAGTCAAAGAAACTAACATCATATATCATATTGTCTTACGTGACGTAAGCTATATATTTATTACGTGGATAGGTTAACAGATTAACAGTTACGTAAGTGCTTACGACATTTAACTTTTGTGTAAGAGTAATCTTGTGAAATGCGATTATATTTCAATTCTCTTGTTCAAGTGATTCGAAATCAAATTGATTTTCAGCTTTACGTAACGTAAGCGAATAAGCTACGTAATGAGTATGTTAATGAAAATGCATAGTTTTTTAACAGTTGACACGAAAGTTCAGAGTTACGAAAAGTAAAAGAAACTAACATTATATATCATATTGTCTTACGTAACGTAAGCTATATATTTATTACGTGGATAGGTTAACAGATTAACATAATTTATTTCATTTTATAAAAAGTTGGGAAAACTATTGTTACGTAATATTGAAACGTAATACTTTTACGTAATAGTTACGTAATATTGTTACTTTAAGTAGGCAAATTTATTCAGTTTAAACTAAAAGCTTATGGAATATAATGTTTGACTTTGAAGGCAATATTTAAACAGCCTTGCGTATTATTCTTACGTTACGCAAGCTGCGGTTTAGTCAACCTGAACTCGAAATAAAGTTAACAGAATATTATATTTTAATTTGCAAATAATACGTATCTATAACAACAGCCTTACGTCTTAGATTTACGCGACGTTGTTAAATGCTCCACAAGTTCTTATTCAACTCAAACGCGTACCTATCTTCCCACATTCCAATTCCAATTCCATTTGATTTCGCAAGCAATGTTATTGTGACGTGCATGTATGGCTTACGTCAAATGCCTACGCAAGCATGCCGAGCAGCCAACCCCTTACGTGAGCAACCCCTTGCTGCGCAACAGACAATGACAATGACAATGACAAAACCCTTCCCTTCAGCCAGCGCCAAGACATTTCCATCGCTGCCTAATGATGTCTGGCTGCCCAGAAATTGAGCCCAGGATGCGGGGACGGGACACGGATAATGTTCTTGTCAGCTATGCGCCGTGATTTGATTGAATTTTTGTGGTCTGGCGCTGACGCTGGAGAATCCATGCCGTGCTCGCTCCGGTCGATGGGAAAGTCAAAGTCCGCTCAAGATTTGCGTGCAATTTCTTTTTACGTTTTAATTAAAAAGTGTCGCTTAGTGTGAATGTCCATTTGACTGATGGGTCGTACCAAATGGAGAGACACAAAGATATACCGAAACAAAAAAAGACAGACAGAGAGAGAGAGAGAGAGAGAGAGAGAGAGAGAGAGAGGCAAACTGGAGACGTAGCAATTAAGCCGCCGTGTTGCCTCCCCGCAACCTCGGTCGCTTGGCTTAATGAAAACGATTATCGACTAGGATGAGTCGGTTGCCAAATGGAAATTGAGCCGTGGAGTGAGAGCCATGGAGTGGGGCGTGGCCAATGGGCTACAAACTTATTGCTTTACAAATTCTTTAATAAATTAAATGTCCTGTCGACGTTAGCCGTGTATATAAATGAATGGCATCAATGGCTTGCCCGCTGATTGGGGCAACGGTGGGGTTGGCTAAGATGTGGACGAATTGGGGGCAAAAGGGCTAGCTAGACAGATAGGATAGAGTATCCCGGATAAGGTATTTGACATTAAGAGGGGGTAAAGCCCGCGCTTGACTGCTCAACTTTATCATCAGTTATGTGTGTGTGTGTGTGTGTGTGTGTGCCGTGTCCTGCTCTGTGCTGTGCTGTGCTGTGCTGTTCCCTGGGATCGCCTGATGGATGGGTGAATGCTTCAATGCGCCAAATGGACAAGCCTGACAGGCCGACACGCTGCTGCCCGACCGTGAGTGGGGGCATCAAGTAGCCAAGTGGCCAGTTGCCAGTTGCCAGTTGCCAGTTGCCAAAGAGACACTCGACGATACACAAAATTAAATTAAATGTAATTTGTCGTTGACTAAGTATTTGCGGGTAACGACAGCCACGCATTTGTCAAATGTGTCCCCGGCCGAGGATTCGCTCATTTCGCCTTTGAAGTGAATAACAACAACGGAAGCCCAAGCGGAACCCCTATACTGATACTGATACTGAAACTGAAGCTGAAACAGAGACAGAAACTGAAACATGAAACTGAAACTGAAACCGAAAACTGAAAGCTGAAAACTGAAAACGGAAAGCGGAAAGCTGAAAGCTGCAAGCAGAAACTGAAACTGAAACTGAAATTAAGAGCCATTTTGGCAGCTCGTCGGTTATTCGGTCAGTTAGTCAGTTGGTCAATTGACCAGCTGAAATGACAGTCGTACTGGCAATGGCACTGGCGGCTGGCGGCTGGGCGAAGGGGACGACGCGTTGCGCATACGCCGCATGCGCCGACACATTTATGAGAAGCGCTCAGAAAGGCGTCGAGGCAACAAAGGGAACCGGCGCCGGCAAAATTAAAATGAGCTACTCAATTACGCAAATTAAAACGAAAATAAGGCAGCCGCGTTAAGCAAGCAAACAAATAAACAAACCGACGGCAAACGGCATTAAAAATCTAAAAAAAAAAAAAAAGGAGGAGCAGGAGAAGATAAAAAGCAATGCGAACAATGCGACTTCATTGTTGTGTTTGAATTTTTTATACTTTTCATTTCTATTCAATTTCTTTTCTTTCTTTTTTTTTTTTTAAATAATATAATAAAGTTCGTTGAGGTCGCCGTCATAAAACGCGCCAATGAGGCGGCTCAACTCGTTCAACCCTTGGCAAGTGCCACAGCTCTCCACAACCCCTCTCGAGTCTATTACAGCTCTAAGCCTCTTGGCCTCTGGCATGTTGAGGGCCAATAAAATCAAATTAAAAGGCGCCAAAGTGTCACGATTATGAGACTTTAAGTGAAATCAATTAAAAAAAAAGAAGAGAAGAAAAAACAACCAAAAAGTAAACAGCAGAATCAGAGAAGCAAAGAGCAGGCGGCACAAAACAAACTGGCGAAAGTGAGCCAAGCGACAGTCCAGCGACCGAGGCGAACAGTCTCCAACACCTGGCCGGGCCATGTGTCAAACTGTCGACCCTGTCGCCGACGCCTCTGGGCGCCATTTGGGTGCGCCATGCAAATTACACGTTTAACAAATGGTCCGCTTTGCCGGAGCTTGGACGACGGCTCTCGCCGGCCAGCCAATAAAACAGAAGCCAGATGCACAAGGTCGCATTTTGCATACACTTGCCGAACAGATACACGCTCTCTCGCTCTCCCTCTAATATAAAATGAGCTCTACAATTGCATTCACTTGTTACTTGTCAATTATCTCTTGCCCTCTCACTCCTGTTTGTGGCTCACAATAACTTGCCTTTATACTTATACTAGCGTCAACTCACTTTTGTATTCGAATCAATCTTACAAGTGCTCTGCCACATGACTTGCAATAAGACTCATTAATATTGCTGCATTTGCATAAATTCTTTGTATTTGTATTTGCTGTAAAGCAAACCTCCATACGTAAGCAGAGACAGCGTCTTTTTTAGTTCGTTTTAATACTTGTCAAGCTTACACATTATTTGTCTCGCTCACACGCACTCTGCTGCACGCAGAAAGTAAACAGATACCGAAAACCTTGATCGTGCACTGGAGTGAAGAGGATGCATGTAGTACGTGTCTTTTTGCCTTATGCTCTACGATGAGTATAAGGGCATACAACAAATGGTAATTAGTATAAGTAGCATGCAAAGCAAATGAGCAGCTCTTATCTCTTATATGATTACTAATTGAGCCGTCATCTTCACGCGATTATGCATATATAGCGTTGTCTCGCTTGCTCCAAAACAAATGGATTGCAAATTGGAAGCGACTCCATTTTGCAAGTGGCTCTCACGCAGTCTTCGCTAAGCGGCACTTCAGATACAGCTGTGCAGCGAGACAAGGGGCGGAGCTAGGAGGCTGGGTAATTAAATTATGATGCCTGCTGGCTGGCGCGAGATGGCGCCACAACTGACCCAGTTGAGTTAAGTAATTTTTTATGGCAAATAATTAAGCTAAAGCGGACATTTTTCGACTAAATGCAAAAACGAGCAACGGAATTATATGAAAAATCATATCAAAGTTGGCCTGTCAGACGTGTGTGTGGGTGTGGGTGTGGGTGCGGGTGTGGGCGCTTAGGTGTGTGTAAGGTGGGCTAAAGGCAACAGGAAGTCAACGGCGTGCTTCCTTTTAGCTTTGTGCTTTTCTTCATTTTGTTTTGGTTTTCTTCTTGTGCGCCTTGCTTGATGTGTTTCTCTCTCTCTCTCTCACTGTCTCTCTCTCTCACTGTCTCTCTCTCTCACTGTCTCTCTCTTCTTTTTGTTACTTTTTCGTTTATACAAAGAAATATTAAATTAAGAAAAGATTTTTCATGCTGCTTGTTTTTTAATAACTCGCAACAACAATGGGAAATGCTTGCAGCTCCAGGCGCAGCCCAGGGGTGTGAGCTGTGTGTATGTGTGGGTGTGTGTGTGTGTGTGTATGTGCTGCCGTCGGGGAGTGGAGCGGTAAAATTAATAAAACTTTAAATTGCTGCTAAAGGCAGCAGCAGCAACTGCAGCAAATGAGGAGCGGGACGGGGCGGGGCGGCGGCGTGGGCGTTGGGCGATGGGCCAAGCGGACAGAAGCAGCAAGTGAGGCGCACGCTGCTCGACATTGGCCATGGGCACAACAGACAGGAAGTCAGCGACTGGCCCTGTCCATGACAAGGACTCCAAGCGCAAGGTGGAGCGAGAGAGCAAGAGAGTGGGAGCATTGAAGTGTGGGAGTGTGGAAGAACGGGAGAGCAACCGAACTCAGACTCTGGAATGTTTAATGGTCGCATTTCGTTTCATTAAAAATGTATGCGGCCCTAAAAGCTTTTGTTGTTGCTGCTCCAATTGTTGTTGTTGTCAACGCAGGACGACTTTTGGCTGAAAATTTAAGTTAAGATATCGTTCGAATGTGTGTGTGTGTGTGTGTGTGCGATGAGCTGTTGAAAGTGCAAATACCTCTGAAACACACACACACACACACACACTCACACATGCATATATCCGTATCGATCGGCTTAGCTTTATGCGCGCTGTGAAATTATCCTTTCGGGGCAGCGCCATTATATCATTTGTGGGCGCGTCGTTGGATTTATGGTGCGGATGCTCGTGTCGGCTATTAATCTATTTTTATTTATTTCTACTTATGCGTTGGACTCGCCTCAAGCCCCCCCAACACACACACACACACACACAAACACACACAGTCGGGACAAACTCGTGCTCGAAATTATAAGCAATTGAAATAAATCAAAGTCCAAAATAGTAAAAACGTCGCCGGCCAACAACAAAAAATAACAGCAGCAGAGAAAGAAGCAGCACAAAAACAAAAGTATGAAAACTAGCATCAAGAAAATCTAGCTGACTCATGCCGATGCTGAAATACTCTGTCAATGTTGAAACTTGAAATAGTTTAAAACTGAGCTGAGCTGAACTGGCGATGACTCGGGCAGATGTCTCTCATCATATTAGTATGTTATATAGTGTTGTCTTACTATGCTGAGCTACATCTCCCTGAATCTTCTTCGAACTATCATATAATCTTAATGTAACATACACTGCGCATCATCAGGATAGAAAAGCCTTATTTATCTCCTGCATTAATGTTGTTGATTATTGAACTGTGTTTTATTCTTTGCAAAAAAAATTAACTTAGTATCCATATTATTTCAATAAATATATTTAAAAATTTGTTTTTACATAAACCTTCACGAAACGCTTGCTTAAAATTGGTCTTTAGTTTGACGTACTCAAATTACCCTATTATTATTTTTTACCCAATTTATTATTATTTATTTATTATTTTATTTATTTCTTATTTATGTTTACTTATTTATTATTTTATTTTATTATTTATTGTATTTATTAATTTATTAAACTTATTTTCATTTATTTATTTTTGTTTTATATTTTATATGTAATTTCATTTATGTTTTATTTTTTATTTATTTTATTTTATTTTTATAAACAAAATTACTATAGGAAAATATTGTTGTATTAATATTTTTAAAAAATTCCAGATTCCAGCCTACATTGATTTTCGACTATCTTGATTGAAATGCAATAGAAAAGCTGTTAGAAATCTAAAAATAATTATTTATTTGTATGATATTACAAGTTTCGGTAAATATGATATCATATCAAACAAACTGACATTAACTTAATTTTGCAAAAGTTTAACAAAAAATATTAAAAATATCTACCGCTCCAGTTCAAATATTGTAGAAAATATTCAACAAAAAACAGATAACTTGAAGATTATGCTGAAGTTATATAATCTGGGGTATCGGCTCAAAGTATCAGTCTATAATGCTTGATGCTGTGTGCTGAGAATCGCATAGAGCGGCTCTCATTGGCATCATCGTTGGCTCACTGTGCCAGCTCAACGATTCGATTAAGCTGCCCCGCCCACACGCCCACTGGCTTTGGTCGCGCGCAGTGTCAACTTGACTCGTTGTCCACTTGCCTTTGCATGCGTGTGAGTGAGTGTGTGTGAGTGAGTGTGTGTGAGTGAGTGTGTGTGTGTGTGAGTGTGGCATTGTCTCTGCTTGTTTCAAGTGGAGCACACTGTGTGTGAGTGTGCGTGTGTGTGTGTGTGTAAGAGGGGCAGCCATGCGACAGTCATGCACAATTTATATTGCTCTCTCAGTCCACATTTATTGCAGCAATAATTCATTTAATTTTCCTTGATTTACTTTGTCAATGCAGAAGCTGCCGAAGATGCTGCAACACAGTCCAACATAGCAACACATACACACACACACACACACACATACGCATCTAGCTACCCTTGGGCATTGCTTTCGATTCTGCTAAACTTAAGCCAAATGCTTGTTAGCTGCGCGAAACCAAAAACTAAGCTGGTCAAGGAGCAAAAGGTCCTTAAACAACAAGCATAGATATGTGTGTGTGTGTGTATGTCTGTCTGTCTGCTGTTGCTGTAATTTATGCCACGTTTGCCACTTTTGTCATTTCGCTTGCTCTGAGTTTCCTTTTCTCATTCTCTTTTTTTTTCAACACACACTTAAGAAACCAAAGATGTGCGTGTGTGCATGTGTGTGTGTGTGTGTGTGTGTGTGTGTGAATCTTGGGGTCCAACGCATTTATTTGTATCGCTTGGCAGTTTGTTTGTCTGCTTTGTTTTATTGACACTTTTGATCTTTTTCAATGCATGCTCGATTCATTTATTATGTGCGCCAGGACCTGCCCCCTCAGCAGACGCCCATTCCTGGCACATCCTTGCCAAATTTGTTGCCGTTATGTACACACTGATTGATACATGGCCACAGCATCGCATCGCCTCACATCGCCTCACATCGCATTGCATCGCTCAACGCCCACCGTTCCCCGTCCTCCGTCCTCCGTCCTCCGTCTCGCCGCCTAGCGCCAAGCGCTCCTTGGAGCATTCGCCCACCTTTCTTGGGCCAGCCTCTGCGGATGTAATTTGTTGACAAATGAGCAACAATAATGTCACATTATCAGTTCATCACAATAAAATTATACGCCTCGAGGCTCGAGCCCCAAATGCCAAATGCCGGCTGCAATTGCTGATTGCCTGGCCTTCAGCTCAGTGGCGGAGACGGGGGAACGGCGGGACGGGGGCGTGGCTGCTTCCAGTGCTGGCCACTTAATTGGCCGACCAGTGTTGATGGAACCAGCCAGTCAGGCATAGAGCTGACTTACCTCCAAGACAGATCCTCTCTCTCTCTCCTTTTGGGGGGAAATCTGTTAATCATGACCCTGAAACGTTTCGGCTTGTCATGGAGTGCGCATTAATTTGGGCCATGTAATGCATTAGCAATTGGCATTACACATTAGCCAACAGTCAGCAGGCATCAGCTGGCATTATCTGAGCATGACCAGCAGTTAATGCCCTGGCGCCACATTCAAATGATATGCCAAAAGCAAAAAAATCATTTTTGGCAGCTTGTCAGAATTTGCTGAGCGAGGGCGAGAGAGAGAGAGGGAGAGAGAGAGCATGTTCAGTGTTGGTAAACGTTTGTGCAGCTTTTGTGTCAACTGTACCGCAAGCCATTTGACAAATGCCCCCGCCAACAGCTGCTGCAATTGCCGCTCGGCTCGCCCCGAATGACAGACAGTCCGACTAGCTGACTGACAGACTGACAGACGGTTGGCGTGAATTAATGAATGGCTCACGGAATGAACACAAATGCCGTTCGGCATTGTCAATGTGATAAATGCCAATTTAAGTCGCCCATCAAACGCTGCCGACCGATAATTGCCGCGCCGAGCACTGACAGCATCAGTTTCTGTTTCAGCTTCAGCTTCAGCTTTAGCTTTAGCTTTTTCTGCTGTTCCTGTTCCTGTTCCTGCTCTTCTGCTTCAACTTCAAGTCTCAGCGTCAGCTTTCGACTCGAGATGAGTGAGTCGCAACGTCCATAAAATATTGACGCTTCATTGACTGAGTGACGAACTGAGTGAGTGATTGAGTCAGTCAGAGAGAGAGCAAGAGAGAGAGAGAGAGAGAGAGAGAGAGAGACAGAGAGAGAGAGAGAGAGAGAGAGAGAGAGCGACGGCAGGCAGGGGAACCTGCAGATTAGCTAAAACTAGCCGTGACATATGAATTTATCTGGCTTCTAGTTTTAATTTGTATTTTTTTCGTCTATTCCCTTTCATTTCCAGTTTTATTTTATATTGCTGCATATTGCTTAACAAATATTTTAGTTCAATAATATTGTTAACTATATGAAAATAGATCGCAAATTTATAGCTAAAAAAAAACTTTTCTAAATGTTGTCTAGAATAAGTCAACTTTTTATGCTTGGCTAACGAGCTTTCAGTCAGTTTGGGTTGCCTGGTTATATCTAATGCGATTTGCGTATACCTACAACTATATCAACTGAAGCTCCAATAAATATTATTTAATATTTAAATACTGGAATAATAATCACATCTAGTCTTGCGCCTTCTGATTCTGATATGCTGATACTTCAAGACTTTTAAATTCGATTTGAAACATATCCACAGTAAATACAATTCTATAAAATATCAAGTCTCTGTTCATTCAGGTTATATGATATATAGAAAAAGGTCTAGACCACATAACTCAGTCGAGAGCTGTGCCTAGGCAGGGTATCTCTGTGTGCGATTTAGTTCAACTTTTACTCAGCGTTCGTTACTTTGTTATAAATTGGTTTTCAATTGAAAAACATTGTGACCAGCTCAGTCTCAGTCTCAGTCTCTGCCCAGTCGCTGCCTCTGCTTAGCTGACTGAGCTGAGCCATGTGCATATGGCTCAGTGGATCTGGGCCAGCACATGATGGCTGGCTCGCTGCTTGGCAAGAAATTTGCTATTGACCATCATTCATCATTAAATTGTTTCGCTAACTGTTTTCAACAATATTTTATTTTATTTATTTTTTTTTTTTTTTTTTTGTATTCTTTACATTTTTTATTCCTCATTCTGCTTTTTCTCCTGCTCCTTTTTTTTTGCTGTGTGCTGACAAGCCGCTTCCTGTCGCCGGCTCGTGCTCCCAAGGCAGCTTCAGCTGTGGCTTCAGCTGCTGCTTCGACTCCTGCTACTGCCACGTCTGCAACTGCTGCTGCTGCTTCTTCTTCTTCATCATCTTGTCGTCCCCTTCTACCACTCCTGCCCGTATCCTGAACATTAAGCACAACAAAGGGCAGCGCGTTGCTTTTTGCTACGCTGCCAAAATTTGATGAATTTCTTTTTTATTCATTTTGGCCTCTGTCGCCCCCTTCCCCCACCCCAAAAAACTTTTATTTCTTTCGGCTATTGTTGTTGTTGTTGTTGTGGCCCGCTTGCTTGTTGTTGTCTTACAGCATTTTTTCTAATCAGTCAGCGTCCATGTCTTCGCCCTTGTGGCTTCGCCTGGCGCCATTCAAATGCGGGCCGCTGATTAGATTCACCAAAAAAAGGGGCGTGGCGACGTCCCCAGCAAAAGACGATTAAACACAGCCCACAGCCCACCCAACACAATCCCCAACAACAATTTCTGTTCATATTAATGCGAAGCCATATATCTCAAGGCAATTCGCAATTCTTCGTTTAGTTTCGCTGGCCCGAAAATCAGCAATAAAAAATGCGAATTATGAAAATCGGCAACAGATTTACAAGAATTTCACAGATCTTGAAGACTCCACATCTGTTGATTACTGAAGCAAATGCTTTTGCCCAAATTAAAAGAGGCGCACGAGAAAAATACGTGAATGACTTGTCATCGGGTGCTACCAACTGCATAATACTTGTACAAGGAAGATATTTAAATATATAATCAATTCGAGAATATATTCCCAATTTCAAGTTGCGTTACGTTCATACGAGCAGGCGCAAAGGAAATGGACGGAAAGACAGATAGACGGTCGGACTGGCTAACGGAAAGAAACGGAAGGATAGACGAATAGACAGACGGACATTGTACGCAACTAATATACTCCCAACACATCGTGAATGAGCATAATAAAGAAATATGTGAACTTCCGTTGGCAGAGGCAGTCGAAAAGAAAGAGCAGGAGCAGGAAGCAGGAGGCAGGAGACAGGAGGCTGGAGGCAGGAGGCAGAGCAAGAGGAAAAGGAAGTTGTCTTTTGAAGTTGCGCTGACCAATCCATTTCGATGCTGTGTAGCAATCTTTCAGCAAAAGTTTTAAACACATTTTGGCAGTTGGCACCACCCAGTTAGCCGCACCACAGAGCACCACCCAGCATCTTGACTGACAAGTGGCGGCTTTTTCGTTTGATGTGCCGCAAATGGCGGCAAATGTTTCAAATTCAACTTAAAGCCAAAAGTTTAAATGCAAAATGCTGACAAATGCGTTTCGATTTTATGTGTAAGAGAGAGAGAGAGTGAGAGAGTGAGAGTGAGAGGGAGTTTGAGCATGAGCAGGAGAGGTCATGCTTCAATGTGGAAAATTAAATTAAATTTCTTTTATTGGCACTTTTCAATCATTGCAATGCGAGCATATCGACTACAGAGCACAGACAGCAAATACAGGGTATCTATGGGCAATGATGAGCTAAACTGATGCATGCATATATGCGACTAGATATAATACTATTTTATATATGTATATGTATTATAGATATGAGATCTAGCACGCTTTATAGGGTATCTGTGGCGCAGCACTTGCCTCAAATTGAATTGAATTCTTTTTTTGTGAATGCTTCGCATATGCAATGCATATGCAAAATTCAAGCCAGATGCCATTGATAATGTTAAAAGGGTGGGTCCAGGAGCGGCGGCATGGCATGGGGCATGGATGGACTGCCAAACCAATCAGCAGCAATAAATGATAAGCCTCGGCAACAATGCCAAAGGCAAAGCGAAGGCGGCACAGGAACTGTCACACACAAAGCGAAATGAAATGAAAGCAGTCTGTCGAGGCTATACATACACATGAGTGTAGAGTGTGTGAGAGAGAGAGGGGGAAGTGCTACATGTGTGTGTGCGTGTGTCCGGCATAGGCGCTGGCTACTTTGCAACAGATTTGTCGCTAACGAAGCGCACGATTTCCAATAATGTATAAAATGTGTGTGCGAAACGGATGCGTTTTTATCTATATATATATAGATATATATATGTATGTATGTGTGTATGTGTGTGAGTGTGTCATAAAACGTGCACAGATACAGCGTGGCTGGGGGTGGGGGGAGGCAGGAGCAAACAGATGCTGTTAGCCGGACTTTGTATAATGAGTTCCCCTGTGGCCAACTTCATGTCGCCTGGCCTGGCAGCTATCTATACACACACACACACACGCATACATATATATGTATACATGCGTGTGTGTGTGTGTGTGTGTTATGATGTGGCTTGTTGCGTGGCGTCAAGGTGAAAGCCACTTAAAACGCCCCAGCAAACGTCGGAGCCCAGTTATCGTGTGACAGTAATGAAGTGACAGCTACAATGGCAACAAGGACAACAACAACAACAACAACAACGACAACGGCAACACGCCAACTCAACCGCAAAACTTAAACAAGGCCAAAAGCCACACTCGAATGTCAAAATCAAAATAAATGCTGGGCAGCTGGGCTGGTGGTGCGGTGGTGCGGTGGTGCGGTTAGCGCCATTTAAAGTCATGATTTAAAATCAGATTAAAGGAGCAGCAGCAACCGCAGCAGCTTGGGCAGCGCGCGAAGACAACACAGCCACAGTCCGCGACCACTTGGCTACCCCCATCCACCGCCCACCGCCCACCGCCTCCCCGCAAACTCGTCTGGGCATATAAATTATTAATTGCAAAATAATTGCGAAATTGTGTTTGGCCAAGTTAATTTATGCAATAAAACTTCAGCGAGTCGAGTCGAGTCGAGTCGAGTCGAGTCGAGTCGAGTCAAGTTGAGTCCAGATGTCCTGGACCCCTACTAGGCCAATCCCAACCCCGCTGACCCCTCTCCGAGTCAACTTTAAAGCAGCTCATTTCATTTACACTGTCCGTCGCTGTTGGCCTTTTGGCTAATGAGAAAGCCATCCCAGGCTCTCCTGCCCCTTGCCCGCCCCGCCCCGCCCCGCCCTTCTGCTCTAGCCATGCAGCTGGCAATTACTTAAGCAGCGAGCGCTTAGGGATTCCACATTTGTTTCCATTTGATGTTGCTGCAGCGCCGGCCCAATGACTGTGTGTGACAGTGAAGACTGTAGCTCTCAGCGCTGCCAACACCACGACAAAAGAAAACATAATTAAGCCTTCTGTCCGCACTGAATGTTGCGAGTCCAGTGAGCTTAAGCTCTCTCTCTCTCTCTATCTAACTCTCTCTCTCTCTCTCTATCTAACTCTCTCTTGCAACTTGCCCCAGGTTCATCGTTTGGCTAATTGCGTGCGTAAACAGAAACTTAAGAAAGTTTTTATATATATATATATATTTTTTTTTTTCCCCCATTCGTATCTCTTCTGCGGTCTCCTTTCTCAATTAACCAAGTTTCTTGTTTTTTTACAAACCGATAATGAAGCAATTTTTGCTCTTCTCAGTGGCAATTTAAGTGATTGTTTTTCTATTTCCTATTTTTATTTTTTATGCTCACATTTGAGCTGAAAAGTTGAAATATAATTTTAATTATTTTATGTACAAATTTGATGGCTTTGACTAATGGCAGCAAGACTTTATTGGCAAATGCTGCTAATCAGGTTGCGAAATAATTAATTAAAGAATCTAACATTTTCTGAGATACTCGATTTCATGGAAAAGCTTAGGAACAGTCAGAAGAGCAGTGCTATATTTTTTTTAGAAATCACCAGAGCTTCGGCTCCATTATCTTTCATGACTATTGTTTATATCAAAAGCTTAGATTTAAGCATATATTTAAATCAATTTAAACAAAACATAAATTGTCACTGTATAGTAAAATGACAATTTATAAAGCAATACTAAGCCCCATATGGAGATATGCGCTTCAAGTCTATGGAATTGCGGCAAAATCAAACCTAAACAAAATAAGAGTTGCACAAGCGAAAAGCCTCCGGCAAATTAGCAATGCTGCCTGGTACATGCGTACCAGAGATATTGAAAAAGATCTCAAGGTCCCCAAAGTTGGAGACGTAATGCAAAAGGTAGCTGCTAGATACCTTGCAAGACTCGAAGGCCACCCAAACCCTTTGGCGAGAAGACTTAACAAAGAAGCCAGAATAAGAAGATTAAAGAAGTGCCATCCACAGGACCTCTCTGCAAGGTTCCTATAATATAATGTTTAATGTAAAAGTGAATGTGATTATTGTGTGATTAATTAACCAAATTGTGATTGTTGTTTATGTAAATTGTTATTGAAATATCTGTATTGTTCTACTGTAAATAATTGTGCCTTTATGTTCAACTTGTTAAGCTGCCAATTAGGTAGTAGAAAGCATGTTTAAATAAAATAAAATAAACCTTTTACAAAAAAAAAAAAAAAACATATTTGAAGCAGGCTAGTGAAAAGGTTTTCAATTCCATATATTCTTTACCTGCTAATGGATCTGCAGCTTTCAAGCGAGCTGATTGACATGGACCTCAAGTCGATTGCTCTACTGTAGCCAAGTTAAGATCTCTTGTGTAACTAGACGCAAACTAAGTGCCAGAGCGCATCAGCTCTCTCTAGCTCTAGCAACACCATCACGCCACTCTCACTCACTCTTCTATTGCTTGCTCTCTCAGTTACATAGATTTGACCCCAGAGCCAAGACTCTCAGTGCCAGTCTATGCATGCATATAAATACATGCATGCATGCATGCATGTGTGTGTATGTTGTTCCTTTCATTTTTGTTCATATTTCTCATCGTGACGGTTTCATTGGCTAGTAGTGCCTGCTCGAACTTATTTCGATTATACGCTTACAGCTTTGGCAATAAATTCAATTATGGCAAAGGCAACGCAACATTTTCGTTGCATACTTTCGAGCGCTGCGCCTTCTTGCTGGGACGCAAATGCTGTACGCCAGTTCGCCAGTTCGCTGTTGCTGCATGGAATCAAAGTGCATTTTTTTGATGCTTCCAACATTTTTCGCTTAAAATTCTTTGGCTGTTGGATAGATGGAGTGAGCGGCAAATGGGGGGCGGAGGGACGAAGAGTTCTGTGCGCTTGCTTAAGTCGAAACAACTTTATTATTGGCCTTTTGCATATTATTATTGTTATTATTGGTTGGCCATTGTTGTTGTTGTTGCGTGTTTTTGTTGCTTGTCTGTTGTTGCTTCTCTGTTGTTTATTGCATGTTGTAGCTCTGGACTCTGGAGCTTTGCTAATATGTTCTCTCAAGTTTTGTAGCTTGCGCTGCACATGAGCGCCACATACATACTTATCGGCTAAATATTTACACACACACACACACACACACACACACACACACACTCAGCAGCACTCGGCAAAGTTTGTTACTTTCCGGGACTTAGGCAAGGCAAGCATATAAATCTATTATCCTATAATTAAGCCAACAATATAATGAAGCATGGCAAAAGGCGCAAGCGTTCGGTGCGGTGCGGCACGCAGTTGCTCTTGCCACATGCAACATGCAACAAAACCAATCAACGGCAATTTGCAGCCAAAGTTGCCAAGGCGTCGGCAGATGTGCTATGAATTTATTGCAATTCCTGCAGCTGTTGCAGCTGCTGCTGCTGCTGCTGCTGTTGCTGTTGCTGTTGTTGTTGTTGTTGTTGCTATTTTTGCAAATTGAATTTTCGTTTGCATTGCGATTTCGGCAATTCATTAACATTTTGCATCGGCTGCCACTGACGCGGCCTCAAAATGAAAATGCAAATTCACAAAGCTTCCTCTCACTCACACTCACTCTCTCTCTCTCTCTCTCTCTCTCTGACTATCTGTAGCAGCTTCTTTTGAAATGAAGGCTAAAGCTAGAAGACGGCATGTGGAACAAATACATTATTAACAAGGCCAATACAAGGAGAGAGGCAGAAAGAGACACAGAGAGAGAGAGAGAGAGAGCTGCAACTAGAGCCAGCTGCTGCAGTTGTTCCTAATTAGTTAATAAAGGCAAGGCAAATGTAGCCTGTGAGGCGGCGAGGCGGGAGGCGTGACAAATTGCAATTGAAGCAGATAAATGCGCTTAAATAAACCATTTACAATGCTAATCGAATAATTTACTTAGATATGCACAAGCAGCAGACATACATAGTTTTATATATAGTATGTATATAATGTATGGTATATGTTAATGATATAAAATTCTTAGCTTGACTAAGAAAACCTCCAACTGCATGACCGATTGAGCTCTCTCTCTCACTCGTGCACAAATCTTGATATGCGACATATGGAAAATGCAGAAATAATAATAATAATAATAGATATAAAAAAATAAAAATAAGAAAAATGAAATAAAACAATAATAGTATTAATAATAATAATAATAAAATAATATATCCCTAATCTAGACTAGAGATAGAAGCTAAAACCTTCTAAGAGCCGATATTGCAATTATTTTATGCTACTTTTATGCAACATATAAAACTATAGCAATCAACCATAGCTCATGAAATTACTCTCTCTTTCTCTCACTCTCACCCTCGCTCTCACTTGAGCGCCTTGAGTTTCGTGTGACGGTTTCTCTAATGCGATACGATTGACCCTCGCACAGTGAGACTTAGTATGTCAGCATATAACGTAACGAATGGCTGGCCGATCATGAACGTGCTTGTCAAAGAAGCAATGCGCTTCGGCTGCACTCTGAGTCTTTTCTCAGAGTGTGAGTGAAAGGCGCAGACTCGATCAATAGTTATTTGCAAGCTATGTTGGTAGACCGCAAAACTATTAGAATCTTAATCTCTCAAGTAAAACTATTCGGCTTAAGAGGAACATAGTCAACAATAGTTACATGTAATACATCATCATAAGATGCGCTAACATGAGAACTCTTTGATTAATAATGCATTTTGGACAAACACATTCTTCAGCTAATGTAAGTTGCAGGGTATGGAAAGGCCATAGACCTAAGTAATCATATTCCACTTTAGACTCATCGAATGCATACTTAGAGTATGCACTTTATAGGGTATTTAATGGTTAATTGAAATCAATCTATCGATTGTATCGTCTAAGTCACTTTCCATGGTAGACTCTCATGTATACGTGTTTAATACTCATGAGAAGCCATAAGAGTCGAGGTCCATATTTGATATATAGTTTCTTTTAATATGCAATTTATAGGGTATTTCGTAGTGAATCAGAATCAAGACCTTTGAATCATCTAAGTCACTTTCAGTGTTAGACTCATGTATAGAAAAAAGAGGTACAATTTATAGGGTATTTCGCAGTCAAACATATGCCAACGTAATGACCTTTGATGGGCCATCAGGCCATCAGAAACAGTTGGGCCTTAATCTATTTTGGACAACGTGTTTATTCACTGTTTACAAAAGCAGCTCAGCTCAGCTCAGCTCAGTTGCCTGTCTGCGGCAGCCACTGCCACGCCCACTTGGTGAAGCGGCTGCTCGTTATGGGAGTCGCTGGGCGTTTTGTCAATGATTTATGCATGCGGGCGGGTCAACAGGTAAACAGCTAAGGCGCTCAAATTGGCCACGTTGCAACATGGCAACAGCGACAGCCGCAAGCTCAGTGGACAAGAGCAGAGGCGGAGGCGGAGGCGAATGCAGAGGCCCAGGCAAAGGCAGCAACGCCAACTTGTGGCGCTTGTGCATCGGTTGACAACTTGGCCAACTGCTGCTGCTGCTGCTGCTGCTGCTGCGGACCATAAACTGGACGCATTTGCTATGCAGAACACGCGGTCTGCACCTGCCACGCCCACTGAGAGGAGTGAGAGCGTGAGAGCGTGAGGGGGGGGGGCAGCAGAGAACACGCGCTACCAACTGATTAAAATGCCTTTCAGGGTTGCGCCATTGCTGGCAGCGACGCCAGCAGCGTCGTCGACGGCGCTGCATTTGCATTTATATTGTTTTGACCAATTCTGCTGCTGCATTATTATCATTTCTTCGTCTGCTCTTGCTGCGTTTTATTATTTACCATTATTATTTCACGCAGCAGCAGCAGCAGCAGCAGCGGGAGCAGGAGTCCCAGAACCTAGAAGAAGACAAGGACCGCCCTGCCAGATGCTTAAGTATCCTGCATAACTTTTGTCGCTCTTCCCCCATAGTTGACGCTCTTTTGTTTAGCATATGGCGAAAGTTAGAGATGCATTTTTTCCTTTTCTTACACACTCTCTCTCTCGCTCTCTCTCTCTCTCTCTCTCTCTCTCGCGCATTCTCTTTCTCATCAGCAACTGGCCATTAACAAGTTTTCCGATAGCACCAGGGGCTCTAGTGGGTAATAGCCTTCGGGCAAAGTTTTAAATGCGAATTTACATATTGTTAACCTATAAATATATTCATCACATAACCTAGATGTAACGTGCTCTCTCTCTCTCTCTCTCTCTCTCTCTTTCTTGCTCTCTATATGAATATATATGATATATACATATGTATATGCTTGTGAATAAAAGTGGGCGTGAGCTTGGGCATGGCTTAAGTTCTAGTTACTGCCCAAGTTTAATGCGCTTTGCATAAGAAATAAATCTGATTTGCTGTCAACTTCTTTCGCTCTCTCTCTCTCTCTCTCTCTCTCTCTCTCTCTCTTTCGCACTCGCTCTGATGTCATGGCTTATACAACTTGCAGAGCTTTGCAATTGATCTTTAATCACTTCTTTACTTATAATATGAATAACAAGCGACGAGTCCAGAAAAACGTCAAGTTTCCAGTCAAACTGCTCTTGAATTTGAAAGCAGCCAAACAAAAAGTAGTATGAATAGTATAAGTATTAGGGTTTACCCAACAAGTAAGTGATATTACCATCTCGAATTTAAGTAAATTAAATCCATTCTACTTTGCTTTCTGGGGAAACTAAAGGGAAAAGGATCGGTAAATGCTGATTAAGATATGATTAAGATACAAGTTCAAATGTTACATACTTTCAATGTCTGCCTTCCAGTGCACTGGAAGTAGTTTTAAGGTATATAAGCACTAGGATTTCAAATTTTGAATTCGTGTAATGTGGAGTTGTTTTCTTTCAACCTCTTACAGACAAGTGTTATATTTTCATTTCCTCTAACTCTCTATTACCAAAGTCTCTCGAGGCGTATCAATGGCTTTAAGCATATGTTTTTCTCTTATGTTCGCATAGCCGATCGTTGAGAATTAATACAAAATTTTAATGAAAAACAAAATGAAATATAAATAAAAAATCAAATACAAATAATTAGCATTAGTTGCAACAGCTGTGAGCGAAATTTACGACTCGCTTCTCTTTCTCCCTCCTTTCCATTCCTCTTGTCAAACGATAAGAAATTCCCATGAATATATGTACATCTATATACATAATGATCTTAGGACTTTTAACAATAATCTCAATTGTTTCACTTCATTTCATTTCATTTCGAAACGCCTCTCTGGACAATAGCTCGAATTGCTGTCGGACAGCACGGATATAAAATATATATATATGTATATATTCAGTGAATCTGCTGACATTTATTATGGTCTGCGATTTCGTTGGGGGATTTGATTGTGCGCTTTGAATAATACTTTGAGATGTGGCAGGCGAAATAAATTATTATTCTGCGGACTTATCTTTGTCGCTTGCATCTGAAGTATCTCCGTTTATCTGTCGATTGATTGATTGGTGAGTGCAAAGCGTTACAAATTGCCTGCTTAACTATTTCGATGGCCACAAAAAAATAACTGTTCTCCTCACACACACACACACACAGATACACTCAATTGTGTGTGTGTGTGTGTTTGCTGGCATTTTGTCATTGTCGACTGCGGTCCGGGCAAAAATTGTTTGCGATTTTTATCATTTTAAATGGCGGCCGCAGCGTAGCAAAAAAAAAAAAAAAAAAAAAAAAAAAAAAAACCTGCAGCCCAGCCCAGTCAAGTGAGAGTGTGTAAGAGGGGCGGGGCAAGTGGAGGGCATGGCTCACATTAAGCGCCTTGTTTTTCCAGCGCTGTTTGTTGTGATCTTAAGCGCGGATTTGCATTATAATTTATTATGCGAGAATTCTATGCATCCGACCATTCCATTCCCATGGCTAATTTCGATGCGACGCTGGCGATAAAAAAAAGAATTTCCCTAAATGAGTTTCCTCCGTCAGATAGAAGCGAATAACAGAAAGAGAGAGAGAGAGAAGAAAACATTTCTCAAGTGTTGCAGCAAAAACAGTTGCGAGCAGAGGCGTCGAAATGCTTTGCTAATCTTTGCATAAGAAACATTTATAAATTATTTATTTGGTCAGGTGCGTAGGTTTGCCAAGGCAGCTAAGGTGTTTTGGCCAAAATGCTGTTCGCTTTGTACTCTTTTTCCTGCTAGCTTTGGGGTCACGTGCGTCGCGTGTGGCTGGGCTTAAAGCACAAGACAAAGTGCATCAAGAAAGCGAGAAAGAGAGAGAGAGAGAGGAAGAGAGGCAGTGGGAGACAGAATAACAACAGCCAAATCGCAGGTTAAATTGTCTCGTATTTTTATTACTCAGGCTTTCGATTTGGAGAAAGTTGCCGCACTCATAAGCGAAAGGGTGCTTCAGTTGATTGCGACACAACGTCGACTGCGTCTGCGGCTGCGACGGCGGCTGCGAAACGTGGCAAACGCATAAAATAGAATTTGCACCTAGCAAAGAGATTTGAGACAAAAGCCGCAGCCAAATGGACAAAGTTAAGGCTAAGCGGCAATAATTGTAATAAAATATAACTCTAACATAAACATGCCTTCCTCTTCTTCTTCTACTGCTGCTTAACTCAGAGCTGGAATACACTTGAGATAAAATTCACAAGGAAACTGACAAGAATAATAAGCCTATCAAACACCTCCTTCCATTCAATTCAGTTTTCCACAGGAGTAAGGAGTCAAACAGAATTTATACTTCCATTGAGAGCTGTGTGCTAGAGAAAAAAGATATATTCACAATATATATTCATTGCATATTGCATATATGTGTATGTGCGTCTTGCTCTGTCATCGCTGTTTACAGTTTTCTAATTCTGTTGAATTTTGTCGCGATTGGCTCCAACTCTTGCGTTCGTATTGGTGTGAGGCAGAGAGCTTGCATTGTGAGTTGCTGTAAAAATATTATCCACGTGAGCGTGCGTTTTAGTTGCGCGCATCACACTTCAAAAGAGAGAGCGAGACAGAGCTAACTGTTGCTTTCACACAGCCTCAACTATTGCTGAGTGTGAGCGAGCTGGCTACTTGAGTGGCGCGAACAGGCTCGTTCTAATTGCCAATGGGCGAAGTGAAGATGACTTGAAATTGTCATTATGGAAGAGCAATGCAGCAGAGCGGGAATTAAATAGAATTTTAGTTAAATAAATATTATTTAATTATATTGATATTTATTTAAATATTTATATTTCTATAAATAAAAAAATATTAATCAATATAAAAGCTATATTGAATAGTTTTTAACCAGAGACCCCGAATAACTCTTAAGGATTTCAAACAGTCCACAAATAAGTGTTTCGCATGGAGTTTTATAAATAAAACTCTCAAAATAACTCTTTCAGCATGTGCTTGAGAGAACTCCTTTTACTCAGTGAGAAACAGAAAAACTGTGGGTTTTTCTGTTGTCCTCAGTGTGATATTTTATTGCCTTGCTAAAAAAAAATAACCCTTTTTTTTGTGTGTGCTGCTGCTGCGTAGATCAATGACGCAGTTTGCTTTTGTTTTTTTTCTTCTAACTGTTGCTGCTGCGTTGCACTATGGGAGCAAATGCCGATTTAGCGGCATAAACTCAAAATGTAAATATATGGACTTGAAATTTAGCAAATATGCTTAGATTACTTTTTTAGAAATTTGGATTTTCTTGTTTTGGAAATTTGAATGGGAAGTCATATACTTAGACTTTTCTAAAATGGAACTACGGAAATAAATAAGAAAATATAACAAAATGTTGTTGGACTTTATGCCGCTAAATCGGTGTTTGCGCCCATAGTGCATTGGTCAGCGATGCACTTTGTTGCTGCGTTGGTGTGTATGCAAGGGTTGTTTTCGAGGAGCAGGTCAATTACGATCTACATATAATTCGATTCGACAGGCAGAGGGACAGACGCACAACACAGACATACATATAAAGGGTCACACAAACAGATAGACACACAGAGCGACAGACAGACAGACACACAGTTATAGGGACAGACAGATAGACACACAGACAGACACAGAGTTATAGACACGCAGGCAGACACACATAGTGACAGACAGACAGTGTGACAGACGGACGGACAGACAGACATGGCTATATCAAATTTTTTTCCTGCTGATCAAGAATATATATACTATATAGTGTCATCCACGCCACCTTCTGCCTGTTATATATGTACATATATCGACTCTGCTCGTCGCCCTGATCAAGAATATATATAATTTATATAGTCATATACGCCCCATTCTGCCTGTTAATTACATTTATCAAAACCATAATAGTTTGATTTCTTATTTTCAATCAGGTTATAATTAAAAGCAAACACAAAACAAACACACAAAGCAAAAACATATACAAAGTTTTATAAATGAGGATTTTAGAAACAAGTCACAAAATAACTCTTTGTGTGAAAGAGTAAAAGTATTACTCGCAAAATAACTCTTTTAAAAAGAGGAATTGCCTGAATTCCTCCATGCCAAACACTCAGACTAGGAGTGAAAAAAACCAAAAATATCTCTCCTACTCAGAGGAATAAAATTTGTGTGCGCCTTTTTTCTGTTTCTCTCAGAAATGAATGAGACAAGTGAGTCGGGTAACTGTTATTCGGGGTCTCTGTTTTTTACTGATTAAAGGGCTAAAGCTGCAAGCTGATATTTGTCTCGAAACGCAAGTGTATATACATATTAGTTTGTATATCTAAGCCAAAAGCATATGTTTGTAAGGCGTATTTCATTTACAAAATATATTTATTCAATTTGATCACAATATTTTTCCAAGTACATTAAAAACTTCTATTAGCTTTATCCATGAACCAATTAATCTGAAAAGTCACTCACCCTTACAGAGTCTAATATTTTTCTCCCTTTTACCCCCTCCGCCATCGTGGCTGTACATTCGCAAATGAAGCTAAGCAGAGCTTTTCTGCTTACTGTTAGCACTTCCATTTTCATATCAATTTTCAATTTCCCATTATCAGCTGGAGACAAACCGCATTAAACTTACCCAAACACCTGTGAGCGCCCCACCTTGGCAGGTGGGCAACAGAAAACTGCGGTTGATTTGGTTTACGAGCTGGCTGGCAGCTGGAAATAGTTTAATTATTTAGTAACCCGATGCTTAAAAGCTTAACAAGCAGCGCCAATAACAATGTCGATGCCAATGTCGATACTTATGTTAATGCTAATGATGACAGCGGCACAGGTGTAGCTGGCAGCAGGCAGCAGGCAGCTAGCCAGGTGAGCATTTGGAAAGGGACAGCTGTCTCATAATTTGGACAAAAATGTTTATGCCGTCATTAAATGGAAGCAACGAGACTCTGTTGCCTCGTCCTGACCACAGTGCCGCATGTTGAGCTCAACCTGTTCAGCAGGAGTCTGACCGCACGCCTCCTCTTGGCCACTTCTCCCCCCTCTGTCTCCCTCTCTCTCTCTCTCTGTGTCTCTGTGTATTGCCAAGTGTCAATAAATGTGGTCTTAACTGGCAGTTGTAGCCGCAGCCTGGTCATGAACACCCACACCCACACACCCACCCACACACACACACACCCACAGAGATAGAGACTGGGAGCAGCACTCACGATCTGCTTTGCCGGCAGCTGTGTCCTTTCCTAGACAAACAATAAAATATTCAAAGTTTATAATGTAAATTAACCCAAGTTGGCCAGCTCGGCCTCGGGCCACGTTTCGGTGTCCTGCCTGGCCTGGCCTGGCCAAGTTGCCAACTGGCCCCATGAATATACAATAGTTAACGCCGTCTCTCTTTCACCACGCTCCCACTCCAGCTCTGTCTATCTGTCTCTCTCTCTCTCTGTGTGTGGGTGATGGCAAGCAAATGCCGAAACAGTGAGGCAAACATACATAAATTCTCATATTGCTGCGGCCTTTCGGCCCTTTTGGCCCTTTTTGGCTAGCTGCAATCTTGAGAGCTGAAGGATTTTGCTGCTGCGGCCCCGGGGCTAATCAAATTTTATTGGCCCACTCGCGACAAGTGGCCGTGCCATGGCTGTGGGCGTGTCCAGGACACACGGCCCCAACTCGTTAAGTTGCAAATTTTAGTGAGAATTTGCGAGCAGCGACTACGGTAAGCCGACACGAGACAAGCGATTGAACTTTGCCCCAACACCAAGCACCTATGTAGCCCCAAACTCTGAGCACCTAGGCCAACTATCAATAAATACTGACCGGCATATACGAGCGGCCCAGCCCAATGCTCTCCCACTCGGATTGTTTTACTTGCCGCTTACTCACACTCAACTCGACTCCGGCGAGCCATGATGAATGATTAGCAAACAGAGCAAATCGCATGAAGTAACAGCCACTGAATTGAGAGTGGAGGGAGACACTGAGCGAGAGAGAGATGGAGAGAGAATACTGTGCTAGCTGAAGTCCAAATTTGTCGCTCAGTGTACGTCATCTTTCATTAGATTAACGATTGTGCTGGCCGCTGGGTAGCTGCCCAAAATCAAATCTTCAACAATCTGTTCTGCCAAAATGCCTTCGCACACGCATGTTGGCAGCAAAGCTGGCCTAAGGCTACATTTGCCCAGTGTTTGTGTCTCTCTCTCTCTCTCTCTCTCTCTCTCTCTCTCTCTCTCTCCTCTCTCTCTCTCTCTCTCTGTTGTATGTGTGTTTGGTTAAAAAAAATAAAAAAAAGAGTGTCAAATGCGAACGCCCTGACCATGCACACAGAGAGACCTGCAGCCACACAAGCCATCAGACAGACAGCCAGGCCAACAGCCAGGGAAGGGTCCGGGCTGGGATCCTATGGGCAACGAGTGTCAACTTGATCCTGACAAAGTATTTGCGGCTTGCCAGTCATTTTTAGTGCGCCCACAGATTTTGGCAGCCCGGCAGCCCTAAGCTTCATCCACATCGCAACCCCCTCCCTCCCTCCCTCCCTCCATCTCTCACCATCACGTTATCTCCCGCTCCATTGGGCTGGGCTCGATTCAGTCCAGTCGAGTTGGTGGCCCAGCCCTAAATGAGTTTTGAGAAACCAAAGTAAATATGATTGTTGATGGGAGCAGCTTTTGATTTAATGGCATTTTGCGCTCGCACATATTTCCCCCAAAAGTTAATCTAAATGTACTTCAACTTAACTCAAATATACTTCTACTATATAAACATATGTTCGCATGATAACAATAATACGCAGCGTGTTTTTTTTTTTTTTTTTTTTTTTCTTTCCTTTCATTTCCTGTTGTTGTTGTTGTTGTCACATTTATGGGCTTACGTCATGTTACGCTGCGAATCGGTAGCTCATTTCCTAATGCCTTATACAATGTTTACATAGATAGAATATATATTTACAATATTATATACATATGTTTGAGAATTACAACAATATATTTAGTTAAACGCTCGCTTTTGTACCCTGAACCCATAAAAATGTCAATCTTATATTGTAGGTCTCTGTGAGAATTGATATGTAAGGGGCAGAAGGAGGCGTGGCAGACAGTGCACAATATGCACAATATATATAATTACGATGAGCTGTGTCGATATAACTTTGTCTGATTGTTCATTTGTCTGCCTCATATAACTTTGTCTGTTTGTTCATTTTCGTTCGTCTCTTAGTTTGGAAGCTCTCACTCGCTCTTGCTTTGTTTTATCAGCTTAAAAATTATTTAAAAATTAAAAAATTCATATAAATTATATTTGATAATCGCAAATGCTTTTCAAGTTTGCGATTTGTCGTTGAGTATTTGATGATAAGATGTCAAACATTAAATCGAGTTGAGCGGGGAATTCAATCAATATTGCAATGAAAAGTAAATGTGCTGGAGAGATGATAAATTCTCTCGATTTGTTAACACTTTTTACTAAAATTACTGTAGTGATATGTTGTTCTTTATTATCTGTCTACAAGCAAGTGCTAAGTGCCTTCCACTCAACAGCGCTGACAGCAGAACTCTCATAATATTTAGCTCATATAATTAGGTACCTTAGCTTTCTCAGCTGTTTAGCCTTCAACTTTCGAGTTTATTATGTATGGGAAAGTTATTTTATCAGACTTGTTATCAATGTTATTATTATAGTACTTCCGGATACCAAAATCTTATCTATGTCTGTAAACTTGTTGAATGAAATAAGCGTTCCAGGCTGAGCTATTGCATGTACAGCATTTCTGTATGCATGCTGTCATGAGAGAGAAAAAGGAGTATATCGGCATAGTAGTATATTGAGCATAGCTCACAAATAACTGTTGACAGTTTCTTGATGTCTGCTAATAAGTGTCTTTCACTCTGAGTGCAAACGCCTGCATCGCTTCTCTAATGAGTTCGTTTGCAATCGGGCAGCCATTCGTTAAGTTATTTTCTAACTTACTGAGATTAATCGTATCACTCCCTCAACGATGTTCGACAAAAGATTGTCACACACGAATAGTTAAACTCTAGCTAGCTATACACACTTTGGAGTATGTATATATTAACACAAGTTAACACAAGTCTCGAATAGAATGATGTAAGCCTAAGCATGTATACCTTCTAATACTAAATCTTAGATCTCCCAATTGAGCAGGAGAGTCACATTTGAGCTACTTGCTAGAAAGTCCTCTAAGTCGCAAAGACCTATCAGATATGAACTGGAATCCGATTAACTCTTCACTTTTAATTGTTATATAGTATTTATGTATTGTATGTATTAAATTAAATAATATGACATAGATATGACATCGCTCTCAAGCGCGCAATATGTTAAAGCTAATATTTAGCTTTTTTTCTGTCAACCTTTTTCTTTTTAATTTGATTTATTTTTATTTAATTTTTATTTATTTTTAACTATTTAGCCACGCATTTTATATGACAAATATATTTCACTTTATTTTTGTTTATTTATTTTATTTTTTTTTTTTTTAACTATTTACAACATATACATGCACATAATATTATAAGTATATATAGTGTAGGAACAAGAAAAAATAATAATAATACAAAGTTCTTAAATTAAAATTTATACAACTTAAAACTAAAAAAAAAAAAATATATATGGCGCAAAAAAAAAAGTAATTAACTTAAAGTTTACATATATAATTTAAAGTTCCGACGCTTTGCTTTTTGCTGTGACTCTTGTTCGTCTTGGCACTGTGAAGAACTTGTTCATTTGCGGCTGGTTCACGCTTGTGATTCATGCATATTAAATGTACAAACGCAAGCAGAGAGTATAGATGGCAGCCTTTGTTGTTGGATGACTTAATGAACTAGTTCATTTGGAGTGAACTAGTTGCAAGCGAATCCACTGGCCAAGCACTTCACTTCACTTCACTTTACTCCACTTCTCATCCACATCCACATGCACATTCCCCATTTCCATTTCCATTTCCATTCCCATACCACCCATCGACATCTTCAGCTTCATCCAACTACTCTGTTGGCTGCTCCACATGACGCCTTGCCCGGGGCATGGCCACATCCAGCGAGCGATCCACATACGCAAAGTTATCCACAACGCTCGCATAGAGAGCGCCACCCATCACGGTCAGGGCGCCGACAATGGCAATCTTGGACCACATGCTGTTCTCTCTGCTGTGCGACTGGGTGAATGTTAGCGACAATTTGAGCGAGTCGACCTGACTGATGATACGTATTTGCAATATGCGCGGGACGCACGAACTGCATGACGCTTATATAGCACCGGCCCGACCCAGCAGCGGCCACCATTCCAGGCCTTGTCCCGCGGTACGCCAGTGACGTCGTCGATGTCGTCGATGAGCTTTCGCGCACTATGTGCGGCTGGTCACGTCGGCCGACCCCTTGCGCCAGAAAAAGCTCACGCTCTCCCTCACACTCTCTCTCTCTCTCTCTCTCTCTCTCTCTCTCTCTTTCTCTTTCTAGTCAGAGTCTAGCCATAACCACACACATAATGCACTTCCTTCACTGCCGCCGGCCGCCCACTCATTATCGATCAGTCGATAAGAATGTTTCGCGAGCTTTTCCCCTGCCTGGCAATAAGTGTGCCTGTGTGTGTGTGTGTGTATGTGTGTTTGCATGATTTTTTTTTGCAATATTAGTGTTTGTTTATTGGCTCAGTTTTGTTTATCAAGATCTCTTAATCTGGCCACGGCTGCGTATGTTTTGGCTGTTTTGATTATGAACTCATATATTTAGACAAGCTATCATAATAGAATAAACATGTTTTCAGTTGTTTACGCGGCTATATATAGGTTTATAGCTCCATTTGGCAGCCAAGCGCTATTTGCCAATTTTGGTAAAGGTCTTCTTGTAGAATTGCCAAGCAATCAAATACGATATATTCCTTATAGAAAGAGAGAGAGAGAGAGAGAGAGAGAGAGAGAGAGATATGTAGATATATATGTATGTATAATTTCAAATATTTTATATAAATATTTGTACTTAGATTTTTTTTTTTACATTATTTTAACATATGTAGATTTTGCTTAATTTATATAGTTTTTTTTTTCAGAGAACATTGTTTAGCTAAATTTCATATATTATATATAATGACATTATATATTTTTTAGTTTCTTTAATTTTGTATTTTTAAATATATTTACATTACATTTTTATTATTATAAATATATATATATATATAATAGTTTTTTCGTTATTTTTTCGACATTCCTATATATCTTAATTAATATTGACTAATTTTCATAGTATTTCTATCTTTTCTCGCAACATTTTTTTTTTTTATTAATTTTCCTATATTTCTATATCTATATATAATATAATTTTATCTTATTTTTTTAGGTTTTATTTTTCTGCGCGCATTTTCCATTTCATTTAGTTTTTTGTAGTTCTTTTTCAGATCTTCCTATACACAAAGTAATTTTGGCTAATTTTTATGGTCGTTCTTCTATTCTTGGCACATTTTTTAGCTCATTTTCAGATTTAATTGGTAAATAGAAATATTTACCAATAAATGGGTAATTTTCAAAAGGCTGCCTCTGAATTTTGTAGTTCATTTGAATTCATTTTGAATTCATGTTTAGATATAGTTATAAAATATATCATTTTAGATCATTGTGTATAGATTTTGTTTTTTTTCGAACATTTTTTAGATCTTTTGCAGATATTCTACAGGCATATAAATATATACATTATAAAAATGTTTCCATGTCTTGCTTTTCCATTTCCCGGGCCATTTTTTATTTTATTATTAATAATTTTTCGGAAATAAATATATATATGAATATTATTATTATTATTTCCATATATATTTTTTGACACATTTTTATAAGTATACAAAAATTCTTAGAGCATTTCCCTATTCGATGTGACAAAATATCTGAAATTGTTTACTTTTTAGCAACTTTTTAGTTGTTTGCTTGTAAAATTAAATTTCAAGGTTGGGCTACCCTCTAGTCGTAAATATGAATGGGAAGTGCGACATAAACTTGAGCAAACGTATGCGGCTATAAATATATCAATATATTTATATATATTATATATATATATATATATAATATGTGCCTGACCTATGACAACAGCTAAGATAACTCATAGAATTTCGACTCACGCAGCGAAATTCACTCAAATGGGAATTTCTTGTACAGGGTATCTTTGAGTGCGGCACATTCTTTTGCGGCTCTTTACATTGCAATTGCATGTCATCATAGTGACAGAGTCTTATCGAGTTTTTCGTAATGACTTTATCTACTAATAAAGCTCACTAATTGCTGAGGTGCCAAAGCGAATGCGAACGCGAATGCGAATGCGAATGCGCATGGGCGTAAAAGCAGTGAGCCCACAGAATGAGTAGCTTATGACTCAAATAGTAACTAAATACTAAACCAAAAGTAGCTACAAATGTTTCGTTCAGCATTTCAATGGCTGCGAGCGCAGTGAATAATGCGTTGAGTCAGCTCAGCCTCAACTGTAAGTAATCATGTGATGCAAGCATTGAGTTAATGGCTGTAATCGCATGCTGAACATTCATGTACTTATATACATATGTGTATACCTCTAAAGATAGACACATATGACATGCATGCACGGAGTGCCTGTACTACATGCATTCAGTTGCAGATGCAGGCGCATTGAATGGGCTGCCCGACTGCAGTCGGCTTATGATGGCTATTATGCGAATAATTATGCTTAATTTAACCAGTAACTAAATACGTTCAGAGACAAAGGAGTCCTGCAAATAGCACAGCCTTTCAAATATTCCAATTCTGAATAGAACAATGGATTAATTATCAAATATCGACCAACCGAATCGAATATCTTTTGTAAACAGAATGGCTTCCAGAGTTGTGCTCGAATGGAAGCTGAACATAATTAATGAAGGCGAAGTGAATACAGAAAAGATGTGAGGTATGAGATATAAGATATAAGATATAAGATATAAGATATAAGATATAAGATATAAGATATAAGATATAAGATAGATAGCTATAAGATATAAGATATAAGATATAAGATATAAGATATAAGATATAAGATATAAGATATAAGATATAAGATATAAGATATAAGATATAAGATATAAGATATAAGATATAAGATATAAGATATAAGATATAAGATATAAGATATAAGATATAAGATATAAGATATAAGATATAAGATATAAGATATAAGATATAAGATATAAGATATAAGATATAAGATATAAGATATAAGATATAAGATATAAGATATAAGATATAAGATATAAGATATAAGATATAAGATATAAGATATAAGATATAAGATATAAGATATAAGATATAAGATATAAGATATAAGATATAAGATATAAGATATAAGATATAAAGATATAAGATATAAGATATAAGATATAAAATATAATGTCGATTCTGACAGCAGTTATTAGTTATTATTAATTGGCTATTGTTAAGTTTTCCAACGTTCTGCATATAAATAACATCCATATGTATGTGAGTGTGTGTGTGTGTCTGTATGTGTTTGTATGTTGTGACCTCGCGTTGTTTACGCGAATATTAATCGAAGCTCATAAAGCAGCGAAAACAAAGACAACAGACAATGCTGCTGGTGTTAAGGGATAGAGGAAGGTAACGGTCTCGGTGAGCTCGATGGCCTGGGAGGGGGTGGTTGGGTGGTTGGGTGGTGGTTGTTAGCAGCGTATCTATGGTGGCGACATCGTCGCATGTAGATAAACAGGCATTAATAATATAAATTTGGCCAGCATTGTGCAGAGACGCTGACTGTTCCCTGGAGTGGGAGCAGCTGGAAGGCTGACGAACAGGGGAAGGTGCGTGAAGGTGCTGAAGGGGGTGAAGGACAGCTAAGTATACTAACAGATTGCCATCATTTGTGTTTGCTTATGGTCTACGACCATGTGGATAGCATATAGCCATAGCCATAGCTGTAGCTGTAGCTGTAGCTGTAGCTGTTGCTGCCTGCAGCTGTAGCTATAGTTGTATCTGTATCTGCAGCAGATTATGTATCTGCAGCTATATCTTTTGGCGTTGGCGTCTGTTGAGTGCCTGCCAAAAGGGTTGCAAGTGCCACTTTCGTTGGCATCCTTCATGCCAGCTGCTGCTGCTGCTGTTGAAGTTTTTAGTTTTCAGTTTTTAGCATATTAGTTCCGACTCGTGAACCATTTCGCCGTCGTGCAGCGTTCTCGACGCTTTTTCCATGTGAAATTAAATTTCCTAATAAATATACCCCTTGCAGTGGCTGGGCTGGAGGGGGGCAGGCCAGTCCATGTCGGTCGCATCCGCTTGTGCCAATTTTGCCAATGCAAAAATGAAAAAAAAAAGAAGAAAAACCTAGAAAAAACTGCTGCACCACCTGAGCGCCACTTTCTTGCGGCGGTGCCAGCCAAATCCAGCCCAGCTCCCATCGCGCTCACCTGCAAACACACACACACACAGCTGTGGGACGTATTTGTGCTGTGCTCGGTTTATTCGCTTGCACTTCCTTCCGGCCGGGCCTCAACGTTAAAAAACCTCAAGTAAACAGACGATGCAGCCGCGCCCACAGACGAGCCCCCAGCCGCCCACATGCTGCCACCCACTGGGATTCCGTTTTCTCTGCACAAATTGAATTCTCGAGCGCAAACCGAATGTATGTGCAAGTGTGTGTGTGTGCGAGTGTGTGTGTATTTGTTAATTTTCGCACTGGAAAATTGCATCAACTGGTTTTACGACATTTTGTGCGGTCGTAACACAACAGCAAAACACGGCAAATATCTAACTCTCTACAAGTGCCTCGGCTCGGCTCGGCTCGAGCATACAATGCCTAGCGCACAGTTCAAAGTTCAGTTCGCGACAGCGACAAAAGGGAACCAGGCAAAGGCAAAGGCAATGGCGACGGCGAATGGTGAATGGCGAATGGCTTTGCCATTAAGTATACCACGCGGCGGCCGCATCGCATCGCCTTCGAAATGTCATGTCAAGAGATCGATGGATCGCGTGCTCGCATAACAATTTCAACTGAGATAATTGTTCTAATTGGTTAAAAATTTAGCGCACAACTAAGAAGTATGTGCCGTTAACTGTTGGGGTGAGATGGGGTGAGGTGAGCTGAGGTATGATGAGCTGAGGTGAGGTGAGGTGAGCTGAGATGAGCTGAGGTATGGTGAGCTGAGGTGAGGTGAGCTGAGATATGGTGAGGTGAGGTGAGGTGAGGTGAGGTGAGGTGAGGTGAGGTGAGGTGAGGTGAGGTGAGGTGAGGTGAGGTGAGGTGAGGTGAGGTGAGGTGAGGTGAGGTGAGGTGAGGTGAGGTGAGGTGAGGTGAGGTGAGGTGAGGTGAGGTGAGATGAGCTGAAGTATGGTGAGCTGAGGTGAGGTGAGCTGAGATATGGTGAGGTGAGGTGAGGTGAGCTGAGATATGGTGAGCTGAGGTGAGGTGAGGTGAGCTGTGAAGGATATGTTAATAGGAACAAGCCAAAAATGAGTTAAATTAAATGAAATTGAAATTTGGGGGATATCTAAGATATCTATAATTATGAAATATCTAAAACAATAAAAAATGTAAATGTAAATAAATGTTTATTATAGCAGAACAGAAAAAAAGTGTTATTGGAAGGGATGCAGATGTAACCAGTCTTATAAGTAATCCCATAAGGCATGAGATACCTATCTATATAAAAACTATAAAATATGCTACACTCATTCATAGTATCCCTTACTAGCTATATAAAAAACTATTAAATATGCAACAGTACAGAATAACCTGTAACATCAATAGGTAGCACCCTGCTAATGATAAAATCCCACAACACTTTCCTTACCATGCATTGAACTATCAGCTCTGCTATAATCTTAAGAGTAAGCGACTTCACCCATAAGTATTCCCCTGCTAATACTCTCGCACAGTATATGCCTAACCTTCTTTCGATATATATAAGAAGTTCTATAAACTTCAAGAATGTATTGCCCATATAGGTGATACCTTATCAGTATCAGTAGTATACCCCACCACAGGCTTTATTCTCTACATGACCTATATGTTAGGCTATTATCTAATGTAATGAATAGCTCATATAGATAAGGTCTTGCTAAGACTATCCCATCAAATAGCTGATAATACAATATCATTTAGTATGCCAATCTATATGCTTTATCTATAAGATAAGCTAAGATCTTACAGAATGAAGCTTTTCTAATACTTTTACTATGACTATTCTATAATTCTGTTCTATACAAGAAAAGTCCAATATCCACTCTAAATTTCTATTATGCATGCATAAGCGCTTTACATAATCTAAATAAATAAGTGGAGCTAAAGCTCTATAATCAATAACGACAATATGCAAGGATTTGCTATTGTTTGTCAAGCCGTATGCCAGAATTGATAAGCTCCATTGCTATCCACCTCCATCTCTCCCCCTCTCTCTTTCGCCCTCTCTGCCTGCGCTTGGTATCGGCTTGGTCTGGTCACTGATAAAACACTCATTTAAATGATAATTACACTTCTCGTTGTACTCGAACCGAACATGTCAGTTGGATGTTAACTACATTTGTATGCACTCTGTTGGTTCATGTTGTGGGTGGGGGGAGTGGTGAGTGGGGGGGTGGTAGGGTGGTAGGTAGGTAGTTGCGTGGATGCTTTGGGCATGCCTTTTGTCCTGATCCATGGTGTGCATTTTAATTTATGAGCAAATTTTGCGTATCTAATGCACAGCGCTCTGCACTTTGTGTGCACAATTAAATTTTCAATGTAATTTCACGCACAAATGCCTTCAATTGCACGCAGCACCGCCGCTGCTGCTGGGTGGTGTGCCCGGGTGGTGTGCCCGGGTGGTGCTCGTAGGCCCAAGCCAGCGATTAGCATCGTGTGCATCAGGTGAAGCGACATAATCATAATAATCGCATTGACACTACAAATGAACGCGCGCAAAAGGCAAAAGGGACGCACGAAGAGGCGCCGCTCCAGTTGAGGCGTGGGGGGCTGTCGGGCTAAGGTGCCGATGGTCGGCGCAACAGGAAGACTGCACTTATCGAACAACATTCACGCGCTTGAGTGGCATCAACATTTTTACGGCCGTTGTTTTGTTTTGGCAAACGCCCGATTAACGTCGCTTATCAATTAGCACAGTTCGCCAGCTATCAAAGAGCCGATGCCGAGGCCGTTGCCGCTGCCGCTGCCCCTACCCCATCGATAAGGCGTAAATAGAACAGCCCAACCCCATCTTATCTATAATGCGTGCGTGTGTGTGTGTGCGTGTGTGTGTGTGTGTGTTTTCACAGTTTGCATGCAACTTTTGTGAGCTCTACGTCTTTGTGCTTAAAGCTGCTTACGCTGCTTGCATAATTATAAAAAAAAAAAAAAATAAAAATAAAAAAAAAAAATAAATCTAAAAAACGAACAACTCAAAGCTGTTAATCAATAAATCAATATATAAAATGCCTTACGCCTTTTTCTCTGTAGTTCCCCAAAAGATAAAGTTTTATTATTTGAAAACATGAAAACAAATACAGAATGTATAATGTATAGGAATTTGTAACTACATACAGATATATTAAAAAAATAAATATAAACAAGTAAGAATGCTCTAGTCGAGACGGCTCGACTACGAGATACCCTGAACACAGCAAAAAAGTAATATTCTTCTTCTTTACGCACTTATGAGCGCGCGCTCTGCGTTGCTGTCGTGGCTTGGGGGCGGGTTGGTTCATGAAACTTTCAGAGTAGATTAAGAGTATCTATTTGCAAAATTGCAAGTCTCTAGTATTTGAAATGCGTTTTTTTCAAAAAATCTGAATCTGCGTATCCATAATATCTATCTAAATAAACAACAGACGGACGGACGGACGGACGGACGGACAGACGGACAGGGCTAGATCAACTTATTTTTTTATGCTGATCAAGAATATATATACTTTATTTTTTTTTTTCTTTACTTTTTTCACAAAACCATTCCCATTTTCAATGGGTTCAGGGTATAAAAATTATAATATTAGATATATGTATATATATTGTGGTTTAGTTTCTACAAGAGATCCGTTGCAGCCCATCATTTAAATGTTATGATAAATACATATAAATAAATCGGTCAACCTTCTCTCTCTTCATACGCAAGCCTGCTGTTTAAGCATGGAATTTATAGCCCATTTCAGCCTATAACACAACCGAATAAGAGAGATACTTGAATGCACTTAGCCTTAGCTTTATGTAGCAGATGCAGCTCTCTCAGCGCAGCATACATAGATAGTTGTAGCTCTCTCATATACTCATATACTATATTAGCTGCAGTTCAAACTGTTTGTTTATTTACTTCATTTATAATAATTCGATATAATTTGAATGAATACTAACTTATGGCTAAAGCGCTGCAAAATCTTGTTTATTTCTCTTTCAAGTCAAGTTGAAGACTGGAGTAGTTTCTTGCTCTTAGCTTTGTTCTCAATAGTTGATGCCTGAAATATGCCAATTCCATCACTCAAAATTTCACTTATCAAACACTACTTCACTTGGCTTCTTCGCACATTGCAACACTGTTTCACAAATATTTATGGGCCTGAGCAAATAGAGGGCGCCTCCTGCTCAATTGTGACCTTCAAGTAACCACCAAGAGTGTCGCCACTCTACCCACACGCAAACCACCATTGTGTGCGCTCTCACTCACGCTCTCTCTCTCTCTCTCTCTCTCTCTCTCTCACTCGTTGTCTACTTTGCCTGTTTGTCGCCTTTGAGTGCTGTGAAGTGTATGCGTTGTAATGTGCGTTAATAAATTTAATTTTAGCCTCTTTCTCTCGGTTTGAACTCAGCCCCTCTCACTCTCTCCTCCTCTCGCTCGCTCTCGCTGTTGCCATTGAATTTAAAGTGTCGCCGGAGTCAACACAACTCAACTCGCTGCTCACTGCTCGCTTCTCGTTTTTATCAGTTTAATGGGCGGGCCGTAATGCAATTTGGGCGACACCCCAGCAGCAGCAGCAGCAGCAGCATCCAACCCCGTTTAAGTTCATGAGCCGCTTAGAGAGACAGAGATATGAGTTACCCTCAACCTCAACCCCCACCCCCATCCCTACCCCCACCCCAAACACTGCTGCTGCTGTTGTGTAAAGCAATTTTGATAAATTTATGTGAAATACGCTTTCATGATAAGCTAATTAAATTCAATCGCTGTAACCAACTGCCAAAAACCGAATGCCTCACACCAATGCCTCACTCGCCAGCCACGTAGCTTGCCACTGCCTCGCCCACTGCCGCGCACAAGCATATTCCCAATGAGAACATTTGCCAGTTGGGCTGCGCCTATTAAAGCCTCAGAAATTGTTTCCATATCGTTGAATCGAATGGAAAGCCAACATGGGATTAGATAATGAGCTCAATCATATAGCGCAGCCAACGGCCATCAAAATGCAGAAAACCTGATGCAAAGAATTTCCAGATGATGGCAGGACAAGATTTACCTCCGGAGCAGAGCTCTGCAGGAAATTAAAGGAGTTGAGCTGCCAGCGGCAGCAATTCAATAAGATGTGTATATAAGCGTAAAGATGTTAAATATTTAATTAATAGGTTATTTAATTATGTAATTTTTTCGCAAATAAATTTATGAAAAATATATAAAGATCAAATGTACTTTGTTTAATATACTTAAAATTTATTTATTGTAAAATATATAATATATGAAATTTAATATTAATTTAAATATTAATTTAGCTATTTATTATATGATTATGTTATTTAATTATGCAATTTATACTCTAATTAATTAATTTAAAATACTTTGCAAAATATATAAATATAAAATGTATTTTGTTAAATATTTTTAAAATTTATTTTATAGTAAAATATATGAAATAATTTTTTTTTATATATATATGTAAAATAATAAAAAATAAATAATAAATATATTTTGATTTAAAAAATATTTATAATAACTCAATTAATTAAATTAAATTAAATAAATATTTTTAGAATTTATTCAAGAATTTAATTTATAGTAAAATATATGAAATAAATTTTTTTTATATATGTAAAATAATACAAAATAAATAATAAATATATTTTGATATATAAAATATTAATAATAACTCAATTTATATTTAAAAATAATTTATTACTCAAGGTATGTGTAAGGAAAAAATACTTAATTTATTTTAAAATTAGTTTTTTAATTCAATTTATATTAAATATATTAAATTAAATATATTAGGATTACATTTTATAAATTAAATATTTAATTTGTATTAAATCAGTTTTAATTTATAATCAGTAAATCATAATAAGATTTATGTATATATTGAAAATAGTTGTATATATGTTAACACTATATCTAACTTCTTCCCTTCCCTTCCCTCCCCGCCCTTTCTCCATCTATCCGTCCCTCTCCCATTCGGTCAACCAGTTTAATTGTTAAAAATACTTTTTTTATGCACAGCGACATGGGTCATTAAAAACATCATCAATTAATTATAATGCATGTTACTCAAAAACAAAACAAAAAAACATAAACAGAGGTGGGATAGAGGTGAGATGGGTGGCTTAAGGTAATACATGTGTCGAACATGCAACTATTGAAATATATATATATATATATATATATATATATATACATACATATATCATAAATACATATTGTTAAGGGCAACAGAAAAACATTTGCAATCCATTTGCTGTTGCTCTTTATTTATTTTCCTTTTTTTTTTCGATGATGATTGCGACTGAATCGAATGTAATGTTTGCTATTCAATAATATCTAACGAACTGAAATCAATGTTTAATTGCATAAAACATGTGCCATTATGATAATTATAATTAGGGATGACATCATGACAGCAGCCAATATTATAATTGTATTCAATTCTCATTATTTTTAATGAATGTATCAGCTATGACCAAAGGCAACGACTACCAATTACCCTAGAAACAAAGTTTAGAACTTGAGGAAAAACTAGTGCTGTAAAAGTGTAAAGAAATGAGAATTATGTAATACTAATCAAAGTTTTCCCTTAAATATCTTTTCATATGACTCTGAAATCCGTTATGCCTCTGTAACTCTTTGCTTCAACTGTATAACTGTAAATGTAATCGAATTAAACATGTATGCTAAATTACATTATTTTTAATCTATGTTTTTCTTTTCTTTTCTTTTTTTGGATTGGATAATGCAATCATCTTGTATTGGGCGTAATCTTGAACTTTGCTGGGGTCGTTTGATCTTACGGTTATTTTAGCATAGATAAATGTATTCATAGATTGCTTCACACCATTCGCTGTGTGTTGTTGCCTTTGCCGTGTTCAGTTTTCTGTTTGTCTCTTATTTACAACGCAATCAAATTTAACTGTTTAAACAAGCGTTGAAAAGATTCTGATCCAACTCACACACACACACACACACACACACACACACACACACACAGACACAGAGAGAGAGCCACACGCGCGAGCGCGCACACACTTACGTATGCGGGCTGCAGCAGACAGCGTTGGGAAAATGCAAAACAATTTCAGGCGAATTAGCGTAATTGTCTCGCCGCTGCTGCCGCTGCCACCATTGCTGTTGCTGCTTCTTCGCCGTCAAGACAATGAACATGACGGCGAATGGCGACTGCAGCGTCAATGCCGGCGTCAACAGCAGCAGCGGCAGCGGCAGCGGCAGCGGCAGCCGTTGGAAAAAGGTTGAAAGCAGCAACAGCACAAGCCATAGCTGAAATGGAAGCAGCAGCAGCCAAGCTACTTAATCCTCTAATTTGTGTGTGCTGCTGTTGTCCCCACCATCAAATAACACACACACACACACACACACACACAGACACATAGACAACACACCTCCCTCGTTGATGGCAGCACAGGCTTCATTTGTATGCAAAAATGTAAACCAAAAAATCAGCGAGAATGTTAAATCCAACAAAATGCATTTAACACATAAAAATTTGCATAGAAAGTGGCTTTGGTATGTTTGGTATTTTTCTGCCGCCACAGTCACAGTCACACTTAAATCCCGCAGCAGCATAGACAAAGAGTGAGAGCGAGCAATGTAGTTGTTCGGTAACCGGTTGACACACCACAAGGATGTGGGTGTGAGCAGGAACGTAAGAGTTGCGCTGCGCTGCGCTGCTCAAGACACTGATGTTGGTATGAATGTGTATGTATATGTATGTGCATAGTGGGAATGTCTCAGCGCAGATTTAATTTTAATTTCACTTTTTCTTTTACTATTATTGTTATTTGCTTTATATGTATGTATGTATGTATGTGCGGTTGCCTCGCTCCCTCTTGCGGCTAATCTGGCACTTATTTGTGCTAATAGCACACGCACACCCACGCATACACAGGCTGCTTTGCCTGCTTCTCATTAAGTCGCTGCATTTGAAGACATTAACCGTTAGGTCTGGCTCTTTGCTTCTCTCTTTCTTTTGCGAGCGGCGCCGAAAAAGTTTTCAATTGTTTTGCCATTTCTTATTAAGTTGCATGTTCGCGTTTTATTTCGATCATTGGCAAAGGACCGCCCAGCCACCCGACTGCTCAGACCGCTCCAATTCGAACGACTACAGTTGGAACTCCTCGCGCTGTGGCAATGTTTTTTCGTGTATTTTTTTACGCTTTTGCTTTTATTGTATGTGTGCGTATGTGTTATTTTTTGTGTTTCCGTGTCAGTGTGTGCGTGCATGTGTGTTGTTTTTGCATGTGTTGAGATTCTCATGAAATTTGCATACAAATTGCGTCTGGCGCTGTAGATACAACTGTTGTACAGTAACCAGGGAGATATTGCCCCGAATGGGACCGGGCTCAATTCACTCGACCAGTTGCCCCATGGCCAAAGGGTGAAGGTTAACAGCAACTACAGCAACAGCAACAGCAACAGCAACAGCAACAGCAGCAATAACATCATCATCTGACAGCTGTCAATTATGTGGGCTTCTATCAATAATCAGAATTGGGCTAGCACCCAAATACGATTTGATCCGCAATCATAAAAGAATATGTATACTCTAACATTTATCTGCGCACATATCATTATCACACCCTAGCAAGCTGGACTGCCAAGGCAGGGAGTGCACGACTAGTAGTTGTTTTACATTGATTTTTTAAGATTTGAGCAAACTGTTCATTGTTCAGTTAGTTGAGGTTTGTAAGTCAACTAGTTTATCAGTCTATCGGTTAGATAGTCATTGGCTTTCAGTCTCTCAATTAGACAGTTTCTCAGTCTTGGTCTTGGTCAATCAATGTGTGTCAGTCAGGCAAGTTGTTAGTCACACAGTAACCAATTCAATCAGTCAATCAGCCAAGCAATCTGCCAGTTAGTCCATCAGACTGTCAATCAGCTAACAAACTAACCAAGCAGTTCAGATATTCAGATGTCAGTCAGTCAATCAATGAGTCTGTCAATCAAATGTAATCGACTCAACAGCGTCAATCAATCAATTTGTCAGTCCATCAATCAATCAACTAGAGATTCAGACAGTCACTTGAATCATTTCTAGCTTTTCTAGCCACTTTCCCGCCAATGTGGTTGTGGCAAAGGTAAATATTTTCATGTATTTTCCACCAGTTTCCACAAATTTCCACCATTCCAGACACAGCATCGACATGCATTTGTGCCGCTCTCGCCATAAATAAATAGCACAATTATCATAGGTAAACAACAAATAAATAGAAGAATAGCAACGCCAATAAAAACAAAAGTCAATTGCGGCGCTTTTTGTGGCGCTTTTGTTGCTCGTGTTTACTTTAGACCGGCCCACTCGACAGACAATACTGCCACTGACAAACTGAAGAGCCCAGTCCAACCCACAGCCAACAGCACCGCCCGCCCTCGCCTTCGCATTCGCACTCGCGCTGTGCGCTTAAGGACTTGCCGGCGCTGTCAACTTTAAGTTGAATTGTTGCCCGATGAAGTTAAAGTTTCAATTGTTGTTCTTATTGTTGTTGTTGTTGTTGCTACTGCTGCTGATTGCTTAAAATTCATAATGATAATAATAGTGCGTTCTGCACTAATTGCAGCAGCAACAACAACAACAACAACAACAACAACAACAACAAGTGAACAATTGTTCACTTGCACTTGGCATCACTTAAGTCAACTGCAAAAACTTTTGCGCCATTCGCGTCATTCGAGCAAGGCAGCTGAGGCGGGTGAGCTGGGCGTTGCTGCTGTTGAGATTGCAATTGGAATAGAAACGGGCAAAAAGCAATGCCCATTCACTCTCTATGCCTCTCACTCTCTCTCTCTCTCTCTCTCTCTTTCGCTCTCTGTCTCGCTCTAACTCCTCTCTGACTGACTGACTCATTCATTGAAGCATTTTGCCGCTTGCATTCAGGCAAAATTGTTCTACAAAGATACGAGCACAGACAATGACAACTTCTGCACACACACACACACACACACACACACACACACACACACACACACACACACACACACACACACACACACACACACACACACACACACTCACACACAGAGAGTACAGCTCAGCACAGCGTACACTTAATGCACCCAAAGCCAAATGCCCACACCCATTTTCCATTCACATTCACATTCACATTGAAGTGCACTTCATTGCCGCTTGTTGTCTGCCCGTTTAGGCGGCTTCTGTTCCTGCAGAGTCCTGGTCTAGCTGGCAGGACGAGCTGCCGTCCTCTACCCGTTTGCCTATCTGTCTGTCTGTCTGTCTGTCTGTCTGTCCGACCGTCCGTCTGTGTGTCTGCCTGCCCTCCGGCGCTGCTTAACTTTAACTTGAACTCTAAAATAACAACCCGAGTTGTTTTTGGCTTGTTCAGTTTTCGTATAATTTCCTTGCAGGTATTTTCATAGCTCTCATCGAGGCGCCATCCCACACGCCTGGGCCCCTCGCCAGCCTGTGGCTGTCCTTGTGCCTGTGCAGCTCCTTCACATCCGCGCACTCAATTTTGGTCCCATGCACTAGGCATGTGAGCGGCAGCGGCAGCGGCAGCGGCAGCCAGCTAGCTGTAACTGTAAGTGACGAAAACAATGGGCTAAAAGGCAAAGCGGACGATGCTTGAGAGCGGCGGAAAGACATCGGAAAACGGAGAGCGGGCCTAAATGCCGCTCTAGCTAGCTACATAATATCAAATGATATCAACATGTCTGTTGCTTACCGAACAACATGCAGGCGAAGTGAAGTACAATCTATTTGTGCTTGAACTTGAACAAAAGAAGTGAGAAATATGTCGTCTCTGTTACAATAATTATAATGGGAAATGTTATACATTAACTATAATAATAATAGTTATAATTGTGGCAATGACAATGGCAATGACAATGACAATGACAATGACAATGACAATGACAATGACAATGACAATGACAATGACAATGACAATGACAATGACAATGACAATGACAATGACAATGACAATGACAATGACAATGACAATGACAATGACAATGACAATGACAATGACAATGACAATGACAATGACAATGACAATGACAATGACAATGACAATGACAATGACAATGACAATGACAATGACAATGACAATGACAATGACAATGACAATGACAATGATAATGACAATGACAATGACAATGACAATGACAATGACAATGACAATGACAATGACAATGATAATGACAATGACAATGACAATGACAATGACAATGACAATGACAATGTTATTATAATACATAAAACTTCATTTTAGCATAATGGCGAATTACTCAACTTCGACTGGTTAACTCTTCAGGCAAAAGAACAAAAGATCAAGCACTTTCAGCTGTGAGCTCATCCACTGAGTGCATTCATGAGTGCTGCTTGAATGGTGCCCTCCTGCTCTACTTTATTTTGGCTATTAAGCTATCGTCAACTCTCTGATCTACTTTCTTTTAGCTCTGGCTAACTGTTATGGCTACTTACCATGACTGTCTCTTTTTTTTCGCTTTACTGTTTTGTTTTGTGACCCAAGCTCATCCCTATCGGCTCCTGCTTCACTCCCATACCCTTGCCTTATCTGCCATCTAGTGCTCTGGCAAGCAATTTCAATGAAATGAAGCAGAGAACAGCAAATGCTTTGTCCTGCTTGGCATATCCTCATCGTGGCCCACGCTCGTTGTCCTTGTTGTCGCCAATGTTGTATTCTCCTGCTACTGCTGCCTTTGTTGCCCTGCAGCAACAGAGGCATTTCTATCTGCTATCGGATAACATTTATATACCCTCTAAGAATATTCTAATATATTGTCAACTTATGAGAGATAAAATTACCAACTAAAAATCCAATTGGATTTTTTAATTGAAGACGTTATCGCTTGGTCGTTAACCTCCTCTGGTCAATTTGCATTAGCCGTAGAGTGTTAGGGCGGGAATCTTGTTCAACATCTAGTGGAACGCAGTATATTAAATCATATTTAGTTATATATAAGCTTTTATTTTCTAATTGTAGAAACAAACTGAGTAGACACAAACTTTGAGCTTTTCAGATAATACGTCAATCAATCATCAGCTAGTCAACATTTTAGTTGAAGCAGTCAACTGTTATATGTATATGCAGATTGTCAGTCATTTATTCATTTGAGCTCTAGCTTTATTACTGATGAATCAGCTAAACAGTCAGTCAATCAATCAGTTGAACATACATCAGTCAGTCAATCATTGGTTACAAAGAAATCAGCTGGTTTTCAAGTGAAGTTTTTTAGACAGTTTTTTAAATCCATATGTAAGACAATGAGTAATCAATCATTAGCCTGTCCATCATTCAATCAGCTTGCTGTTCAATCAGTTACTCAGTTGCGAGAGTTTTGGTCAATTATATTTGCTGTTAATAAATAATAATAAAAACAATAATTATAATAATAAAAAAAAAAAAAAAACAAAAGATTCAGCTCAGTTCGTCCCTCAATCAGTCGTTCAATCACTTGGTCAATCAGTGCGTCATTCATTCATTCATTTTTAGCTCTACCATAAGTACAGGGTATATTGAAACTATCTACTACTCTGTTACTCTGCCTTGCCCCTTTCCTCTTCCCCTCTTTTTCGCGCTTCCTCTATCTTCCTCTCTCTCTCTCTCTCTCTCTCTCTCTCTCTATATATATATATATATATATATATATATTTCTATATCTATCTATGCATCGGTTCTGTTACTTGACATTTCCCTGCCGCCTGCTGTTATTGCAAGGCGCTTAAAACGCTGGAAATTTCCACTATCAACCTGACTTCAACCTCATACACTTGCCACCTGTGTGTGTTGCCGCCCATCTTCGCAGTGTATTATTTTTTTGTTTTTTTGTTCCATCTATCTCTAAACTTATGTTGTCATAATAGCACAAGCATCTCAGGCGCCCACCTCTCCGCAGGACTTTGCCAAAGGCGGAACGTAATAAAAATAACAACTTAACTAAGTAGACAATGTATCCAGTAGTGCGTGTGTGCGTGTGTGTGTGTGTGTGTGTGTGTGTGTGTGTGTGTGTGTGTGTGTGGGTGACTCTACTTCTCTCTCTCTCTCTCTCTCCCTCTCTCACTTTCACTGTCTCGCTTTGCGTGTATTCGTTGTCTTGACAATCATTTGGGCTGTGGTGCAGCAGCGACTAGTGCTTGTCAAACTGTAAGCACCTCCAACAACAACAGCAACAACAACAAGTGCATTAAACTATATATATATATATGTATATGAATGCATAAAAATATATACAAATACATATATACATGTTACACATATACAAGAAAACAAAAAAAAATTGACTCAACATCCAAACAAGAAGCAAAACAAGTTAGAACGTTGCGATCGGGAGCTACCGACTGCTTTATACTCTTTCACAATTTACATTTAAATTGACTACATTAAATTCTACAATTCAGTTCTCTACCACCTTCAAAAATACCATGTCTGAAATAATGGATTTAATAATTTCAGATTAACAATTTTTCCGCAATGTGCATATCGGAATTATTTGAACTCTTTATCAGACAAGAATTACTATGAGTATATATATCAAATATTAAATCCTTAGCTTAATAGACGGACTGCAGGATACCTAGATGGACAATATACTCCTCCTACTTATTGAATGAGTATACATATAAATAGATGTAGATCGTTACGCTGTGCATTCAGCGTACGCTGCTGGGCTTTAAGTTACACTTTTTATCTAAGATGAAAAATCTGCCGTGCAGGTAAAAAAAAAACACACACACACCCACACAAAAAATAAAAGCAGATGAAGATGAAGCAGAAAAAGTGAGGAGAAGACAACATCAGCTTTTGATGAGTCGTCGCACCTTTTGCATTTTTATTGTGACCGCCGTTGCCGTTGCCGTTGCCGTTGCCAATGGCTTTGCCATTTCAGCAAAATGATAATCCAAGTGGCAACCAGGAGCTGTAGCAGGAGCTGTAGCAGGAGCTGTAGCAGGAGCTGTAGCAGGAGCTGTAGCAGGAGCTGTAGCAGGAGCTGTAGCAGGAGCTGTAGCAGGAGCTGTAGCTGTAGCAGGAGCTGTAGCTGGAGCAGCTAGCTGCCGCTGGCCAAATGCTTAATCCTTGTGCGGAAATAACGTTACGCAGCAAAGTCCAGTTCGAGTTTTGAGTCTAGCTAGCTATTCCTCCTGCTGCTGCTGCTCCTGCTGCTGCTGCTGCTTGTTGCTGTTTAGTTAACTCAATAAATGGAAACACACACACACACTCAAATATATACATATATAGATATATATATAAAGTGGGGTGGGTACATAATATAATCTTTTCTGTGGGCACTTGGTTTGTTACCAGCTCGTTTGCGTTCTTGTGGTCGGTTGGTCTGGGTCAGAGTCTGGGCTTGAGTCTTGGCCTGGGTCTGAGTCTGAGTTTGGGTGGTTCGGTCTGGTGCTTAGGAATTGTGCTGACATTTGCGTAAATTTTCTCATGCGCATTTGCTTGTTTACGTTATATCTCATTGTTGCTGTTGTTGCCGCTGCTTGTTGACAATTATACAAAAACTGTTAGCATTTACCACAAACATACGGCCAGCGTAAGCCTCGAGTAGCAGCAGTGGCGTAGCTGAAGTTGAGGGCGGACGGAGGGCGAGGGTGAAGGATGGGTAGAAGGCAAGTGGGAGGTGGGCATGGTGGGTAAGGGGGAGTGGGAGACGAGCAGGACAATGGCGACAGTTTCATGTCAACAATTTTTGGAGCAACTAAATGGACAACAGTCAGCACTTTTCGCTCGTAAAACTGAGCAGACTGTGCGAGACAGAGACTTATCAGTAGCCGGAGGTGAAGCAGGAGAAGGAGCGGAAGCAGTAGAAGCGAGAGCCTAGACCCATTCCCAGCATAGTTCCAGTTCCAATTCCAATTCCATTTCTCTTTCACTATCTCTCTCTCTCTCTCTCTGTCTCATGCCTTCAGCGAGTGTCCATTAAAACGTTAAAAGCTTCTTGAAAAACGCATAAAAACTATTCGCTGCTTCTGCTGCCACAACGCTTGCTTAGCTCCTTTGTTGTTGTTGTTGTTGTGAGGGTGTCAAACTTTCATCAACACAGCGAAGGGAATGGATGAGGTTGGAGGGAAGTGAAAGGCGTTGGTGTGAGCACAGCGCATTCGTTCCAGCTATTACTTTTTGGTAAGAGCGCATCATTAAAAGTTGAAAAATCAGCTAGCTGTGTGAAAGGATTTGCGCTCAAGCGCGAGGTGTTGGGCGAGCAAGGGGAAGAGGAAAAAAAAAAAAAAACTAAGAACAAACAAAGTATTGGCAACAGCCACAAAGTGTGTAATTCAGTTAACGCGTTTAGCTCTCGACTCGACTAGAAAGACGAAGCGCAACACTGGCACATGGCAGAAGAAACTTAAAGCCAAAGAGTTCTTAGATTGAACGAAACTTTCCCCAAAAGATATTATATTCAAATAGTGCCAGAATTGCAATGATTGATTGGGAATGGGATTACTCGAAGATTGGCGACAAGAGTGAAGATTCAGGAGACATGGAATCGAAGCTGCCCTGCATAAGTGCTGCTAATGAGCTTTATGAATGAGAACGCTTCGAGGTAGTTGCGAATGAGTTATGAGTTGTTCATACATCCAAGATGCTTGTAGAGCTTGCCGCGCTCTCCCAATCTCCAAGTCCAAGCTCGCTTAGATTTCAGCAAGCACGAGGTTGCCTCTGGGCATCGTTATACATACATGAATACATGCTATGCGTTTGCCGAGAGATAAGGATTAGTCTCGTCCTGCTCACAATAGACCAATAGCCTGGCCATACGTCGAGGTATATCTAGATATACCTATGTATATAGATATGAGTAGCCCGTAGTGCCAGAATTGCAATGATTGATTGGGAATGAGATTACTCGAAGATTGGCGACAAGAGTGACAATGTCAACAATTTCCGGGTATTTTATAGTCGAGCAGTCTTCCCACATACTTAACACTTTCTCATGGAAAATGGAATATCCTGATCATAGTCTAATGGTTTTGTTTTCTCAAATATTATATTAAACAGGAACTAGTAGAATCTCTTAAGCAAGGTAAGTCAGCTCTAGTTCATGAAAAGTTTTGAGAGTATCATTGATTGGGAACTTTGCTCTACACGCTGTTTGCCTAGAAACTATTTAAAACAGCAGCCCATATCTCCCATATCTCCCTCCCCCCCCTCCCCCTCTCTAACCATCCCTCACCACCGCCACAGTCATTTTCTGCTCATCAATGTGTCTGTAGTAACGAAAATAGTTGCCGCACGCCAAGTAAACAAAATAATTTATCATTTTGCAGGGCGCAACGCGAATTGCAAAAAAAAAAAAAAAAAAAAAGAAAGGAAAACAAAAATAGGAAAGTAAAATGTAGACAGAATCAGAACTGGCTAAAAGTAATTCCCGAAGATGGGCAAACGATTGGCCACGCCCACAGCGAAAGCATGACTTGCCAATGCTTTGGCCAACTATCGAACAGTCACTCAAACGAAAGCATCGCAACGGCAGCTGATACACGAGAAGTTACCCTGGACATAGCAATGCAGTTGCTTGAGAGCCAGAAAGTGAAAGAAAGTGAAAATGCAAGTTAAATTGATCCATATTGATATGCAATATATATAGATAAATGTATATAGTTGAATATTGATCTCACAGCTCATACCCCATTGAGCTTCTCGTAATGGGCAACGAGAGCAAAGCAAAACTTTGACGCAAACAAAATTAACGGTAATAACTTGGACTTGGTAAGCAGTTTGCTAATTTGCCCTGCATTTGCATGTGTGTTGGTGTGTGCTGGTGTGTGTGGGCGCGGCTGGGGGCGTGTGTCCGTCTGCGGCATTTGCAACGCGCTTACCAAATAACCGTAATGAAGTTTGCAAAGTTTTTGACACATGCGAAAAAGATGTCGAGGCAGAAAAAAAAAAAAAGGAAATGAAACATAAAAAAAAAGGAAAACGGGGAACGACACTGAAGATGGGTCAGCAGCAGCAGCAGCAGCAGCAGGAGGCGTGGCAGGGTTTGGTGCCGTAGCTCTTGTTGCAAAAGTGTTTTGCGCGCAGCCGAAACGACAAGCAAATATTTGCAAAGTGGCAACAAAACTTGGCCCAAACTTGACGGCTGGCGGCTGGCTAACTGCAAGGCAAGGACAGCGCAGGACGCGTGACGTTTCCTGCTGAGCTCGACAATTTTTCGTAGCAACGCCCGCTGAGTTTTTGCCACTTTACAGCGAGAGAGCACACACACACACACACACACACACACGCACAACACTTTAAGGGCAAGCAAAAATATTATTTTTATTAATGCTCGGTCGTCTGGATCGGAACCTGGATCTAGATCTGAAGTCCGGCGTTTGGCGGCAGCTGCGCTGCCAGGGTGAAAATGTGTTTTATATTTGTCAAATAAACGCACACGAAAGTATCGACAGACACACACACACACACATATATATATATATACATAGATATATCTATATACTTTCGTTTCGTTTTTTTTTTCTTTCTCTCTCTCGCTCTGCTTGTTTTTTACCGCTTTTTATTATTTCTTGTGTCGCCGCCGCCGCAGGAAGCGGAAATCGTGCGTGTAATTGAACGGACATTGAATGAAAGTTGCGCAGGCAGCGAAGAGCGACGAGCGACGAGCGACGACCGGCGACGCCTCATAGACATGGAGCATAGCATCTAGCAAAAAGGGGAAGGAATGTGCTTACCATTTGTGGTCAATTTTACGTGCGCTGTAAAAACAAAACAAGCGAACAAAAAGGACAACATCGAGCAGGACGCGGACGCCGCTGAACCAAATGGACGCAATATAAATGCGAATACAAATAAATATTAAGATGGGCCAAAGATATTTGCAGATACATTTTATTTTATGCCACGGCGCTACATTTTTTTTTTTCTATTTTGTTCTCTTTTTTTTTTTTTTTTTTGCCATATTTTTTACTGCCTCAAGTGGGCGGTAGTGGAGGGCGCTGTGGGTGGGTTGACAAGCGCTGAAGCAAAACAACAGAGGCAGCAGCAGAGGCAGCTGCAGACGCAGCTGCTGTGAGCGACAGCAGAAGCTGAGGCAACACCTAGGGCAATGCTAAATGTGATAATCGACAAATTTATGAAGCGTAGATCGATTATGATGAAAATTTATACATATATAGGATGGGCAGAGCAAATGTTGAAGATGTAAATACAAATAGTTAATAGAAGTAAATGTGATATGCACAATAATAGTAGTAGTAATAGAAATAGTAGTAGTAGTAGTAGTAGTAGTAGTAGTAGCAGTAGTAGTAGTAGTAGTAGTAGTAGTAGTAGAAGTAGTAGTAGTAGTAGTAGTAGTAGTAGTAGTAGTAGTAGTAGTAGTAGTAGTAGTAGTAGTAGTAGTAGTAGTAGTAGTAGTAGTAGTAGTCGTAGTGGAAGTAGTAGTAGTAGTAGTAATAGTAGTAGTAGTAGTAGAAGTAGTAGTAGTAGTAGTAGTAGTAGTAGTAGTAGTAGTAGTAGTACTAGTAGTAGTCGTAGTGGTAGTAGTAGTAGTAGTAGTAATAGTAGTAGTAGTAGTAGTAGTAGTAGAAGTAGAAGTACTAGTAGTAGTAATAGAAGTAGAGTAGTATGAGTTTAGTAGTAGTAGCAGTAGCAATAGAAGTAGAGTAGTATGAGTTTAGTAGTAGTAGCAGTAGTAATAGAAGTAGAGTACGAGTTTAGTAGTAGTAGCAGTAGCAATAGAAGTAGAGTAGTATGAGTTTAGTAGTAGTAGCAGTAGTAATAGAAGTAGAGTACGAGTTTAGTAGTAGTAGCAGTAGCAATAGAAGTAGAGTAGTATGAGTTTAGTAGTAGCAGCAGTAGTAATAGAAGTAGAGTACGAGTTTAGTAGTAGTAGTTCGAGTTTAGAAGTAGTACTTTGTAACTTAGTAGTAGTAGCAGTTGACCACAACTTGCGGGCATAATTCACAAATGAGAGAGTATAAGATAGACTCTTGTGCTCTAGGCACCAATTATAGATCGTGTGACTCTCTCTCTTCACGAATATCGTTTAGTGAGCGATACGATTGGCGTTCGCGTATTGAGCGTGAGCATTGGATGTGTTTAGCGAACGCAGCTCTCACATCAATACCAATACATATGCAAACGACTGAAGCACGAGAGCGAAACAAAAACAAACGAATACGAAGACGAGCCGATCGCAAATGAGTTCGTGAAAGATCCGATGCAATTGGTTGCTCAATCGGTTGCTCTCTGAGTCTTTTCCTTGAGTGCGAGTGATAGACACTTATTGGTAGGCATCGAGTAACGGTTAACAGTTACTTGCAAGCTATGATGTCTCATTGGCAGACAGATTTATATTTACATATTAGCAGCTATTCTTTAGGAATTTCAGATGCCTTTATCATCTTTTGCAGCAGCTCAAGTATGAAGAAAAAGTAAAAACAGGAGAGCGTGCACTAGTCGAGCCTTAAAAATATAAAAAAGTTTAACTTTGTTGTACTTTGCCAACTGTTAACTTTAATAAGAATAAAAATACTTTTACTCTTAGCCTTATATCTCTTAACGGTCTCTTCAATTCTCTCTTGCCTTCACGTACAACCTTATATCTCATAACTCTCTTTTCCAGCTCATTTCTAGCATTGGTTACTAATGCTAAGCAAACATAAATGCAAATTCTTTCCAGCTGCAGCTTGCTTGAAGCACACTCATCCTCATGTCGACTTGATGATGCTTGCCTAATGCCTGCCCTGACTAATAAGTGAGATATATTGTGTGCGGCCTTTAAGTGCCGTCGATAATATTGATCAGAATTCGATTGAGGGATGTGGGCGAGACTTATGCCGAATTGCTCCCGCTGCTGCTGCTTTATTGTTGTCTCTTAGTCATCGTCAATTATAGAAAACAGCTGCTGATACAATTCACTTGTCGAATTCATTAAACAAATGCACGACTCGACTCGCACTCAACTGTTGAGTGAAGAAGGGAGGGGGAACGGAGCGGGATGGGAATGGGGATGGTGTGGGTGCCCCTGAAGATGCGACTGTAGCTAAAGATGGCGACAATAAATAATTCCGTATGGGGAAATCTACGTTCATTTTTCAAAACATTGCCGCGAGCGAATGCCGGACAAAATGTTCTAGCGGCCTAGCTGGGGTGCGTGGGCGTGGCGTCATGGGCGGCATAGCTATGGCCATGTAGGCGATGTATTAACAATGCCAAGACAAACGCGGGCTGTGGACGTTGCCGCCGTTCGCGTAGTCGCTCTAGTCATCAGCATTGTCATTGACGACGACAAATGTTGCCGTCTTTTAGGCGTTGACATTTGATAAATTAAACATTTTTTGCTGAGGCCGCGAGCGAGCGCCCGCGGCTGCAACTTTCCTAGGGACTCGCCGCATTTTTTGGCACTTTGTTAAATACAAGTATGTGTATATATATTATGTATATATATGTGTGTATATGTGTGTGTGTGTGTTTTTGAATGTATTTATGTCTTTGCTGGCTTCATTTGCTGTTGCTCTCATTGTTCATCAGGCATGCCGAGTGTGGCGCAAATTAGAAAACACTTTTGACATTTGCTTTGCTGCTGTCAAACGTCTCTCTCTCTCCCTCTCTGTATCGCTCTCTGTCTCGCTCGTTTTTTTTTCCCCTGCGTCTTTCGTCATTTCGTTAATTGAGCAGTTGCGCCCGCGGCTAAAGCCAAAAGCCGATGATGATGATGATGATAATGATGATGATTATGTTGACAGTGCTGACGATGACGATAACGATTGCGATGACGCTGAGGATCCTAAAGGACGCCGCCTTCAAAGAACGTAAACGTTTTACGTGCGCGCTTTGATGTTGCCTTTTGACGTGGCCCCAAAATGTATTTAATATTTATTAACAGCCTCCATAACTAAAGCAGCTGCACGCGCCAGCCGAGCATTAGCCAGAGATTCAAGTCCAATATACTTAATTACATATTTAAGTGCTGTATTAGCGGTAGGTGGGCGGTGGGCGGTGAGAGGCTAGAGCGAGCGTAGGTAGTTGAGTTGAGGCAAATTGATTGAAAAGTTTTGAATATGTTGAAGAGATAGAAATATATATGAGACGAGTATATAAGAGGCGGTAGTTGGTGGGTAGAGAACCAAGAAACATATAGAGATAGAGGGCAGAGAGAGAGACAGAGAATGAGAGTGAAGTAAATTGATTGAGCCAGAAAGTGAGAGAGAAATAGGTAAATGAGATATAAAATTCTATTTACGGAGATAAGGAGATAGGCAGAAAGAGAGACAGAGAGAGAGAGAGTGACAGAGAGAGAGAGAGAGAGAGAGAGAGAGAGAGCAAAAAAGTATGAACTAGAGAGAAAGCAATACGAATAAATGACATCGACAAGAGTGAAAAAGAAGACTGATGACAGAATAATCACAGATAGACAGAGAGGGAGTGAGAGGTAAAGTGAGTCACCGAAAAAGAGAGAGAAACAGAGAAGTAAGACCCAGAAGGTGATGTACACTGAAATAAAATAGATCGTGATCATGGATGAGGGGGTCTGAAATGCTCATGATGATAAGAAGCAAGGAAATGAAATGGCTGAAAAGAGAAAGAAGAAAGCGGATAGAGAGAGGGGAAAATCGCAGAACTATAGTGTGAGTTCAATAAAGAGATAGAGAGAAGGAAGTACATACAAGGCAATGAACTAGGCAATGAAAGAGGTTGGAAAGAGAGAGAATAGAAAGCGCTTGAGATAGACAAAGTGCCAAAGATCCAATTAGCAGTGGCAATAGATATCAAATTTAGATTAGAGTTGGAGAGCGAAAGTGAGAAATAGGAAAGTTGAAAGATGAAACAAAAGAAATGAAACAGATAAAGAGAACGGAACGCAACGCCAAGACAGAAGAACAAATTAATAAAGCAGAAAAGATTTGCCTCTCTGACTATTTCTCTCTCTCTCTCACTCTCTCTCTCTCTCTCTGAGAACTCAACTCAAATTCTTTCCACACAACTGTGCATCTCTTTCACCAGCTCTTGTCCACTCACACCTACATAGCATATGCAGCCTATACAATATTTACTCAAATTATCACATACTCTCCTCTCCCATATACATATATATATGTATATGATTTACTAAATATCCCATTCATATGGCCTGCTGCCGCCCACGCATAGTTCGGTAATTTTTCAACTCGCATTTCAATATAAATGGTGGGCGTGGCATTGGGGTAGAGCTAAATTAATATTCAAGTGCTGGCAGACTAAATAATCGCATTAATTCTCTTGACTCGGTAATGCAGCCGAATGGGAATTGCGCTGCGAAGCGGGGGCCACGCTCAACAATTGAACTTAAAAGCGATTAGAGTGAGGCTTAGGCAGTTGAATCAGAATCGAATGCGAAACGAATTGTCAGCACGGCACGGCAGTGGAGTGAGAGAGAGAGAGAGATAGAGAGAGAGAGAGCGAGAGAGAGAGCTGGGCCTCAAACACACGTACTATAATATTTAACTATAATCGGGATTGAATACGCTTAGAGGCGTTGCTTGTGAGGCACGAGAGGTGGGAGGCAGCTGGGAACTGGGAACTGGGAACTGGTGGATGGGTTTTGTAATTAAGTCTAGTCCTTTGAAATGGGATTGAAATGCAAACGCGCTGTAAATTGACAGGAACAGTTGCGCACTCAATTGGATGAGTGCAGCTACCTAAACACACAGACAGAAAGAGACACACAGAGAGAGTGAGAGAGAGAGAGACCACAACTAAATGTGGGCTGTTGAAAAAAAAAATAAAATAATGAAAACACGGCACTGATTGCTTGAAGCAACGAGCATGGGCTCAATGTGCGCTCATTACAGCTAGTTGATGCTGCAGCAGGATTTAGCAAACAGAGAGAAACAGAGAGAGAGAGAGAGAGAGAGAGAGAGAGAGTGGGAGAGATAGCTACACTCTCTCTCTCTCTCTCTCTCTCCCATTCCCTTGATAAATCTGATTAATAATTAGAAGCAACGTCGAGCGGCCACTTGCCCAGACACGGCACGTTCTGGCCATGTTATCGTTTTGGCTTGCCAGTAAATTAAAATTGTCCCCGGGGCCATTTATCTAGCGAACGACAAGATGAGCAATGCGGCCCATTGTGCCGTGCCAGCGGCCGAGGATGGCAAAACTTTTTGACCAGAAGCCGCAGTCCGACATTTTTAAATAAACTCGACGCCATGCCAACTGAATTTCTCTCTGTGTATGTGTGTGTGTGTGTGTGCCCATAAATCCTTGAGTGTATTAAAAGCGAGCTGAAATGAGTTCATACGTTTTACTTAAGCGTCGAAGCTGGCCAAAGGCTGCCAGAAAGTGAAAATGGAGCCCAGCCCGGGCCCAGCCCAGTCGCCCACACCACGAACGTCTATTATATAGCCTCCCAGGCGACGCGTCCTCAATCTTTGCAGCAGCAGCTGTTGGCTCTGGCTCTGGCTTTGATAAGATTAAAAATTCGCGCTTCTTTGCATTGCGCTGCTGCTGCTGCTGCAGCCGTGGCAAACAAATCAAATTCCATTGAGATGGCATTGGGCTTAAGGCAACATGAAATGCGCCGCAGTCAGCCGTCAATTTCTTAACTTGGCCCAAAGGGCGGCTGGGCAGAGACTACCAGTTGGCTTTGCCCAAAAATTTAGCATACTTTTGCGGGCAACAACGCATCGAGCTGCAACCTGCCCCAACTCGAACATGTTGCACGCTGTGTGTGTGTGTGTGTGTGTGTGTGTGTGTGTGTGTGTGTGAAGTGGCTACACATTGTAGCTCAAATTACTTTACATTATGATTTCATAATTAGTAGTCCGATTTGTAATTATCCACCTCTGCTTTGTCAGCCTACTCTGCTCAAGTCGACGCCACTCGACGCTCTCCTTTGGCGCTCTTCATGCAAATATTCCTGTGCCTGTTAATAAACGAATAATTGCTAACTGAGAACCGTCTGCGAATTCTTGTTTGGCTTGGCAAAATGGTCAGCGAATACATTGCAATGTAGTCGAGCATAGGCGACTGCTTGATACGCGTTCGCTGTTTTAATCATTTCCACTGAAGAACCTAAAGATCTCTAATGTCATCATCAGACTGCTTACTGACTATAAAAACCTTGAACTCCACCTTGAAACCAGAAACTATCTCGCATTAACCTTCAAGGTGATGCCCTCGAAAATGCTCCATCTGAGCGTTATACTCTCTGTGCTGCTGTTTTCTGTACTACTGTCTCTACCTTGACTTCGCCGACAGAATCTGCCAAGGTGTTTCTATCTTCTGACCTCCATACATCATCCATTGAGTTGTCGTCAGGGACCGTAATGATATATAACAGAAATTAAGAAATATAATTATTTTAGGTGATATATAATATGTATGTAAATATATATTTGTCTATGTGTATGTAATTATCTGTTTAGGCAGTTGCCCAGGTCTTCGATTTCCCCAACTTATTTAAGTACTTTCGAAGGTACCCATGACCAACGAGCATTTGTGTCAGATAAAAGGATGCCATAAACAAATTAGATAAACTCAGTGAATCCCAAATGGGAAATTCTTGAAGTCATTTCCTTTGCATAGAACCAATATGCTCCTTATACAGTATATAATTATTATAGACAACAGACAAATACCTGTTCATATAGAAATCTAAGCTGAGCTGCACACTCGCTCCGCCCCTCCTCCCTAACCACACCCGCTCTGTAAATGAAGTCGAATGGTATTTTTAAGATTAAATTCCATTGGCCAAATACAATTCGATTCGAGCGAATGCAGATGTCATCAAAGGAGCAAAAGTTATTGCAAAATGATGCAAAAGGCGACGATGAGCAATGAGTCCAAATATATATTTTTGGGGCGACAGTTGCCGCAGCAAAGGATACAAAGCAAAGGATGGAGGATGGGGGACGGGGGACGGGGGACGGGGGACGGAAGACATGTGTAAGCAAAGATGACAACTGTGGCTAAGCCGACAGAGTCAGCCAAATCGAAAACGTTTGCCACCTGACACTGACTTGGACTCTGTCTCTCTCTCTCTCTCTCTCGTTCTGTCACGCTCACTCTCCCCTCTGTGTTTCTCTGTCTCGTGTTGCCTGTCAAAGAAGCTGTTCATGAGTTTAAAGCTCATCTTCTAATCGTTTGCTGCTCTGCGGTCGGACTATCAAAAACTTGACTTGTAGAGTGTCATTTGCACACTGCTCTAACTCTCTCTCTCTCTGTCTCTCTCTCTCTATCACACACTCTCCCTTTCTCTGTCGCTGTGGCAACACGTCCGGCATAATAAATTGTAATTAATAAATCAAAACAGCAAATGTCCAGGCAGCAAATGCAACTGCAGTCAGCCCAAGCTGCATGTGTGTGTGTGTGTGTGTGTGTGTGTGTGTGTGTGACAGTTTGTCTACTAGGCCAACAAAAATATTTGCCCATACGTTGATTTTATTTTACATTTTTGAGCTGCTGCCGGACAAAGTTGCATTTTAACTTTTGTATAATAGAAATTATGAAATAACTTTATTTTTTGGCACTTTCCGTTGTTGTGCAAGCAAGCAACACACACACACACACACACACACACACACATACGCAGCTATATATAGAAACTAGATGAAATTGCTTTTAAATTTGGCAAAAAGTCGCTCTCATTAACGCATGCCCCGCCCCACAACGGCCCGCCTTGGCAGGGGGTATGGCCCAGAAATCAAACGGAAATTAAAAGGCAAACCTTGAACCCACTCAGCGCTCCAACCATCAGAGCCCCCAAAGAGCTTCAGCGTCAGTCTAAGCTCTCTATGCATAACGCATCATTACGCTAACGAAAAGTTGTGGAGCCTGGAACCAGGAGTCTGGAGTTTGGGGGCCTTGAGTGGAGGAAGTTAGTGGACAAATGGCGAGCTGAAAAATATATGAGCACATGAGAATTTGAATTTGCCAACAGCAGCAGCAGCGAGGCAAAGAAAAGCGAAAGGACAATGACAGCGACCAGAGAGTTAAAGAGTTAGAGAGTTAGAGAGTTAGAGAACTAGAGACCAGAGACCAGAAGCTAGCATCAAGCAGCCCAAGCAAAACAGTGAAAATTGCTAAATGCTGGCATCAAAATGTGCCACATCCAAGCAAACACTGAGAGGGAGAGAGAGTGGGAGAGGTAAAGCAAATGAAAGAGCGAGATGGAAGCGGATATTATACAAACAACATTTGCCCTGCAAAATTTTGACGGACCCAGTGCCAAAGGAAAATTTATTAGGCAAGCATATTAGCTAAGTGATTTGGTTTGTGCATGCAACGCAATAGAAATCTGTGCAAAATGATATATGTATATAATATTAAGAAAATGATATATATATTTATTTATTTATTTATTTTATTGTTACTAAGAATTAATTCTAAATAACAATTTAATTTAAGCCAGAGCGACAGAGGCCTTTAGGCAAATATCGTATACATTATTTACATTATATATATTATTTACATTATATACATTATAGTTCTATATTTAGTTTGTTGGTTATTTTTATAAAGTTTTCTATATTTGCTTTATTGGGTTTTAAGATAAGGATGTTGAGTGTGGGGGAATTGAGGGATTTGCAGATATTCATTACATGTTGGCATTGTAGTTGTAGGTTGATATATATAATGTTAATTATTATTATTATTAAATTGTCTTAATAAATTGAGGATATGATATACTTTAGCGAGATCTCATTGAATAACAAATATAAATAATAGCAACCTCTAGAAATGATTTTCAATTTGTAATTGGAGATTGTAATATTAACATAATAATCTTCTGAAGCATCCCAAGAGCACTGAGTTTTTTCTAAATCTTTTTCTAGAACTGATTACTGATTTTCTAGATTACTGAATATTTGACCTGCATTCGGCGCTCTATTTCTAACTTTTTTTCTCTTTCTATCTCAATAGCTAACAATGATTAACTGCACTATTTCTCTCTCACTCTATGATTAGCAGTCCTGTAGTCTAGTTATTTCGATCTCCCTCGCTCTCTCGCTCTCGCCTACTTTGTATGGAAAATCTCTATTATTATTATTATTATTATAAATTACCTGCCCTGCAGTTTCTCTATTTCTCACTTTCTCTCTGTCTCTCACTCAATATTTCTCTTTCACTTTCTATCTCTCTTACTCTCTTTTTTTCTTTTTCTCTCTCATAATCTCCCTCTCTCTTCCTCACTCAATATTTCTCTCTCACTGTCTATCTTTCTTTCCTCTCTCTTTTTTATCTCGATTTATCTCTTTTCTGGCTCTATTTCTCTCTCTCACACTCCCTCCCTGTCTCGCTTTCTCTGTCTCTCTCGCTCTCTCTCTCTCTCTCTCTCTCTCTATCTCTCTCCATTTATCCCCCACCCTCTCTTCCATACACTAATATATAATAATAATATACACTAATATCTCACAGAAATCTCTTGCTCTCTCTCTCTCCCTCTCTCTCTCTCTCTCTCTCTCTCTCTCTCTCTCTCTCTCTCTCTCTCTCTCTATCTCTCTCTATCTCTCTCTATCTCTCTCTCTCTCTCTCTCTCTCTTCCTCTCCCTCTTCATCACGGCAGAGTATCTGCATAGTCGTTCTCCCACATCTGATTTTCATCATCTGCATGTCGCTTGTTTTGCCTGCGACAGCAGACGTTGTCCGTTGTTGACGATGACGACAATTTTTGCCAGCGAGTTTCTTGTTAGCCACGTTTACTTCAGCTTGCCTTTTTTTTTTTTTTAGTTATTCCCCCCCACTTTTTGCGCTTATGTTGTTGTTGCAGTTGTGTTGTGGAAGCGACCCTTGGCCAGGACACTGAAGAGGTGTGGGGACAGAGGACTGAGGACAGAGGACTCAAAACCCGAGACTCGAGTCTCCAGACTTGGAGCTTGCTTTATTTCAGTGTCGCCCTCGCTGTGCAATGTTGTGTAGTTAATGTGGCGTTCTAAAACGCAGTAGCAGCCAGCTAACGTTATAATATATGTAAACACTCAACTGCACACACACACACACACACACACACACACACACACACACCCACACACTTGACTACACAGCGCTTATTTGTGTAGCATACCTTTTTGCGTAGTTTCTCGTTTGTTTTCGCATTTGCAAACCAACAACAAAAGCAAAGGCGACTCTTAGCACAAGAGTCTTACCCTCTTATGCACATTCTCTCTCCCGTGCCATCTCGCTCTCCCCTTCTCTTTCTATGGCTGCAGCTCTCGCTCGCTCGTGCTTGCAAATTCATTTTTTTGCAGCTCCAACAAGTGCTAATGTAAATGTTTGCCAATTGCCTCAACTGCAGCAGCGAGACAGAGATGCAGATAGAGAGAAAGATAACAGGGCAGACAGACAGGAAGAGAGTGAGTGAGTGAGAGGGAGAGTGTGTCCACTTGAGAGCTGCCCGGTAGCTGCTTTCATACAATCTTGATCCTTGATCTTTGGCATATTTTCAAGCGCTGCTAAAGTTTTCCGACAAGCAAAAGTGAGTCACAAACAAGAGACAGAGAGGAAGAGAGAGAGAGAGAGAGAGAGAGCGAGAGAGAGCGAGAAAGAGAGAGAGAGAAACTAAAATAGTGATAGACTGCAAGCTACCGTGTCTTTAGTCTTTAGTCTCTAATCAATAATTTTTTATCATACTGAGATCTAGCTACATTGAGTGATACCCTGTAATAGGATTTCTTAAGAGAGTACATCAAGAAATACTCAGTAAGTAGTTATACTGCTTTTCATGCAATTGTTGAAGATTGTACCCTAACAGATACCTCGTAAAGATACCCTGTAAAAAGAGAGAGAGAGAGCCACATAGTGTCTTCACATATATTTGCATAGGTAGTAACCATAAAAAATTAAAGAAAATGCTGTAGCTATATCTGCTAAAGATACCCTATAAAGGTAGTACTTTAAGAAATATCCTGTAAAAATTGCAGAAGAGTATGCTGAGTTTGTATATACGTATGTAGTACCCATGGCAAATTATAGATAAAATTATAATAGTGAATTTTTAGGCAGCAATTATTGAAGAGGCTGCACTAAGAGATACCCTGTAAACAAGTCTAGAGTAATATGCACGACTCAAAGAGTTTTCAATCATATTTATATATAACACGCATTCAAGAAATTAAGAAATAATGCTAATAGTATAATTGCAGATACCCTGTAAACTAATGTAGAAGAGCGTACACGCAGATATATTCTGTAAGGAATTGTTGAAGTGGATATGTTAGACATTGTTGGGCTTATATAATACCAATGAAATACTTAGTAGCCTACCATATACCCTGTAAAGTATCATACAAGAGTATGATTCACTTTAGCTGTATATAAAAAGTTTTCTCATTGAATAAACTATGTTTGCAATATGCAAGACTCATAGAGCTTGCGCATAGCCAACATTGGGTATCATCGGTTGTTTCCAATGGTTTCTCTCTTTGCAGCAACAATGCTTCATCCGCAACATTCTGCGAGTTTTAAGTGCATTACATCGCATATCTACCCCATATTGAGTATTATGTCTAGGGCATCATAAAATAACTGCAGCCCACCCACAAAACACTCTTATATATTTCACAGACTTTGTTGCTCATGTTGTTCTTGTTCTTGTCGTTGTTGTTGTTGTTGTTGTTGTTGGCGCTGCTTTTGACAGTTTTGTGTACTGTCAATTTGAGCAAAGTGTGTAACGCTGCTGCTTATATTGTACACATACAGAGAGAGGGAGAGAGAGAGAGATGGCTAGTGCGAGCAGGCAAGGCAAAATCGTATTTGCTTTATGCTCCTGTGTGTGTGTGTGTGTGTTGCCTTTAAAAACATCTTCAATTTTTCTTGCCTGCACGTTGGGTTTTTTTCTGCTTCCTTTTCTGGTCTTGCCCCTTGGTTGGGGAAGATAGCATGGGGGGGGAGAGGGTGGTTGGCACTGCAGCAGTTGTGTGAGCACGGGTGAGCTCCGCCAGAAACTTGTATTTGACAGACCCTTGTCTTCATATGTGCCACAACTATCTGCGTCGCTGTTGTCGTCTGCAATATCCTTGTCTTCGAACCACAGCAACAGCCACGTGCTCATCCCCATGCTCAGCCCCATCTCCATGCCTCTGTCGCTGTCGCTGTCGCTATCGTCTTGTGCCTTTGCCGTTGCTGTTGCCGTTGTCCTGCTGCTCGTTATTATATTCAGTTGGCGTTGTAAAAAAATATCATTATATGCGCCATATACGTCGCGCTCCGCTCTGCCCCACCCGATGGCCCGGCCAGCCCGATGCCAACCCATCCTCAATCGTTGCCCTAACACTGCATAAATTGTAGCTCTATATGACGCTCGCACACACACACACACACACACACACACATGTGATGGGCGTGGCAGTGGCAGTGGCAGCAGCGGGACGCCTTTTGGCCACTGCGGCACCACATTTGCGCTGCATGATTGATCGTTTACAAATAAGCGTTGCCCCACGTCGGCCACGTTGAGCGCCAGGCACAAAAAAGAATATATAAAGAAAGAATATAATGTTAAAAAACGTTGCGAAATTGGCAAAATTAACGCAACTAGCAAGAAGAAGAAGAAGAAGAAGAGAGAAAGGAAGAAAACACAATTATATATTTGAGCAAAGTTTAATCTAAAGAAATTAAATAAAGCATTTAAAACAAGAAACAGCACTGAGGCAGGCTCTTGCCTGCAGCCAGCGGCGGGATACTCGCTCAAGGTGATTAGTTCTAGTACAATTCTTGTGCTCAAAAACTGTCAAAAACTATTAAAAATAACATAAATTTAAATTTCAATATATAATTTGAAGCTTGCGTCTTCTTTATTTACGATATTACCAACACAAAGTACAACTTCTCTCTCTTATTTTCAATATCTTTATTCTTCACCTGCTCAGCTGCACTAAGCGAACACAGGAAGAATTAGCAGCAGATATAGTGAGAGAGAGAGAGAGAGAGAGCGACATATCTGCACTAGCAAATCCAGCTCCAAACGCCGCTCTTATTATTCATAATTACCATGGCTTGCAAGTAACTGTTAACCGTTACTCAATGTCTGCCAATAAGTGTCTATCACTCGCACTCAAGGAAAAGACTCAGAGAGCAACCGATTGAGCA